>VDFB02256132.1:104041903-104260224 GCA_007258455.2 Sequoia sempervirens
CTAGCTTGCTCATTTTTGCTACTTAGTAGCTTCTCATATTCACACTCGCACACTCCTTGTTTTGCACAAATTTAGAGAGATGCCAACTGTTGAATACAATGGTGAAAATAGTTATCACTTCATATGTATTTATCGAGCAAGCCTAATGGTATTTTCTCATCAACTTTTCCTTCACACACTTGAAGAAGAAATTAATTAATGGTGTTGATTACTTCATTGTTTATCACCTTGGTACCAAAATATCAGCATATCGTTCCTCATAATAGCTAGGAATTAATTCCTCGCATGCAGAAGGACTTGATTTGATAATTCCTAAAGAGAGCATGACATTAATGCTTCAATGGTTGTAGGGTGAAATGGATAACCCATGTGTGCTTTGTTGATTTTGAATATATGTCGTCGATCCAAGAATGAGATGGAAAATTATGCGGTCCAGATGTGGTCAAATCGGGTTTGAAAACCTAGAACCACAATTCATCACCTTTCAGACAATAAGAAAATTTGACTAGATGCCAAGTCACTCATCCCATGGGATCCGCCATGCTCTGCACTATGGTCGAGAACACCACATGTCACCTTTTCGTGCACCTCACAAGTTGTTTGGTAGGCATTAACGTGTACTGTGCGGTGTGTGATGAACGAATGAGATTTAATATTAATCCATCATTTTAGCCATTGATTTCATCACCATCGTCTATCGAGCACCAGTACAAGGGTTGGGCTCCATATGATAAGGACACACGTCAGCATCTCGCAGACCTCGCATGCTTCAGGATGGCTCTTCATTAATTCCCGCAGGATGTGCGATGGGCAATAGGTATTCAATCTTTAGATCCAATGGTTCTTGTTCCTACACACACTTAAACTTTAGTCATAAAAGGGGACATGACTAGGCGGATGATGATAAGACCCTTTGGGATGACAACTTAAGCCCACAAAGATAACTTACTTGACTTAGGAGAAATTTAACACAAGATGAAATGCAGGGTGATTGTCAATTCTAACTGAAGGGACCGGTAACCAGACATGTTTAAAGGATTAGGTTATGAATTACATAACCAACAACCAGTAGGAGCAGGTCACTGTGAAATTAAAACATTGAAGGGTTTTAGAATGTGATACTTATGAAATTAGGGTTTACAGCCAAACCCTTAGCCCATTCACATTATAGAGCTTAAAAACCATGACTCAAATTATGGTTCTCTCTAAATTTTGCACAATTTTAGGAGCTCTATTAGTGGCTCATGCTCAGGGACATATACCCCCAGTGGGTATAGTGAGAATCCAAATCTCAGGTTGAAGCAAACCAGGGTAGAAACACAAAAAACCCAGGAGCTTGCTCAGACAGAGCAAGTAGACACAACCAAAAAGAAACCACACCAAACCAAACCTATGTACATTATCTACAAAATTATATAATGAAATTTACTTTCTGAGAAGCCCCCTTTAAACAATTGGCTTCAATCTTCAAACTGGAGGCCCCTGGCCCCAAAATTTAGGGTTGGCTCTTTCCTCTATCAAAAACTTTGTCCTACTCTATTGGCAATGGATCAGCATGTACATTGTGTAATTCCAAGCAATTAGCATCATCATAATTGACACCATCCATTCCACTTGCTTCAATGTTGCCCCACTCACTAGCCTTCTCCACCATAGGCTCATCAGATTGAATTGGGAAAATAAAACATTCATACTTTATATGATCATGACTTGCAATATTACATTCAATTTTTTCATCAAATTGGAATCCTTCATAAAAACTTTGACTTATACTAGGCTAGGCTTCTACAAAATCATAGGAGAAAAGTACAGTATCAGGCATACCTTCACTGTGCTTGGCATGAGTGTTTTCCTCATGGGATGGAAAGAGTTCCATGATAAGATCTAGTAGATAGGGAGTATCTACAAAGAATTCAAGTGTTGCTTCATACTGACTAACATCATACCTCTGGTTATCCACACCTTTGAATTGATCCTTACATAGAGCAAACAATTCTGCAATATTAATGTACTTTGCAAATTCATCAAATTTCTCCTTCTCATCAATATATAATGATGTTGTTCCAGTACCAGTGCACTCATCCTGATGTGCCATTTGACCATCCAAGAATGAACTTCCTTTATTGTTGATGCAAATATCATCATGGTGTATATGGGTGGTTGGTAGTTCAACCACATTTTCAAGCACATAACTAGGTACCATGGGAAAATTAGCATATTCATCTACATCTCCCATAATAATACTATTGCATTCAAGACTTCCATCACAGTCTTCAACTTCTTCATCATGTGAACAGTTATCAAGTTTGAATGTTAGAAAATATGACTTACACTCTTGGTGCATATCAGATATGAATTGCTTATCGATTTGTGGGCCAACTAAGTCACCATCAATTGTGTCACTACATCTTTCATGTGACTAAGGAGCTATAAAATCAAAGTTTCCCTCTTCAAAGGAAAAGCCATAAGTTTCAATGTTAAGTTAGTCCTCATTTGTATCATCTCTAATATATTCACCAGTGGTATTTGCCACAAACTCATCATCATCTCCCTCAAAGAGTGGATTGTTCCTACACGAGTAGGAGTCATCCTTTGTAACCTCATTTCCTAATGAAGATTCATCAAATAAGGGATTGTGCCACACCTTCATGGTGGTCACATATACCCCTGCCTCTCCAATATGAGGGTCCCAATCACTAAGGTCATTTGTGCATTCAAAATTAGTGTAATCACTAGAAGAGTAGAGAGAAACATTTTCAACATCGTCTTCATCATTCGTACTCAAAATTATTGATCCACACTCTAAGAACTCTTCACATGAAGAAAATTGTTCACTGTCAAGAAAATGCACTCTTTCAAGGCTGTCAACTTGTCCTCCACTTGAAGCAAGAGAATCCACTTCAATTTCATAAGAATAATTATAATCAATAGAATATTGACCAAGTTTAATCTCATCACCTTGGTCACTAGCATGTGCATCATTTTTCCTGATTAAATCAAGATGTGGATCTTCCCCTTGCATCCCTTAAGCTTTCTCACAACTTAGGACATCCCAAGGACAAAAATCATGCACCATTTCTTTATCTTCATATTCAGTATCTCCATCTTCACCATTGTTACATGGATTTGCATCTATGGTATTGGTAAAATGACAACCATCAACAATTTGTTCACATTCAAATGCATCCTCTTGACGTGTTGAAACTAACCCTTGGTTCTCCTCATCATGGTAATCATTGGTAGTACTCTAAGGTAACACTTGTAGTGTGTACACACTCTTAGCTTCCTCTACTACCTTTATCCAATCAACTACTTGGCTCAAATTATGAGGCTTCAGTTCTTTTGGTAAGGTGCTTAATCCTAATTGATACATGTCACAGAAAAAATTAATACACATGGATTCTTCTGGTCTGATATCTTTAAGTATATCTAACAAGCCATCCACAAACCTAGAAAATAAATCATAGGGTGATTCCCCTTGATATCTCTTCATGTCATGTAAACTCTTGGTCGGGAATACTTGATCAAATTTACCACGGTCCTGCAAGCTTTTCACTTGGGCCTTACCATAACTCTCACATTGTTGTGATAGAGAAACTAGGATAATGGAATCTTTGTCCTCTTGACCCAAACTTCTATTCAATGATTCATTATTTGCATTTGCAAGAATTGGATTAGGGTGACCATTGTCGATGGTTGGACATTCCTTCATCATTGAATACTTCAAATTATTTTCAATGTTTATGACAATTTGGTATACTTGGTGTAATGTAGTAGGCTCTTTATCTCTCAAAAGGTAAGTTGTCTTCTTTTTTTAATGCACCCAAGTATACCACCAAACACTCAGCATCATTCAATCTTATGCTTACATGGATCTCTCTAATTACTTTGGAGAATCGAAGATTAAAAGTAGGAACCAACTCATCTTTTGCATTTTCCATGCTCATGAACTTTTGTCTGACTATGATGAGATCAATCCTTTACCAAAATTGTTCCATGAATAATGCCTTAAATTTCTCCCATGAATGTATGGAGGAAGCTGGTAAATAAGAGAACCAATATCTTGCATCTTCTCTCAAGGATTGAAAAAATAACTTCATGACAACATCTTGAAAGTCCAATTTAAAATCTCCCATCATGTCAATAAACTCTTGCAAATGCTTGCCTATTGATTCAACTTTTGCACCATTGAACTTTGGTAGCTTTTCTCTGATCTTCGGTGGGACAACATTTGGATACCCAGAAATATTGTACAAGAAAATGTCCATGTATCTCTCAATACTGAAATTTCTTTGACCCAACAAAGGTGATTCATCATGCTCAATCACACTCATGTTCACACTAGAATATGCAACTTAACTACGTAATTTCACTCTTTAGAAGAGAACTAAAAAAATTTCTTTGAAATTATACACTACTACACCAGTTCTTTTCAACAATTATAATCCTAAACCCTTACAATGAATATCTCCCATGAATTTTGCTCAAGATCTTTCATACTAGCATGCTTATCTATGATAATGAACTAATTTTGATTTACACTTCAAAAGGCATGCTAAATTTTCATTGTTATTCCTTGATCTAGTGTTAATTCACTTAATAGGGAATAATTTATACTTTGAACATAGAAGATTTATCATAATTTTCTCATGATATGATCATATCATCACCAATTCTATAAGAATACCTAGAATTTTTCTGCAACCACCTATCCTTTTGTCTTCAAATCTATAGATCTGGAGACTTGATATATACTTTGTCAGGTTGTTTTATAAAAGTCACCACCTCCTATCATGGAGGATTGAACTTCAAATAAGATGAAGTTTTTTCAAAATAATACAAAATCTGGGTTGGCTTCCACAATAGAGTAACTTTTAGGTTCCTTGAACTTTGTTGCAATCAAATCTTCTACCAGGTTCAAGAATTGATCAATATCTAAACAAGATGTTTTGAATTATCTCACCATTTGACTCTATGATGCAAAGATCCACGTCTAGAGAATGAAACTTATCCCCAACAGAGTCACCATTTTGTTGGTGTTTTTCCAATACACCCTTGGACCTCTCTAAAGAGTAGCCAACTCTTATACTCAAGAGCCCCAAAGAGGAATGGCCAACTTAACGAATAGAGAATTATGAGGTCTCTATTCTTGCACTTTAGGCTCTATGGGACCTAGGAGGGTATCCCTATTGTGTTGATTTTGATTAGTTCAATGTAGAACCCATCAATTCATAGATTGGTTCCCATGGAAGGTGAATAAACACAATTCACTAAGAGATTGGTTGATCTTTAAGCAAATAACCATTCATTCACTGGGAACAAGAAACTATTTCAAATACATGCCTCATGGTTAGAATTTTTTTAAATGATTTATATTCTGATCCTAAGTCCATGATTGGGTATGTCATACTTCAAAATGTAAATACCATGTTCAAATCGACTAGTGTCTTATCAAATGGGCATTAGAGTCATTCACATGACAACCAGTAATATGGAAACCATTTATCTTTGACAATTAAGGACTATTTTCATAATGCCTTACACTATAAAAACTCACTGCTCCTGAAACATAACTTCTTACCGAATCCTGTGTAAATTATCACAAATTTATGACTTTATTCAAGTATTTAATTGATTCTTTGAACCAAAGAAAAGACAAGGACATACATTCAAACAAATATTTGATGATGAATAAAGCTATCTTTGATATTCCATTCATAATTTGAAAAATATTTACAAATGGAGAGTGAATGCTTCAAGCATAAGATTTGTTTCAATATTATCCCTTTCCATAAAACTACTTTAAGGTTAACATATGCACCACTTAAACCTAGACAATTCAGTTGTCCAATTTGTTGGTATTTTTCTATCTATACCTAGTTTCTACCCTAAAAGTATTGTCAGACTCAAAAAAAATCGGAGAGCAGAATCCCTTGCAAATGAGCCTTGAAATCCCTTTTATAAAGCAAGGGAGCAACAAGCATCCAACTCAAATGCAATTACAATTCATATATTTCATTTCATCTCAAAATTCCCCACATGACAATTTATAGTCATTTGTTGCAAAGGGGAGGAAAAACTTGTAACCATTATCAAAAGGAAATACAATTACTGCCAAAAATTCCCTTTAGTCGCTAGCTACGCCTTGCAATCAATGTACACGTCACCATGGAGACCCACTGTCAACACAAAAAGCCCAAAAACCACCACCAAATGCGAGGAACAGGAGCAACCACCATAGCAACAATATCAATCAACACAAAAATGTAAACCCATACACCACCTCTTTCTCAACCAGCAAACCGACCAACACTAGCATTGAGCCCAGGATACATGCGCCCACTTTGCATCATTGCAGGAGATGGAGAAGAAAATTCAACACCCTCCTCATCTTTTTCCTTGTCTAGAACAACACCATCTCACCCACTTGGAGTCTTGACAGACAATGGTAGTATCGAGAGCACCTCCATTCCCGGGACTGCAGCCTGGTTCAACATCGTGAGGTATTGCTTATAACTCGAGTCCATCTCCGTCGTACTCTCTGAAGGGATGTCTGTAATAGAAATTGGTGAATTCTACTACCCATAAGTGCCACGTCTATATTGTATCTTCTTGTAGACTCCAAAGGAAAATGGCATAGGCCCCTTTCCCTTTTCGTCAACTTTTTCTCTAGCAACGCCATGATGCTTAAGTATGCTACTGCATCTAACAGGAGCATATGAAAGCTTCTCAAGAGAGGCCTTCTCTTTTGTACATGGGGCATGTTCAAGTACGTTGTGTTCAGATTCAGAAACATCATCATGAGGCCTCTGTAAATTGAGTTTGGGTGACCTTCTAACTAGTACTGTGGAGGCAACTGGCTTGCTCATTTTTGCTACTAGGTAGCTTCTCAGATTCACACTCGTACACTCCTTGTTCTGCAATAAATTTAGAGAGATTCCAACTACTGAATACAATGGTGAAAATAGCTATCACTTCATCCATATTTATTGAGCAAGCCTAATGTTATTTTCTCATCAAATTTTCCTTCACACTTGAAGAAGCAATTAATTACTGTTGTTGATTACTTCACCGTTTATCACCTTGGTACCAAGAGATCAGTGTATCATTCTTCATAATAGCTAGGAATTAATTTCTCACACACACAAGGACTTGATTCGATCATTCTTGAAGAGAGCACACCATTAATGCTTCAATGGTTGTAGGGTGAAATGGCTAACCCATGTGTGCTTTGTTTATTTTGAATATATGTCATTGATCCATGAATGAGATGGAAAATTGTGCAATCTAGATGTAGTCAAATTAGGTATGAAAACCCAGAACGACAGCTCATCACCTTTTAGCCAATAAGAAAATCTGACTGGGTGCCAAGTCACTCATCCCACGATATCCACCATGCTCTACACTATGGTCGAGAACACTGCGTGTCACCTTTTCATGCACCTCTCAAGTTTTTTGGTAGGCATTAATCATGTACTATGAGGTGTGTGATGAATAGTATGGATTTAATATTAATCCATCATTTTAGCCATCAATTTCACAACCATCGGTTATCAAGCGTCGCTACAAGGGCTGGGATCCATATGGAAAGGACATGTGTCGACATCTCGCAAACCTCACACACTTCAGGATGACTCTTCATTAATGCCCCTGTGATGTGCAATGGGTGGCAGGGATTCAATATTTAGATCCAATGGTTCTTGTTCCTGCACACACTTAAACGTTAGTCATAAAAGGGGTCATGACTAGACCAATGATGATAAGACCCTTTGGGATGACAACTTAAGCCCACAAAGATAATTTTCTCAGCTTAGGAAAAATTTAATGCAGGATGAAATGCATGGTGACTGTCAATTCTAACTGAAGGGGCCAGCAACCAGACATGTTTAAAGGCTTAGGTTATGACTTACATAACTGACAACTGGTAGGAGCAAGTCACCATGAAATTATAACATCAAAGGATTTTAGAATGTGATACTTATAAATTAGTGTTTACAACCACACCCTTAGCCCATTCACATTATAGAGCTTAAAAACCATGACTCAAATTATGGTTCTCTTATAATTTTACATAATTTTAGGAGCTCTATCAATATAGATGTGAAATGTATGTGATGTGAGTTTGGTAGATCAGTGCAAAATCAAATTGTTGAGTTTCTGGATGTAGTGAGTTGAAGGTGTACTCTATCATTCATGCATGTTTGCAAGTGGTTGAGTGAATTGTGGTGGAAATCTTTGTTGCATTGAGATTATCTTCTTTATGTAACATATCTCTTCTATCTTCTTTGTATCTATGTGGTAGTGAGCCCTCAGGGTGGTTAACCCTTGTTGGACAGTGAGTCCTGATCCAAACACTGATTCCTTGTTTTGGCAATGACCCTCATCAAGTAGTGAGCCTTTGTAATCAGTTTTGATATTCTCTATATTGTTAGCCAATCCTCACCATGGTTTTTACCTTATTGGGTTTTCCACATAAATCTAGTGTTATTGTGTATGTGTGATGCTTTTTCAGTTCTTTCCTTCACATTTAATGTTTAATCATTTAGCAAAGTAATGATTTGTGATTGATCTAATCTCTAGTGAAATTTTTAAAGGTTAAATTTTGTCACAACTGATGCACCCCCCCTCTCAGTTGTCTTTTTCAACATAGAAGATGGGACATTAGATATCTCCACTACTTCTATTATAAGAGGTTTTTTTATAACCTCTTGAATTGGATTTGTAGGCTTTGTAATAGTAGAAAGATCTTTTTTTTTGCCTCTTTAGTAGGATGGACTTGGTCAATTGGAATTACTCCAAATCTTGAGACTATCCCTACACTTACAAATTTGTACATAATTTCTATTATTTTGAAGGCTTCTACTACCTTCTCCATTGTAGGTTATGTCTTTGTAGTTTCTTAGTCAACTGTCATCTCCTTTCTCCTCTGTCTATTATACTCAACTGGTATGGATGAGGAGGAAGTTTTTTATGGTTGGCTACTTCTCTTAGGACATTCATTCCATTGTTAGTTCTTTATTATAATCTCTACCTAGGTATGACTTTTATCCACCACCTTCTCAAGAATCTCATTGATAGATGGGTCTTCTCTCTCCAACCAATCAATGGGGTCTAGATTCTTTGTGTTTACCTTACCAATGTCATACATAAGGTCCAATGTTTTCCTATCATTTGATAATCCTTCAAGAATATCATCTTGGATACTAAATTCCTTCATTTGGAAGATGGTTAATTCATCATAAGCTCTCTTTCTAACCTTGAAATCATCTTGGAGGTCTACCCAAAATTCTTCAATATTGGGCTTGTGCATCAAGAACATGGAAGCACTCATGACCTTCATTTTTCCCTTTGGATCAAAATTATCCCTTGGAATGTATTGCTTCAAGTCGAGGGCTTGTAGTTCCTTAGTAGCTATTTTGGTAGCTACAATGGATGGACATGAATAATATACCAATTTGAAAGGGTATTTCAACCCTACCTTATGCTTACTGGAAAAATTCAAATGCACATCCATCACTTGTCTTAAAAAAAAATCAAAACTAGCTTATCATTGTAATACTTTGGTAGCAAAAATGGTGCTTTATCAAACCCAAAAATTTGGATATATGTAGACTTGGGGAATTGGATAAACCATTGAACCTATTCACTTACTAAGGCCATAGCCTCCTTAGTCATTTTGTACCCCACATCTCCTGCAAGTTGATTAATTACTGAATATAAAATTCCATCATTAACTCTCTTAAAATGTCTTTCAACCTCTTTTAGCTCCAATTGGGTTTAGAATTCCCAAATCTTACTTTATCCTAGCCCTTCCTCTCTAACACCATTTCTAGTAAAACCTAGAAAGTTACCTACTCTTGCTACCAAATATACTACATAAGAAGAAATGAAAAACTACTCAATATCCTTGACTATGGTTATTTGAGCATGAATTATGTCTCAAATGATTTAATCCCCCAATCCAATAATGTTTCTCCTTATCGAATGATATTAATGAAATGAAACATCCAAGTCTCATAAGTCTTGGATTCTTCCTTTCCCAAGGCTCTAGACAATAGAGTGATAATGTATCATATCTTAAAATACAATTTTGACCTTACAAGATTTTGAGGAATATTAGCCACTAACTTCCTCTTTTCCCTTAGCCACTTCTTGTTTAAGTGTTTGAGATGATTATTGATATCCTTTTCCTATTCCTTAATGGCCTCTTCTTTTGAATTCATTTTCAAATTTTAGTATGAAGGCAAGTCAAACACTACTCTAATCATTAGAGGAGAAAGTTCAATGATTTTAGTTCCCAAGGATCATATCACTTTCTTTGGACAGTGTTGTAAGAAGCTATTGCTGCTAGAATAAGCTTTGGACACTAGACTACAACTGGGAATGAGGCCAAATGTGTTAATCCTAAACTTGCTATCTTTTGAGCTCTGGGAGAAGCTTTAGGGGAGAAAGTCTCTTCTTTTACTACATCCATATTGATGTGTCCAATATCTTTGTCAGTGATCATCACTTGGGAGGTGAACTTGGAGACACTAGGGACTCCCAAAAATTTGTATTTCATTGTTAAAGGAAAATTTTCTACCTTGGTTCTATAGGGAAACCTTCTCCACTTGAATCCTAACTTGAATCAAACATGTAGATAACCTAAGATGAAGAGAATACAAGATTTGTAAAACTCATTTGGAAATTTGATGAGAGAAAGTGGTTGAGAAATAAATTTTAAAATTATGTCCCATTGGGTTTTGAAACCCCACAGGAACCTCTATATTCTTAAAAAATTTGAGCTAGTGGCAAGAGTTAGGATTAAAAATGGACTAAGGACCTTTATCTAAAAAGTCCAATCATGACTTGAAACCCCAATGGAACCTTGTATTTAGTGAGCAGGAGTCGGGATTAGCTTTGGACTTTGGATTTGGACTTTTTTTTGTGAAGTCTAATTAGGAATCATCTTCAATTGGATGTGACCCTTTCAAAAATTGGGGTCTAATGGATATTGGCTCCTTGCTTTTGCATGTTCATTTGGGTTTTGGAAAACTGGATGAACTCTTCAATTTTCATGGTATGATCAGGAATTGAAGTCTCAAATGGATCTTGGTGTATCAAAATTGGGTCTGAGAATTCATATCAGTTTCACTCATTGGATAGTTTGATCTGATCAGGATTTGGAATCCTGAATGGAAATAATATAATGTATATGCCTTCAAGGATTTGGAAACCCAAATGAATAAATGTTTTAAGCCATGCTCCTAGGTTGAATGATAGTTCCTAGTGGGAACTGGGACTCGAAAAGGACATCGAACATGATATTAGGAATGTCCTTTCCAGAATATAAATCCCAAAAAACATGGATTATGGGGATCAAGACTATGAATATATAGAGGATTTTGGATTTTTATAAATGCATCCATTTAGAGATTGAAAACCTAAAAGGATAAATGAGCAATTTGGTCAAATGGTTAAGTGATTTGATGAAGAATACTCTATGGGGATTGAGATCAGGAAAGGATCCTAGATCAAGATAATTTGTAGAGATATTCTTTTAGAGTTTCAAAATCTAAAAGGATCAATTGCAAGACTTAGATCACTTAATAATTTGAAAACACTACAAATGGATCCCACAGAGAAAAGGAACATCAAAGACCCACAAACCTAGGGATGTTGGGACACTATGATTCTCTATCAACCTACGAATGTAACACCTCTTGCAAACCTTCACCACTTGAAAACATCTCTTTTCCTCCAAAATATCTTTTGAACTTACTTCACTTCATTCCATTCATTCTGATTCAATTCCATTCCTTCAATCTCACTCACTTCTTGCTCATTCACTCTACACTCTCACTCTTTTCTTCCATTGTACACCATTATTTCTCATAGGTTTCAAGATTTACATCATTGGCACTATCATCTTATGCTCTCAAGGCTCTCTTCATTGCTCTCTTGACTTCTCCAAGCATGTAGAAGAGAGGGTAACATTTATTTTATTGCATTGTCTTACTTATATTTAAGTATATAGATTTTCCTTTTTTCTATAAGTTCCACCTACTACTTTAATTTATCATTTTTCTCTTTTTCATTGCATATTGGTTGTCTATGGAGGTGGTAACACCAAAGTAGGGGTTTGACTGAGGAAAACTCTAAAATATTGCCCCAACATTTTTTTATTTCCATGTGTGTAGGTACTTTGTTTGTGTAGAGCTTGCAAGAGGCTAGACCACTATTAAGCTAGATTTCTACTACCCTTGCTTTGAATTTCATTACAATACATTTATCTTTTAATTTATAGTATTCTTCTTGTTGTAGTTAGTTTATTTCATGCATTAGCAACATTTTTTCCTTTTCATTCAAACTATTAGATTAAGGTTTTTGGGTCATTAGCACACTTTACGAGTTTCTTATTGTAGACTTTGTTCTTAGTCTGTATGAGATGCCAAAACTCCACTATGTCATCTAAGTCCCACACTATCATCCTCTGATCGATAACCAGTTAGTCCATAGTTCAAAACCTCGGTAGTTTTCTCACTCAATTCCCAAAATCCTCTATCCCTAAAAACATAAAACAATGTCCATTTTTCCTTCCATTTTCCACCTCATTTTCCTATCTTTGTCAATGAGGTATTTGAGGTAAATCCTCTCCCTGCTAACTCTTCTTTGTCCTAGAGACATGGGAGTAGTGAATCCCCTCTACATTTTGGTGAACCCAACATGACCGTTTCATCTCCTTTAGTGTTCAAATTTTTTTATTCTCTCACATCTAGGACATGCTGCAGATAGTGTGTTGTGAAGATTTTATGAGCTTCACAATCCAATATACAACCTCTGGATATGTTGTAAGAAGCCTTCAACACATTAGAATGGGATCTAGGAGGTTTAGTCCCCCTCGAACTAATCCTACTTTCAAAGAGCTTGTTCTAGGAATCTCTACAAGTTTCTCTTCTCCTTTTGTTGAGGTAATGACTCATGTTCCTACTCCCCCTACCTTACCCTTTGTATCTTCTATGGAGGATGATGCTACTCTTAGGGTTCTTGTAGAGAAAATATATTTCCTAGATATGAGACTAAAGGATCTTAAGAAATTTGTGGCACGGGATGATAAATTTTCCCAGTTGGCTCCTATTATTAAGCAATTAAGAACTATGTTGGGTAAGGATCATAGAGGCATAGAGCTTCTTTAATGAATAGTAGATATTGTGGATACCCATGTCCCCACCTACACTTCTAACTTGAGTTTTCTCAAGATCGTGGCCCAAAAATTGTTGGAAAGTAGTTGAATGTCTCGATACCTAGGGTATTAGTGTGTATAACCAACAAAGGTCCTTCCACTAATACCAAATATGTGTTGAGGATGTTTTTAGCACAATAACAACTCAGATAGAACAAAAGCATCCTATCTCTCTTGAAAGGTAAATTTCTATCAGCAAGCCTCAAAAAACAGCCCCAAGGTCTCTAATGTCAGGTCTTGACAATGCAACAAACAACTCAATGAAAATGTGATTTCTTGGTAATCACAAGGGGCCTTACAAATCAACACTGGAAGCTTTGAATTCATCCAATGTAGTAATGTGGTGATGCTTTATAAATCCTATTCTAACAATTATTTTCAAAGAAATAGCAAAATATTAAGGGTTTAACATATCTAAACTAAAACCTGAGATCAATCATGAAAATAACAAAATATTCAAGGTGGACCAATCCTTGATTAACCAAGACTAAATCTATAGTATCACAAGAACAATGCAATCTCCAAAGGAATTAAAGGTTTTCAAATTTTAAACATTCAAAAATTCACCCCAAAGCATGAAATGCATAAACATACACAATTGAACTTGAGTGCAAAAAAGAGTAGGCCCAGGATAACTTTACACAACAATTCACAATCATCAAATTGCTAAAAGTATGGACCAAATATTCCTCAACAACTTAAACACTTTATCATAAACATGAATGAATTGCAACTAGATCTAATTCTAATCTTAAGATCACTTACTCAAAACAACTCATAAAATATTTGAAACACAAGAACCATGCATGGATGAAACAACACAAAGAAGAGCACCAAAAGACAATGTCTTCAATTGTGTTCACTTCACCAAAATTTGCAACAATTTGAGCATCTCATGTCCAGTAGCAACAACCTTACAAATGAGGGGAAATCCTCAATATATAGATCATACCTTGACATGTCAACCCAGGAGAGAAATCTCAAATTAAATTAGGGTTTGCATTAGGTCGATCATGGTAGTTTTAGCAATCCTAATTAAATTTTACAATAAAATATTACAAAATTCAGCATCAAAAGGAAATTTACAATTAAATAAAAGGTTCCTAGCACAAAAATCTAGGCATAATTGAATTAGAACTCCAACTAAGATGATGTAGTATGCACGTTATTCAAGGAAATCAAGATGGGTCATCCTCCTTGTCTTCTTTCCCATTTCTAAAAAGTTCTTTAAACTTTGAAAGCATACCATCTAGGTTGGCCTAATCTGGGGTTGTGATAAACTTTATTCTTAACTTGGTAGACTTTATTTCATCTCCATATTTATCTAAAGTCTTTTTCCAATCCACTTGTAGCCCTTGATATTTATCCAAATTAGAAATATAAACAACTGCATCTTCAAGTTGATCATTTGTTACAGGTCCATCCTCAACTAGAGAATAGATTTCATGCCACCATTTTTGTAGTTGATCCACCTTTAATTTCTTCTTTCCAAACTTCTTCTAGCCTGTAACAATATCAATAAATGCAATGCAATTGTTTGATATTTCCTTGAATTTTCTTTAGATCTTGGATGTTTTCTTAAGTGCCTTCATCATTAATTCCCTTTTCAAATTTAATTCCTCTACCCACTCAACTGGCTTATTCACACTTTCATCTTTGAAGACATTCTCTTTGATCAACACCTCTTCTAGAATTTTAATCACTTTCTTCAACTCAACAATGGTGGTGTGGATTTCTACCTAGCACTCTCATGTGAGTTGGACTATATCTTCAAGGAAGGATGAGGCCTTCTCGTGTGTGCACAATACTTTCTCTATCATAGCATCTCCCCTTTGGCATACACTTCCAATCCATTGTTGAGTAACCTACAAGGAGGTTCTCATTTTTTCAATTTCACTTATTTGATCCTTGGATAACAAACCCTCTAAAAATGAGACACCCTCATTGGTCTATGTTTGTAAAGGCTTGATTAGATGTTGGATGTACTTTTTCAATTCTTTCATCTATTATTGTAACATTTCCTTAGCCTGTGTCTCATTGTCCAATATCTTTAGGATAGTCTGCACTAATTCTTGGAGATCTTCCTTTTCTTGCTCCTTTGTAGTTGGAACCAAGTTAATAGTCTCAACCTTGTAGTCAGTTGTACTAACTTCATCCTTATACTTATCATTCACAGGTGTGACAACATGAAGAATTATATTGTTCAATTCATCCCTTGTCATTGTTGAGACCACCCTTTCCTTCTTTCTTTCCTTTTATTTTCACAAATTTGTTATAAATTTACCCCAATCAAGAGTTTCCTCTTCTACAATGATTGGTTTGGGATTCAACCGCTCTTTCAATCAATCGGGAGTAGTTGGTTGTTCTATGTCTATGTCACCCTAAGAAATATTTTTCTTCACTTGATCCTTAGATTGATTTTCTTCAAAGCTCTCCAGATTTTTATCAGTAATCTCTTTATTTTTTTGTTCTTTATCCTTGTCTTCATCATTAGCCACATGTGTTTCTGCTCTTTTAGGAGATTTGGAAGGAATTTCCTCCACTTTTTCTAGCTCTTTCTCTTCTTCCCTATCACTTTGCAACCCAAAGGCCCTTTGTTCCAATTCTATCCCAAGATTACCAAGTTCTCCATTCTTTAGAGTTGGCACATCCTCTTCATCTTCAACTTGCTACTTAGGTTCATCATATTGTTTATTTTGTGGAGGAGATTGAAGAGGGGCATTATATCTTGTAACTACTCTCTGAGCATTATCAACCTCTTCATTGGATGGCTCCTGTGCATTCTCATAATGTTCATTCACTACCTTTTCTACATTTTATGTACCTGAAGGAGAAACCTTTTTCTTTGGAGAGTTCTTCCTTGTATATACTTGTGTCTTTTCTCTAGAGCTTTCAACTTCAATTACCTTGGCTTGGGTTGTGTCTTCTTCATTAGCTTTGGCCTTCTTAGACCTAGATATTTTTTCTCCTTCAATAATAATTCTTCTTTTACTAGAAGGTTGAGCTTCTCCAATTCCCTCTTTAATGATCACCTTGGATGGTTTCCTTAGTCTTGGACACAAGTTATATTTGAAGCTCTTTATCCTTAGTTTGGATACTGGCTTTCCTCTTGATTACAATAGGTTCTACTTCAGTATCCTCCTCCTCATGAGGAATTGTAGTATTATCTTGTGTATTCTCAGTTTCCTCCTCTAAATGGGAGTCTAGATCTCCTAGTAAGTCAAATGTAAAATTGGTACATGTTTCCTCCAATGTCAATACATTATGCTTGACCCAATTCTTAGAATATCTTAGCACATGAGCAGTAATTTCATCCAAATCAACAACTTCATCCTCTGACCAAATAATTGCAAGGAGTGGTTTATCTTGAAATTTTACATAATCATGATACTAAATGGGGTCTTCTTCATCATCCACTTGATCTTGCACATGTGCCACTCTATGAAGTCTGATCATCTTCAAGGAAATCCTCAAACATCTTCTCTTTATAGCCCCAAATTCATCCCTTTAGTTTTTCCAATAATCTTCAATGTGATCTTTATGTTTGTACCCCCTGTTGGCCATCCTTTGTGCAACTCCATAGAGATCAAAACTTCCTCTATTTGAATAAGAATACAAGTGCAAATTAACCATCTCAATTTTTGAATGATGTGCAATTTGTATAGAAGGGCATTCTTCCAGGCTACCAACTCTGAAGGGGAAGTTAGCTCCAACTCCTATTTTATGCATCTCATTCAAAATGGCATCAAATGTAGCTAATTTCATAGTCAACTCCAGTAATATGAGTTTGTCAGTAGGGTATCTAGGAAGCTTGTATGGAACATTTGGAGACCCATGTACTCTGATATAAGAAAAAATTGGAAATTGAATGAACCAGTACCCATATCTCTTGATTAGATCCATTGCATTTACTGAAATTATTTCATGAAGAGCATCTTGTAGAGTGTTGGTTATGTACATGGTAAGAGAATCATTGACCCTTCTAAAATTTTAAGTCTTGAAATGCAACTGAGTATAAATATCATACACCTTGTCCTGGCCTATTGTCCCTTTGCAGCTCAGACCTTTATATTTGAAACTCCTGGCCATAATATACACGACATATGATGTCATGGTGAATGTCTTGGTGTCTTGCACGCTCCTCAATTGAAAATACAAAGTATCACTAATAATGCCTACCTAGTGTTAATGGATCCCTTTCTTAATCTGAGAAATAACATGAAACATTCATTCTTGAAAGATGAAAGATTTTTCTAATCCCATCACTCTGCTAAGAAGAGTAATCATGTCATTATACTCAACTTTAAAGTCACTTCTATGTAATTGTTTGGGAGAATTTAGATTTCCCATCCATGAGTTATAATCTCTAAGGCCTTAGATGGATTAACATCATAAAATTGTTGTGTTATCTTCAAGTTTATCTTCACTAACTTTTGATGTGACCCAATGTTAAAGGCTTCAGCTATAAATAGTCAAGTTAGCCATCACCCTCCCTTGAGGACCCACAATCACCCTCCTATCAGAGTCATAGTATTTTACACACTCCATGATAAGCTCTAGACACTACATTGAAGGTGGGAACCCAATAGCTTGTGCCAAACCTGTATGTACCAATATTTGTGCCAAAGGAGTGGGTGCATTGTGGTACATCCTTTTCTTGAAGTCCTCGTAGTCTAAATGATTCATATTAGTGTCTGCAACCTTGGACCATGTTGAAATGATCTTGGACTCTGGTTTTGTACCCTTGAAGTTGTATTTCATCCTTTCAGCTCTCTTTAACTAGTTTTGTGGATTTTAGTTTAGAACCTTTTCCTTCGCTATATTCTACCTACATATGGTTAGGAAAAACTCATAATTACTACAATTCCAAGCAAAATTAACTACTACAACACTAGTGCATCATTAAAATTATCACTAAAGCACTCATGCAACATGAAATTAACTTAAGATCATCATTAGAATCATTTACACCAAGTTACAAACCTTCAAAATCAAGCATCAATCATTTTTGGGTTTTTAACACATTCATGAATTTTGGGTATTGACGGATTTCGGGGAATCCGACCCATCACAGATTTTGCAAAGGAAATAACCCTCAGGCATTCCATGCTTAGGAAAATTCTGCAAACAATGAAAACTCAGTCAAAATTGAATCATTAGATATTATTAAGATCATGAAACTTTCCTTATATCCCTCCCAAGATCAAACTTAAACATTCATCGGGCCTTTATGGACTCGAATATTTTAAGCCATCACAGATTCAGGGAATTCATGGCTTCATGGATTCTACGAAGGGATTGTGATTTGGGTTTTCCAGGAAGAGGCAGATTTTGTGAAAGAAAACACATCCGTGCACCCAAGTATTGAATGGATTCAATGAAATCTTGACAAATCAAATTCAATTCCTCAAAATGACTCACTTTGTTCCGATTACAAAAAGGGTTCAACATCAACGCAAATGAAAATTCCACTAAATTGATAGTGAATCATTCAACATTGTAAGCATAATCTATGAAATCACGAACTAGGGTTTGCATTCAACTTTCAAAACTCAAGATTACATCTCAAACATGCCCTGGTTCATAATCAAAGATGATGTCCTGAATCATGGGTTCCTACCTAGATTATTCAAAGGTGACTCTTTTAGCTGATGCCTCCTGTGTTGTTTTAGAGGATGGGGTCCCACTAATTACCCTAAAGAAGGCATGCCTTATAGCAGGGACTTTGAGTAGTTCGAAGGCAGATAAACTAATTTTTACTTTCTTGAACTCTTCTGCTACATATTCACCCATTTGTTCAATCTCAGAGTCGAAGGCTCGGCCTATGGCAAAGCTAGAAGGTTGGGCTTTCATTTGACTTGAGTGGTTTTGGGATTGGCCTTGAGGCTGATTTTGTGACTTATTTTGAGGCCTATCCTTATTAAGATACTGAGTGGGAACATGGGGAAACTTAGGGTTATTGTTGGCATTAGGGTCAGACGGGGTAGTAAAATTGTTTGGTGGGGTAGAAGTCATGAAAGGTCCACCCGTTTGCCTATTCCTGAGGAAGTAGGGAGTTGTTCTTTGGTGGAACATGTGAACTTCATCTACATGTGGTTCTTCCTCATCTACTAGACCATTATCTACTAAATCGAAAAGCTAAGCCAAGTTTTTTTCGTTACTTACCTCTTGCACTTCTTTGCTCTTAACGGGGGTGAGCTCAATCTCAGACTCGTTGCGGTCGCTTAGCGGAAATGGCACTTGGTTGACCAGGAGATAGGAGGATTCAAAGGCTCAAATGGGACAATGTCCCTAAAACTAGCACTATCAACAACATTTTGGACTTCTACTTGGAAGATTTCAGCGACTGTCTGGAATTCAGGACAATCCAACTCTGAGTGTCTACTGGTCTTGTGAATCCGGCACCATCCAGACAAGGTTGCCTTGGCGAGATACACTCCACTGGTCATTTTTTCATTGCTAGTAGGCTGATCAAGAGGAGTAGGGACACCTCTATTATTGGGCCTCGTATTCCACATGTGATTCTTCCTCTAAGAATGTCTCCTCTTGAAGCTTTGATTTGAATTTTGTCTTCTTTCATAATTCTACCCAGAAGAGGTGCTCACTTCCCAGTTGTCCCTACCATTCCTGTTGTCTCAACTATCCCAATTAAGATTGGCCTGGAGGCTATGCTGGGATGCCTGCAATTGATTATTCTGATTCTTTAAGTGTGTCATTTCCGTTGACATTTTCTTTATCATCTCAGACAGCTCTTCAAGTTTTTCCTTCTCAGTGTTGCTCGACTGCGGTACTAGATTTTGGAGAAAGAAAGGTGAGGCCACCAGCTGATTCTGATGTGCTAGAGGGAATTCTGGTCCCAAAAAGTATAATGGAACTTGTGGCTATTGAGAGTACATCTGCTATTGTTGGGGAGCCTGAGGATAGCTTTCTTGTTGTTGAGGTTGCAAATAAGAAGGCACAGGAGGTGTGTGATTCATTGGTTGTCCAGTGTGTGGGATGATGGGTAGCTGAGGCACCTGGTTCATAAGGGGTGTCTGATGAGAAAACGCTTGGTTTGTTAGAGTAATAAGTTATTATGCTTAATTAATTACATCATATTGATTAATTAATTAAGTCACTTATTCCTCTTTGTTACTTAAGCTAAACTTAGGCACATTAATAATTAATTAATTATTAATTATTAAGTGTGCACACTAGGGTTTCATTTAGGGTTTCCCTTTTAGGGTTTCTTGATCTCCTTCATAAGGATCGATCACTTTGTAATAATCGATTCTCTTAATGCATTTTACACTTTGAGGTTCAGAGAACATCTTTTTGGTTCTTCATATCTTTTGCATGTGACAGGTATCCATCTTGCATGCAGGTGATCTTGGTTTGCTAACATGGTATCAGAGCTCCAGAACTGCAGCTGCCTGTTCGTGATCTGAAGATATGGCCTTTTAGTGAGTTTCAAGTGCAAGGGTTTCTACAGACATCTTTTTTACAAGATCTAGAGGTAGCCAATCTTTCGGAGCAGTTTGGGCAGAAACAGAGGTCACCATTGCGTTCGCAGCAGCCAAAAACCCTAAGATCGCCCTTCGTTTCGTCGATTTCTGAGAAGTTGGTCTAGAAGGCAAATCTTTTTTGTCTGAGGGGCCGTACGGCCTCCCTAGCATGCAGTCCAAGGCTCGAAAATCAAAAAAAATGTCGAAAAAAGTGCTTTTTTGAAACTCGTGCCGGTGCCTCCAGTTATAACGAGATCCGCCGCCGGGCGGCCACCAAGCGGCCGTCGGTCCGCCACTGCCGGCGGCGGCGCCCGCCCTCACGCCACCTGCCAGAGTTTAGCCTGGCGGGCTTGCATCAATTGGTCCCATGGGGGGGCCAGGCGCTATGCGCCCAGCCCCCGGTCGGCCCCCTCCAGTGCAGCGGCGGTCCTATGGAGGACCAGCGGCCCCCACCCAGCCCAGGGAATCGCAGGGAATCTTCAGGATCCGGGAGTATATTTCGGCGTTTGCAGCGAATATTCCGGGAGTTTTTCAGCATATTCCGACGGCCGAATTTTTTTTGCAAGGGGTTGTTTTTGTGCGCTGACGGCCAGATGGCCGTCAAATTTTTTGCAGTGACCTGCTGACGTCAGCATGACGTCATCCGTACGGCTGGCCCCTCTTTGCCCTCCAAGCCCTGATTTTTCTAAAAGAGCATTTTTTTTTCTTTTGGTCATAACTTGGGCATACGGTATCGAAATCGGGCAAACGAGATATCATCGGAAAGCTGGTTCTGAGCACTTTCCAGTAGTGCTGTTTATTTTTTAGTATTTTACTGTTTTCTTGCATTTATTTCTGTTTGAAGTCAGATGTTGTTTTTGGACTTCCGAGCTCATAACTTTTTGCCACGATGTCCAATTTTCGCCTCGTTTGCGGCATTGGAAAGGTATTAAGGAGATCTATGTTTCTGTCCATGCAATTTTTCTATATCTATCCCAGGTTTATCACTTAGTCCAGATTTGGCCCAATGGGTTGTTTGGTGATTACTTGGATGTTTTGGCAGTTGGGAGAGTGCATCTTGCATCTTTGCACTTTGTTTTCAGTAATACATCATTCAATAATTTCTTGTTGCTTCATAGATTCCAGGGTTGTTCATGTTTGGAGTTTTTGAGTGTTCCGAGGCATCGGGTCTGCTGTCGCTTTTTTCATGATTCCTTGAGTCAATCAGTGACTCTCATTCGGTTTCAGTAGTAGACAAAAATATCTTTCCTTGCTTGCCAGATTTTGGTTCCAGTGTTACTCTACAGAGTTCTTCCAGTGCTTCTTTGCAGCATGTCATCTCATTGTAAGGGGGATTTTGTCCCACTTGGTTTTTCCTTCTCTTACTCATTCTTGCATTTGTAAATGGGTACTTGATTAGGCCTAGTTGTCGGGACCCATCTTTGCTTTCATGCATCTTATTCTAGTGTTTTAGCTTCTTCCTAAGTTCATCTTAAGGGGGGGTGTTAGAGTAATAAGTTATTATGCTGAATTAATTACATCATATTGATTAATTAATTAAGTCACTTATTCCTCTTTGTTACTTAAGCTAAACTTAGGAACATTAATAATTAATTATTAAGTGTGCACACTAGGGTTTCATTTAGGGTTTCCCTTTTAGGGTTTCTTGATCTCCTTCATAAGGATTGATCACTTTGTAATAATCGATTCTCTTAATGCATTTTACACTTTGAGGTTTAGAGAACATCTTTTTGGTTCTTCATATCTTTTGCATGTGATAGGTATCCATCTTGCATGCAGGTGATCTTGGTTTGCTAACATGGTTAAGCCCTTGAACCTGCATCAGATGAGCCACCAAACCCAAAGAAGGCAATGGACCAAAAATATTCTGCCCCAAGTCGACACTGGTGACAACGGCCTCCACATAAGTAGCCACTAGCATGGTGAGTGGGGGATGCATCCTTTTTACCAATGCTGACGTGAGATTATCCAATGCTACATAGTAGACGGGGAGGGCTACAACATCGTTGTGTATGTATGGATCCTGAAGCCTCATGAAGGCACGATGGAAGCGATCATTAAAAGAGCCAATAGGTTCATTAATTTCCCTCCGGATGGACATAAACTATCGGTACAGCTCTGAAGGGCTAATCAAAATCTTATACTTCTGTAGGAAAGCATTTTTCATGAGGTCCCACAAAGTAATGGACCCTCTTGACAAATTCATATACCAGTAAAAAGCCTTCTCGCCCAATGAGTATGGAAAGAGGCAGCATGTAATGTCTTCATGATCAATCTGCATATCTGTAATTTTTGTTTCAAATATCTTGATGTGTTCTTCTATCGTCCTTTGCGGGTCACGAGGATTGAACCTCGTGCAAAATCCCTCCGGGTTCTTAGGCATGTCGTGGTAAGCTGCGAAGTACAACAGTGAGGGATTTTGTGCCAACAAAGCCATGACAGGAGGTGGAGGTGATATCTATCATTGTGGGATAGCAATCTAGGGTTGTACCTGTTGTAAGATAGCAACCTGGGACTGTACCTGGGCTATGGTTGTTTGAACTATGCCTTGAACTTGAAGGGCAGGGAGAGTGATAGTTCCCTTGGAGATGAAGACAAGAGGTGGAAAAGTATCTTGGTATGGCTGGGTGGAGGAGGGACGAGAGGTGAAGGGAGGTGAAGGTGGAAGGGAAGTGAATGGGACCGAAGAAGAGGAAGAGGCGGGGTCTCCTCCCTTAGTTCATTTTTCCCTGGTAGGGGGTTGCAACTCTTGAAGTTCTCCTTTGTTTGGTGTCGACCTTAGAATTCTCTGAAACCTTTTAGGGGAGAATGATCCAATTCGATCCAGCTTCACAATCCCTCCTTCTAGCACCAGTTTTGTTGATGGGTGTTTTGCACACTTTCTCAACACAGGCAGTGCGTAGGTGCACTACCTCTCTTGAAAGGAAATTTCCAACAAGAAGTCACTAAAAATAACCCCAAGGTCTCTTGAGTGTTAGGTCATGACTTACATGGAACTCCTCAATTGATGTTTGATGTGATTTTTTTGGTAATCACAGGTCAAACTTATGTAGCTAGATGCGAAGTGGATCTTAAAATCTGAAGTTTCTAAGATGGGAGTTAAGGTGCACTTTGTTGTAAGTTCAAAAAGCAATCTAAAAATTCAATGTTTTCCTTAAGTTTTGGCTTTACAATGTGCAATGAACCTTAGCACAGGTTGTTTCTAAAAAAAGTAAAAAGACAAGGGAAGAGGGAAGGTTCCTGGATCTACAACTACCTATGAATAGTGACCATGGAGGTTATGCTATGGATAGCTTCCTTCAAACAAGATTCCACTTAACCAAGAAACCTATAGTATCATGAAATTTGTACCATCTTCCAAGGTCTGCATATATTTTACCATTCATCCACCACATACATGCATGAATAAAGATAAATGTTTAAAAGTAGCTTCAAGTTTCAGCCCAAACTAACTTTACAAGACCATTTACCAGTAGCAAATAGCAAAAAGTATGGACTGGAAGGCATCAACACAACAGAAATTTCTATAATCACATAACAACATTACTAAAATCTATTTAAGCAATTTAAAGCTAACTAGAACATCAATGCAAATATAACTAAAGCATCTAACAATGGGAGATTGAATCATGAAACATGTGGAAAACTCAAAAAATGCACCAAGTCAATGTATTTTCATTAGAAATTTTTTATGTCTTTACAACAACTCAACTCTCTTGAAAATGAGAGGAGACACCCCATTTATGGTGCCCAAAAAGTAGAATGAATGGCCAAGATTCACTGCAAATTAGGGTTCTACCTAACCCCCAATATATTACAATTTAAAAATACAACTTTGTCTTTATCCCTATTTTGTCCTCAAGTGATAGCACTGTAGCATTTTTTCCTTTGCTAATTTCCCTTTTGTTGTAGCTATTCCTTTAGAAGCTCTTCACTAATAATAGGGTTGTGTTCTTGCTTCTTCAAAGCTGCATACTCCATGAACTTCAAAATTACTGGTTGGAGTTTGTCGACCTCTATGATTTTAGACCGCAATACTTGATAGCTCCATTCTTTGGATTGCTCGGCAAGCTTTTCCCAATCCTCCTCATACTTAGCAGTGTGGTCCTAGAATAGCTTTGACTGGGTGAAGGATCAAGCAACGAAACTCATGAAATTGGTGGTAATTTCCTCTGACATCTCGTCCTCCATCCTCTTCTAGAAGTGGGGTATTTCTTTATCTAGGTCCATTTGTATGACGACATCTCATAGCCTGTCATTAGCTTTAAGTATCAGATGCAATCTGCCCTAATCTCTTTGACCCATTCAATATCTGGATCCACTTTATCAATCACATGTTCCAACCTTTCTTTTTGGTTCTCAAAGTCCCGCTTCCATACATCCATCAACCAATGATCATCCTTCTTGAACGCAAGCTCCTTTTCCCATGTTATGCTTAGCAGCTTGAGAATAGCCTCAATCTTTGGATAGGTGGACTCATATCTCGTTGGGAAGTCAAAGCAGAGCTTTCTTGTGCTCTCAAGAGATTGTTGTAAGTCTAAGAACTTGTTGGCTATCTGGACAACCCAATTGATGCCCATATTTCTGACGTATAGAACCTGTCGAAACTAGCTTTTTGTAGTCTTGTCCAAACCTTTTCTCTTTTCTAGCTTATCAATTTGTTCCTTTGACAGCAGTTGCGGTGGAGCCACAGATGTTTTAGGCATTTCTTCAGTCGAATACCATTGCTGGATGTATGTTGTCAGATTAGCTACCTGTGCTTTAAGCTCTTCCTTTGAAACTTTATCATGTTGTATCAAATGCACTACTGCGGCAACAAACTCTTTGAGGTGCTCCACCTTCTGTTCCCTCATAGTTGTTCCCAAGTCAATGGTGGAGATATTATATCTTATCCCTTCTTTACCCACCACTGGCGTTGCTACTTGCACAATTTGGGATCCAGAAGCATCCATCATCACCTTAGATCTTATTTTGGGCTTCTTCTCTTTCTTGGTAGTGATCTATGCTCGAGCTAAGATAGCCTCCAGTCTTGCTCTTGGATCCTTTAGGGTAGGATTTTTCTTCTCAAGTTGCCTTTCCAACCATTTGGGCATAGCAGATTTTCCCTTAAGTAATTCACAGTCACCCTCGCCCTATTTTGTTTGGATCTCTATTTCTTTATCTCCAGGATCCTTTTCTTCCATTTTAGTGTCTTCTCCTTTTTCCTCATCGAAGTCTTGGATGAACACAAGGCATTTGATGGGAGTCTTAGTAGGAAATCATTCCTGAGAACTTCTTTCTTTCTCAGTCTCCTCTTTTTCCCTTTCTTCATCTTGTTCATCCTTATGCACATGCCCCTTAGGCTGTTCAATTTCGAGGCCTTTGTCAGCTTGAACCTCACCTTCAGGTTTTCCCTCTTCTACATTTCCTTCTTCTTTATGAGGAGGTGACACATCCTCATGTTGTTCCCCTGTAGGGAGTTCCATATTTTTTGCTGCCTTGTCATCTTCTTGCCTTTCTTCTCTGGGAGGTGACCTTTCTACCTCTTCTCCATTGTCCTTCAATTGTTGGACCATTTCCTCCTCAAAATCACCATCAAATTTTTGTACAATAATTTTTCCACCTGCATCCTCCTCTTTATCTCCACTTTCGGAAGATCCAACTTCTTCTTCTTCAAAGACCACCCTGTCAATTTGCTGGTGTTCATACTCTGGGTGTTCATGGTACTCATCAACCTCTTCCTCCACTACTTTTGAAGTTTCCATCTCCTGCTTCTCCCATTCTTCAGAGATTAGCTTTGTTGCTTCCATTCCTAGTGGTCTCGTCAGAGGTTTTGAGGGCAGAGCACTGGGGAGGACCTGTGCTAAGGCAGCTTGGATGGTGGGATCCAAAAATATTTGGGAAATATCGAAGGGGACATTTTGCATGTGTCACGAGAAATCCTCTAGCAATGTGAATGTGGGCATTGGTATTGTTGTTGTTGTCAGTGAAAGTTATATGATGGGCGACATGGAGGTGGAGGAAAGTAGAGAAGTTGTTGTAGAGGAGGAGTCAACCAATATCACGGGTCCAGTTGGTGGAGAGGAGGCGAGATGGATTGAGATGTCCACTGCAGGTGGGGATGTAGCAACCATGGCCTGGGAAATGGATGGAAGAGTGGCGGAAACAGGGAGAGCTGGAGGATATTTTGGTTGATCTATTTTCCATTCCTCACCCTTGTGAAGGGGATCCTCCTGAATTGTTGGCTGTCCTGCAACGCTTCTCATCCGTTTGTGCCTCTTTGAGGGTGAACCTTTCGAATATTTTCTTGAATATACCTTTGGATTTGGCGACTGCTCCACCTCAGTCCCTTTCCACTTCTTTGATCTTGTGAGCGGAGGAGATTTGGATGTCCCTCATGTTGAAGTTGTAGTAGCAACATCTTCTATAGCACTAGGCTCACTCTTAAGCCCCTCATATGTTAGGGCAGCCCCTTGTTGCTTCAATCGGGCTACTTTTCCATTAACCCATTCTTTGGTACAAGCCTGAATTGGCTTGGTTATAATATCAAGGTCATCGACCTCTTGCTTGTCCCAATCTATTGTTAGCAGTGACAAGTTAGTGACTGCATTGTACCTAGGATCCATGATGGTGCTTTCATCTTCTTCAACTTGATCAAGTATAGGAAATAATTGTACTCTTTTTACAAAGTACACAGTCATTCGCATGTAATGCCTTGCATGCACCTCCTTGTCATCCTGGCAATCTGCCCAAAAATCTTCAACATGATGCAAATGGGCATACCCCGGTCCTAATGCCTTACTTACATGCCCATATGGGTCCATATGTAGGCGAGTAGTGTATAGGTGAAAATGATATTCTGCCAATTCCTTCTCAGAATTCCTAGCACACTGGGAGGTTTGTAATTTTTACATCCTTTGGCTGAAAGTTAAGGGATAAGGGATCCCTGCCAAGTGCCTGCTTCTGAGGACTGAATGCACATGTTGCAGCTACCGAGAGAGCTATAACAGTATGATCCAGTCATTGGTGTACCGGGTCAACTTATTCAACCTCTCTGAGAAACCTTGGGCACGAATAATGTGAACTTGGGGTATTGAATGAATAAGAAGACATATTGTTTCAAGAATTCCTGAGCACTATGAGAGATCCTCCTTTCAAAATCCCCTCCAAGTAATCTAATGATGTGATCGACGAAGGCGTCGTTCACCCTGCAATACTCCTTAAAATTCTTAAACTGGAGCTGGGGATATCTATCATAAACCTTCAATACATGACCTGGTTCCTCATCAGGTGCCACAAACAATCCACGGTATTGCCTCCGCTCGGCCAGTGAGTACACAAGATAGAAGGTCATGTAGAACTTGGAGCTCTTTTTTACATTCATGAATTGCTCATGGAAGCAGTCGCTTATTATGCCTCCCCAGTAGAATGAGGCTTTTGTGGTGACATCTTCATCCCCATGAAGAATCTTCTCTACAAAATACACCATCCACTCCTGAAAATATGCAGTAGTGGGGAGGCCCATCACCCTGCTCAACATGGTGACCAAGTCATGGTAGTCCTCATGGAAGTCACTGTGGAAGAGCTCTTGAGGAACCTTTGCAGTGCTGCCCCTTTTTTCTTTGAGCGAGTACTAGTTTATTAGCTTCTTGTATCTAGTCGGGTCCTTGTCCCACATTGCTTTACATTTTTCTATAGTTGGCATCTCCATCTCCCCAAAGGTGGGGATGTGAAAAGTTTTCATAATCGCCTCACCCGACATGTCAGCAAGGATGTTTCCATCTTTGTCAACAATTGTTAGCCTCTGTGGCTGATATGTCTGCCGACAGGCCATGACTAATTCGGGGGCTATGAGGGATGGAGGGAAGCCTCCAACTTTATCAATTCCACTTTGTCTGATTAGTCTTGCATTGTCGGTCTTTGGATGGATTCTGACCCTTTGCTTGAATTCGTCAATATCGACGTGGCCGATATTGGTATCTATAATTTCCTTCCAGTCCGTGATGATTTTTGAATGCAAAGGCTCTCCCTGGAATTGGTACTTCATCTAATCTTTGTCCTCTTTTCCACGAGGAGCCTTGCCTTCCTTCCTCCCTTTGTCTTTTTCTATGGCTGCCTCCGAGGGTCTTGCACCCGATTCCATATATCCTACAAAAAAAGACATAATGAGCACAACCAATCACGAAAGTATGAACATTAGTCAAAATCTCATGGATGAAATCCAATTAGACAATTCATCATTCATGAAATCAAACTTTTACTTCCAGATGTCGTTAGTGATTTTCTGGAGGGATTTTGGGCAATTTGGGCACAGGGGGTCCGACTTCCCCGCCAAAAATGTTGTTTGAAGGGCGAATAGGGTAGGGAAATTCAGGTGATTTCTATCGACTTCATATTTTGATAGTTTAAAAGGCTCATGCAGGAGAGGGTTAAATTTGAGCATGTGGGTTTAGTTTGGTTTTCAAATCGGAGGTCATTTGGATCACTTTTGGGCACTTGGAGATACAAGGCCGGAAAGCTGTCTGGGCTTTGCCATTTGGAACGGCCAGAGGAAACGAAATTCTAGTGTCAGAATTTTGGGGTCTGAGACCCGTGAGGTCAAAGGATGGCCCACTTTTCTTCTTGACTTTGAGGTGTTTGGGCCAAAGGGGGTGGGAAGTTGTTGAGGTTTTGTCGTTTGGAATGGGAGGTGTTGAATGGAAACCTGACGAGAACAGCCCGGTGGACCAGATCCAACGTCGAGCTTGGCCGCTAGGTTTCTTTTGCAAATTTTTTAGGCGATCAAGACGGCGGACCCTGGAGGTCGGAAAGATGGACCCACTTTTCCCTTTTACGCAGGCTAAAACGGGACGAAATCCCAGCGAACGGAACCCGACAAGGGAAAGGGTGCCATAGTTCATTGTTGGTTGCTCAGGCAACATTGGAATGTGCAGGACCCAGGATGCAGAAAGAAGCGGGCATTTGGCTGGCTGAAACGTTGACTTCAACATGGAAGTTCGCGGATGGAACTCTGTAGTTTGGGGTCCGATGGGGGCTTGGGATACTTCGTTCATTTGCTAGCTCAGACGACAGAATACAAAGCAGACTCTAGGGTCTAGATGGATGGGGCCATCACGTCATTCGAAATGGCAGAAGCGACGTGGAGTCCCCAGGATGGAGTGCTGCGGGAGTGGGCCCTGGGAGCTCAAGCAGAGGCCGAATATGCAAGTTTATTGTCTAACGGCAATCTGCTGACAGAAATCCAGGGTGGCAGGCCCGAGAGGGCATCCTGCCATTTGGTCACTTGCTTATTTCCTGAGTTTTTAATGGCGACGGGTTGGCATGGGCCCGGAGGGCATGAATACCCTACGCAAAGAATGACGATGACAAGGCCGAAATCTGGATTTGTCTTAAAGGATGCTTAGGATGTTTTTCTAGAATTTCAACACATGGGTTTTTTAGGTGTCATCGTGTTTTACCAAATTAAAGCATTTTTAGCCCATGTTTGTTTATCTTTTAAGTGTAAAATATCAAAGAACCTCATGGAAAAGCATATGGCAAACCTACCTCAAAAGTCTAGTGAAAGAGGTTGTAAAAGCCACCAAGGATAGTCAAATGATGACAATGGGCGTGAGGGCAGCGGGCGACGGATGCACTGGACTCCTCAGAAATCGCTCTGAATGCCTCTGGAAAACCTGACATATGAAAATGACAGGTCGAGCCAGATATTTATACCCCAATTAGCATTTAATATAGCCATTAATGCCCGTACAGACAACAGGAGGGTTGGTGGGTTTAAATTCACGAACAACGATGGGAGGACCAAGGTCCAGGGGCCGGAAGGACGCAGTCAAATGGCCACTTCAGTTATTTTGCAAACCATCAGCAAAAGGGAGCCCGGGACCTGAAGGACGGAGCGCTGGTGTAGGTTGGGTGTTGGAAATGACAGAGACAACATGGAGTTCCGAGGATGGAAGTCCGGAGAGACGGGCCTGGCGGGGGAAAAGGCAGTCTATTTTTAGCATAAGCTAAACAGGACAGCAAACAAGGAGCTGGGTCCCGAGGTTTGAGAAGATGAAATCCTTCTGTCGTTCAGAATGACGAACACCCGATGGAAACTCGACAAGGGAAACTTGGAGGGGCGGGCCCGCTAGGGCCCGAGGCTGCTAGCAAAAGCAAACTACCAAGGAAATTCCGCAAGGGACCAAGACCTACCCAAATTGGAGGGGATGAAACACGGTCAACTTAAGATGAGACCTTGGAGGCACATTAACCATTTAGGACACCAAAACAGGGCATGCAAAATGAGGCGGAAACAAAACGACCGGGCAAGGCGAAAGAAAAAAGGGTCCCCGTTCCGAATGGGGCATGCATGCTGAGGGCACAACAACTACCTTGATGCAACACCAGGCTTCCCAAACTCATTAGAAAACACTAATATTCATTTTAAACCCAAAATAAATGTTCCTAAGTTCATTTTAACTTCCCAGGACATAATATGAGTAAGATCATTCTCGATGCCAACATTGAGACACATAATTAGGGATAAAACACTAACATTTATGAATCTTACAATCCTTCTCAATGAGAGGCCTATTAGTATCAATATTAGAATCTGAATGAATGTAAATCATCAAAATACATGAAATAAAATTGGTATAACATGGTACCATGATATCCCTTGATCCACGAACCTTTAATCCCCAATGGTGGTTACTTTGGCATCCTATCTCATGGAATCAAAAGATCCACTCCCACCATGCAAAGAGATATTTGTATGAGCCACAGTCATAATATTCACGCCAAACACATGGGGAGAGGGCTTACACACAAGCCATACATGAAGAAAAAAATCAACATATACATCATATCAAAAAACTTAACCAAAACCTTAAGATGGATGAAATACAACTTGGATTAAATACAAGATCTCATTAGGAAAACTCACTAATGTCACATGATAGTCTGCATTGGGCCAACTCACCAATGTCCTACAAGAAATCATACTCAGGAAAACTCACCAAGGGAATAACACATGGGATCCTCATTAGGAAAATTTTCCAATAGAAAATAATGCAAACACATGTGGAAGGGAATACATCATCCTTTAGGTAATACTCAACTACACTAGGGTTAGATATTATAGAGAAAGAGATGGAATGCCATCATAGACACTCACGTGGGGCTCAATGTGGAACCAAGTATTCTCTCATATAGACAAAGGTACTTCATCAAGTACAAGTCTTACACTCCCTAAGTGGCTTGGATTCCTCCATCATCCTTAGCCTATATGACCACTCAAGGCATGTGAGGGTATCCATTATCTTCGTTAATAAATCATCCATATTTCATTCGTTTTCACTTGTTAATCCAAAAATCCCCATACTCTCTAATACCTACACCCTAAGATCATCACGTCCTCCAACAAATGTGGCATGAAAAATGATGCAAAAAATTCAACTTCATCAAAATTTTCTAGCAATTTCCCACGAGCATTATTATGTAATAATTTATGAAGGACACTTTTGCTAAAACATTAAAATTCATCATATTTCATTCAAAACATTCAAATTTTCTCATTTTTCCAATACTTTGAAAACCAAGAAATTTCCCCAAAACCTCATTAAATTTTTTTAATAGGGAAAAACAGGTTTTGAAGGGACCTAAAACCCTTTACATCAGATACAAAATGCTATCCAAAAAATAAGCAAAAGTCTACCAACAACAACCCAACAACCAAAAAACCAACCACCACGGGTGTCAAACTAAATGAAGACAATCAACAACCAGTGGCACCCACCAGCAAACAACAACAAAACAACAGACAAAAGACAAACACCAAAACCAAACAAAACAAAACAAAACAAGAAACTAGTTAAGGCCACTTAGAGTTTTGGCCACCTCAATTTGCTGGTTTTTATGTTTTTCAACCATATCCAGTAGTTCCTTTTTCTCAGCATCAAACACTTTCTTCCATTCAGTCGATCCTCTACCAATGGGTACCTTTTCATCATCCTTCATAGTTTTTTTACCCTTACCCTTACCCATTTTCTCTTTCTCCATGATCTCCAAGAAGAAAACCTGATCTTCTCTGAGTTGCCCAATTTTCTTAAAGAGAATTTCCAAGGCTTCTGCACTATTCTTAACCGAGGTATGGCTTACCTCCAATAATTTTTTGATATCCCCATTAATACCAACAACCTTGGCCTCAAGGGCTTGCATTCTATCCTCGCACAATGCCTTGAAATCATTAAACGAACCTTCCAGTTCCACCATTCTATCAATGAGGATGTCAGACACAAAGGCCTTCTGAACATTCTGCATATTTTCCTTTAAGCCTCTAATCTTAATATTAATTTTATTGAATTCTTGCAGAGTCCATTTGGCCAATTTGAAGGTGCCTGTAGCCCCAACCCTCACCATGTCCAGCAAGTCAAACATTGAAGTATCATCCTCGTTTAAGTACGAAAAATCCTATGAAAGAGGATCAATCTTCAAGGGCGGATTAACATTTTTCTTTTCCTCCTCCTCCACATTCAGATCCCCAACCTCCTTCACAAGGGACACCGTTGGCATGTCATGAACTGGAGAATTCTCCACAGTCACCATTTTATTCGTAGGAACCATACCTTCCTCTATCTCCTTAGGGCATGTGGTCATAACTATAGAAGCCTTCTTCTTCAACTTGGCCAATCTCTTTGACATTCTTCTCGATTTCTCAACTAACCCAACATTAACCTGGGCCCCAACCTCAAGAGCCCCACCACCAACACCTTTACCAACCGCCACTTCCACAGCCTTGGGAGGGGACCCATCCGACCCAACCTCTGTATCATCACTCCCAGAAGAGGCCAGCCTCTTAGGCGCCTTGTTACTCTTAGAACCCACTAGGGTATGTGCAAGATCATGATGGGCCAAAAAGTGGCGATATGATGGGTATGCGTAAGGTATGTGGCTGACAACTATGTGTTTTACCCAAAATTGATGAAACGAAAAGGTTTTTTAAAGGAGATTCTCAGCTTTCCACCAATATAAATTATGCTCTACTTTGAATTTAATAAATAATTATTATTCATTTTCTATTTGAATTAAAATTAAAGTTCTGATTGATAGGTTGATTGAAAAACATAGATATAGCTTTCAAATAGTATCACATTTTCCGAATCTGAAATAATGCATTACATTCTATGCTCCGCATACTATAATATTAAAAAATAAAAAATAAATTTCATGAAGTTTTGACCAAGATAAGGTGATTAGACATACGAGTTTTAATATTTTTTAAAATTTGTAATAAAAATTTCATAATTAATTAGTTACTTGGAAAAAAATTACAAAAAAATATGCATCACATCAAGACATGAGTCCTCTACTTATATCTAAAATATTATAAAAAAATATTATCATTTTATTTTGGTTAGGGTGGTCAGACAGACACCTACTTCTTATTTCTTCCCTAAAATTTAAGTACTGCATTGAAATTTCAAATTTTCACCAAATAATTTTTTTTATTTTTAAATAAACCTAGTAGTTTAGAAACTACATTAAATTTTCTACATATTCTATTCTTACATATTTTTGAAATAATATAGATAACTTATTCAAATTCTTACGTCAAGTTGCCTAACTCTGATTTTTCTGAATTTTTCACCACTTAAGGGCATGTTTTTTCCATGATGATCCTGCACATACCCACCACCTTCCTTTTCTTGGAAGTCGAAGCCATAGCTATAGGGAAACATCTTCCTCATCCTCATCCCATTCCTCCTCCTCCTCTAACGAGGATTCTGAATCTGATGACCTTGATAAAGCACTAAAAACCTCATTAAATTTAATTCAAAAACTATTTTTCAAATCTCAAAAATCTAAAGATACCCTTTTGCTCAAAATACATCCAACAACACACTTTTAACATAAAATTCACTTTTCACACATTTCCCAAAAATTTGGGTATCATAACCCTATATTTTGGAAAAATCTCAAAATTTAAATAAAACAATGAATCTATCAAGCTAAATTAGGAAATAACATAGGTTGGGAGGATTCTACACTCCCCTAAATGCATTCCTATAAACAAAATAAAAAGAAATAGCTCAAATTAATTAAAAAAGGAAATTTACCTCAAATTCCTTTAAAACTTGAAATACAAACCACTTCTAACATGCCAAGTAATAGCCCACATGAATTAGTATACACAATCCCCTATTGATTCATATCCCAATGAATTTGACCTCATCGAATTTCACCTCTGAATGCTCACTCAACCAACAATTTACCAATTTTCCCAAAGAGGGTTTTTCTTTCCCTCTCAAATTTTATTCCTAGAATAAAAAAATAATGAAAAATGAAGTTCTTTTCCTATTACCCTTTTTCCATTTCCAAATAAATAAAAAATAAAGTTCATTTTCTATTTCCTTAATTCTCATTTTTCCTCGAATCCAAATAGGCACATCAATCAGTTTCTAAACAACATTAATAATTTGAATTCATGATTTAAATCCATATAAGAATATATTCATTTAAATTTATAGAATTTGTAATTCAAACATGATATTTAAATCAAACACAACCTACAAGTCCCAACCCACTAAATTTTTACAATGTAATTAAACAATAGCTTATTTCATTTCTGCTCTCATTTTATTTCCCCTTTTTCCTAAAACACAAAGAATATTTTAATAATAAATATAAGAATCATTTAATTTCCTAATATTTCATTTGCAGAAACATAGAATTTAAACCATTAATTAAATTAGATATTCACTAGTCATTCATGACACAAAGATTCTTGAATAACTCCTAAATCAAATCTGAGTTCACATAAGGTCAAATATGACACATACCGTACTCGATTTGAGTATGACATGGAATGGATAGGGGGGCCAATGTGACATTTTAAATTAACCACTATTGGGGAATAACTCAAACCTATGTAGCCAGGTGGAGAAATAGCCTTGTACCTATAACCATTCAACACACATCAAGAGTACCTATAGACTCAATGTATGTATAGCAGAAGCATGGCATAATAACCCAACAGGACCTAATATCATAAAACGTAAAAAGTAACATCAATTATATATAACTCATTATATAAATAATTCCTTTCTACACATCAATAATCAAGATCACATTTAATCACAACATAAATAATGCATATCATTGAATTAAATCATAATGATAACCAAACATGTAAACATACTATAGAGTCAAAAATTGCATACCCTTTACAATTTCACCTACACTTTTGTATCCACTTTAGTGTCCATATAGGCTCATCTTAGCCCTTGCATCAACCTTTTCCCTTCTCAATATGCTCAGGGTCCTTGTCAAAATCTACCTGTATGCATCAATTTTGTGTTAACCATGTGATTTTCCCATATCCACCATTTTTATCGTGATTTTTCTAGACACTAGCACCTCACATGGAAGTCTACATGTCACACTAGTTTCCTACAACATTTTAATGTTTAAAGGTAATTTTTGAGTATTTTTCCACTTGTCACCTACCTATGTTAGTGGAAATAGCTCAAGGCAATTCATAATAGCTCGAAAACCATTTCTTTTCCTCCTCTTCTCACTTTCAAATAGATCTTTTTCACTTCACATATCTCTCTCTATAACTCTCTCTTTTCTCCCAAGCTTGCACAAATCTCTACAACTTGCTATAGCAATCTCAAGCTTTCACAATAGTCTTTACAACTCTCTTGGATCTCTTGGCTCTCTTTTTCTCTCCCTCTCTTTGGCTTCTTCAAGCCTTGTTGGTAATATCTATTTGTCTTATGTCTTTAAGCATTTTGGGATTTATCACATCCCTTGTTTATGCACTTATCATGTCTTGTTTATTTATCTTTTGATCTATCTATCTATCTATCTAGCTATTATGGAGGTGGAAATACCAAAGCAGGGACTTGACTGAGGAAAGTCCCAAAATAGCCCCCAACATCTCTTTGGTTTTATGTGTGCAAGTATTAGAGACATTTCATTACTGGAGGCTTCATCTCTTAATCTGTTGTAAGTATTTTTTTTCTCCTCTCTTGTTTTATCACTCGCACTTTATCTAGTTTACACTACTTTAGTTGTTATTATTTGTTATTTTACCACACTTTAAGAGTTCATGGTAATTAGAATTTATAGTAGTCATTTTTTTTTGGATGTTCATCCTCATTTATTGGTCCATACAAGACACTAGTGCATCACGAGGATGTCTATGCACCACATTGTCATCCTTGGTTGAGAGCTTGTTAGTTTGTTCGTAAGACCTTTGTGGCCTGCTCTTTCAGTTTCTAGAACTCTCACCTTTTAATTCTACATAAATATACATAAACACTTTCTCATTATCTTATCCCATCACCTAAGTCGTGTCAATTGAGGTAGTGGAGAAACAATTTTCTCCTTGAGATCTCGACATCTTGAGGGTAACAAATTTCCTTCTCTACACATAAAATTCCAAAAATTGACATGTTGAGGAAGCTCATCTCGAACATTTCTTGGTTCATACACACCATTCATATCCATAAAATAATCACCACAAAAATCACAAGGAAGTGGTGAAGCTAAAACACTGATCTCACATTCACACTTGATGTAAATGGGAGGGGCACTAGAGGATGGCTTATGCCTTGCCACAAGTAATTTATTATAAATCATGGTACAGTCAATCCAATATTTCACAACCCCATGTATATAATTCCTACACTAATCTAAATAAAATACATTATGTGATAGAAGTTCCTAGTTGGCCTATATGAACCTCCACCTTTATCACTTTGTGCTTATTCAGTTATTTTTCAAGTGTCTTCCATTCACTTTTTTGTTGATAAATTTAATTTTTATCTATAAAATGGTGTATTTTCCCCTTTCTTAAATTAGTTTTATCTAGGTAAAATAATTCCAAGGTAAACAAATTACTAGTGTAATGGGTGAATATGTCATTTTACTTCTTCCTCATTCTCTTCAATTACATCTAAGTTATTTGAGCAATTTAGTTTTTTCCTTTGTTGGATGTAAGTGCCAAAAAATCCTAATAAGAGAAAATCGACCCTAAAAAGAGTTTTCTCCATATTTATGCTTGAGATTCTATAGAGTAGAAGAGTTATGGCTTTTTCTTGGGGATTCTTCTTTCATTTCTTTGCTCTTAGCTATTGAAGAATACAACGAAATAGAGAAAAAACTCAACACACAACCAACACCTAGTAAGTGTTTCTAGCCTTTGAAGAGAGAATAAATCATTCCATACAAGTTTTTATTTCCTCCAAATAATCTACATAGCCTTTATGCCCCTTGACATGATATTTTTCACAATCCTTTACTTCTCAAGCAATAATTGTCAATCTGTTTACCTTGTCTATCTACAATTTACTTTTTTACTATCCATTACAAAAGGAGAATCCAAATGGGAAGGATAAAATGAGAGAAGAATAAAATTTAGTTGGGTTTTTTATGGATAATTTCATCATAATATAAATAATGCATTCTTAGGGTCTTTATTATCCAAGTGAGGAAGTTGCAATTTTTCTTCATAATTTTATTAGATTGATTCCTTTGATTAGTTTGGATTATTAGATTAGAGTAGAAGATTTTAATTATAGGAAAATTATTTTCTCCAAGTTTGTAACAACTTTTTGCATTTATTGGGTTTAGAATATAATTAATTTCATTTTTTCATATATTAGTTTGAGTTTTAACTCATTTCCTGTAAAATATATTTCACAAGAACATTTAAATTCATTTAAAGAGCTACAAAATCATTGGAAAACCTTCTACAAATAATGCAAGTCATTAAAAAAATCAACTAGAACAAACAAACAAATGATTTTTAAATAAAAATATAATATTTTCCCTCACAAATAAGCATTGAAAGCAATAAATAGTCTGAAACCAATCTTTACAACAATAATTTTCATTTAACTCAAGAATAAAATTGTTTATATGTGTGCATTTTTACTTTTACTTTTGGAAAAAGGCTAATAGCCTAGATATAATATATTATTAATAATAATTACAAGTAATTACAAAAGTTCCCCAAGAGGGCCTAATTACAAAAGTGCCCAAGAGGGCCTAATTACAAAAGTTCCCAAGAGGGCCTAATTACAAAAGTGCCCAAGAGGGCCTAAGTAATTACAAGTGTCTGATCTCCAAAAGTTCAGTTTGAGAAGCCCATCATGCCATTAGACTTTTCGGGAGTTAGGAGTCTCAAATCCTTCATACCGCTTCCATGAAATGCATGTTAGAACTTAAGAAGAATGACTGAACATTGAAACCCAAAAACAATAGCTTTGCATTCGCCTTGTGGGTGGTCAGGGTTCACGCATCCTCCTTACCAGCTACCATCTTCATGTTGAGCACAAGCCTCATCACCAAGTCGTGAAACCTTCTTACTACTTCCCTTTTTCTGGGGTCAGGGACTGGGGATCCCTCATACCCTTTACACCACTTAATCATCGCAAGCCACAAGCACAAAGCCCAAAGTTTGATCTTCTTTGCAACAAGTAGGCAATCAGACCAAAGTCTGAAACCCGATCAAACTTAGTGAAATTTGACTAGCTTCTTTGTTTCTAGAAAACAATGAATGGTAAGCATGAAGTTTCAATCTCCAAAACTTTGAACTGGGAAGCTTGATTTTCCTTTAGATTTGTTGGGAAACGAGAGTCTCTTCTACTTTATCCTTCCTTCACTTTTGTGAATGCCAACAATCTGACCTTCGATCTTTGAAAGGTCGATGCCTGATTTTGATCAACTTTCTAACTTTCTTTGCCTATGACCTTTGCCACATTTTGACTAAAAAAATGTTGAAATTGCTAGTGAAACACCAAATTGAAAAGCCTAACTTACATTTAGTCTTTTTGGGGTTTGGGTTTCTCTTCTACCTTCTACCTTCCTTCTATTCTGTGAAAGCCAAAAAATTGACCTCCGATCTCCAAGAGTTTGATGCCCAACTTTGTTCAACTTTCTAAGGCATTTCTCAGGTATGAGTTAAGCGATATCTCTAATGCCTGATAACTACACCCATGTGATCATCTTTGAAGAAGATTGACTTTCTAATTTTTGCATTGCACCAATTCTTTCATTACAATATCAAATAGGTTTGGGAATGCATCAAACTTAACTCCATCCTCTGAAATGCTCACTTCTTATTTTTGACATCCCATATAATTTGCAAGTTGATCTACTAGCATATTCCCTTCACAGTACATGTGTGAAAACTAGAAAAAGTGGAACTTGTCTAATAATTCCCAAACATTTTGCATAATACATTTTAAATTCCAATTGTGACAAATTCTCACCTTACATGCATTTATTATTATTAATGAATCACCTTCAACATCGATTTGAGATATTCCTAGGTGTCTAGCAAGCTTTAAACCATGCAGAACTACCATTGATTCTGCTACATTATTTGTTCCAAATGGAAGGGAAATTGACTTGGCTGCTTTTAACACACCACATGAATCCCGAATGCACACCCCTGCACTTGAAACACCTGGGTTCCCTCTCGAGGCACCATAAAAATTTAACTTATAGAAACCTGGGATCGATGGCTACCATTTAACTAAGTTCCTATCAATCCTTGACTTATGAGCTTGTTTCAAACTACCTTTGAAGGGTAAAACTATACCTTTCCAATTCTTTAGGATACTACCATCCCACGATGTGAAGAGAGAACTAACACCTTTATGGTTTTGAACATATGCATTGGTTGCTTCTCTGACTGACTTTTCAATTATGGCTTGAACATTCTATACTAAGGAATATATGTGTGCATTTTTGTTTCTTCCTTTTTCACACATTTCCATTCAATTTGCTAAAGGGATTATAAATGTTACCTGCTAAATTTTTTAATTGAAATAATTACATGCATTCAAATTAAACTTAAAAATCACAAAAAGGATAGGTCATTTTCCTTGCATGTATGGTAGTTCATTTTCATAGATTCCATCTTAAACATCAATTCATTGAAAAAGGTAAAATTCATTTCATTGAAAAAGATAAAATTCATTGATATTTTAAAGTAGTTTTATTTTTCCTTATTTTTTGCATTTATGTTGGCTCTCTTTATCTTAATATTCTTAAACACAAAAGATACCAAAACACTAAAAAGCACAAAATCAAGAAAAAAATAAAAAGATAAAATAATATGTCATCTTTGCATTAAGACTAAGGGCTTCTATTTACTTAGTTTCAAATTCAAATAAATCATCATGAATAAACATAACCAACATTGAACTCACATACACATTCATTTATCAAGAGTTCACTCAGACCTACATGTTTGTCACTCTCCCCTACACTTTGAATTTTCATGTCTACATGTATCTAGGAGCGAGAATTAACTAGGTAAAGGTCACCTTAAGTGAATTAAAATTAAAAAAACATCAAATTTTACACTAGTAAAATATTTGGAAGAGAAAGAGGCCTTAGAAAGAAATAGACAAGAAATAAAATGCATCCTAGCCATTGAATGAGAATATCAATAAACTCTACTAGGACTTGAAAATTTTGAACAAATATTTCCTTAGAAATACTCTTGGAGAACTTTGCGCTTTGAGAATATAAGTCAATACACTTAACATGAATTTAAAATATCAATTAAGTGACACTACCATTTATAGGGAACTCTTTCCTCTTAAAGAGATCTCTAGGCACTCCTCTTCTACACTTTCTTTTGTTATGTGAGTAGTAGTGATTTACCTATATGTGTATCACACATGTGCAATGCATGTGCCTTCCATCTTTGACTTGTGCATAGTAATGGTGAGTCAAATTTCTAGAGTACAATCACACATACATTTAATTAAAATCAACCAAAAGATGACTCAAACATTTTGTTGTGGTTGTAATATATTGGTTTGATTCTCTTTCATATATCATTAGAATCTCTTAAATATTAGGACCTCTTTATATAAGTCCTCTTAAGCACCATTGTTGACCTAAGATTTGAAACAAGCTATCTAAATGTTACCCCACCATATTAAGCAACCCTTGCACACTTGCAATCCATTTCTCATCATTATGATAGCCTATAATGCATTAAACTTATATCATACAACCCATTTGTATCCTTTCAAAGTATATTTAATTCATTATCCAACTTTTTGGTAGCCTTTGAACAACACATTGTAATTCAAGTACTACTCTTACATTTTAGCCCACTAACACATTCAAACACACTAGTACAACCTTAATGTGCTAAACTATTCCTAAACATTACAAAAATTTGAAGAACATGTAACTTCACATTATCAAGTTCAAACATATCAAACCAACTCATGACAACATATTACAAGTAAGCATACAACTCAAAATTCTATCAAAAAAAGTCAAGGATCAAGATTTCATGTATTCTTAGTATTTATCTTATGTACCCTCTTGAGGCTTTATTTTAAGTTTCTTTTTTTTCAAATATTAATTAAAACACAATGACTTGCTCTAGTATTCCCCTAAGAAGTTATGTATACCCTCTTTGGTGTGTAGTGCACCCATTGTGGTGTATATAGTATTCCCCTATTATTTATTAGTACAAGGCTAGGTTGTTATCATGTTCAAGTTTAAAAGATTTGGCTCTATCTATAGTAAGCTCCTAAAGGTTATTCTCAACACCGCTAAGTTTTAAATACAAGTGGAAGGATGAGTGAAAATGTACCAAAGGTTATAACATGTGCAAACAATAAAATCATACCATTTGGACTAAACTTTGCTAGGAAAACCAAATTGTGCACAACCTCATCTAGGAGTAGAGCATGCTTCCTAGTCAAATTTGTAATAGGATAGATAGTGTTGATTCAATTTTAGAAGTTGGATTTTGATTATTGATCCTAGGCTACATCAAAAACCTAACCATTAACTACCAAAAAGTGACAAAATAAAGGCTTCAAAGCAAATAGTTGGTGTATTGGAGTCAATGCACTAGTTTCTTATGTGTGAGACAATGGTCCCACATAAATAGTCGATGCATTAACTCTAACAACTACTATTTAAATTCTTCCAAAACAAAACTAAGCTACAAAAGATGTTTTGTTCCATATGTCCATGCACCCAAATGAAGGGAAATGATAATTGAGATAAATTATTGCAAAGAGATTTAAATAAATAGACTTGATCCATTCATCTACGAAATTTATTCCTTGGTTCTATTCCCATTGTCTTATATAGAGTGCATATTGACTCACACCCACAAGGGTTGTAAACCTATCTCTTACTCTACGAGAACTACTAGCTTGAGTCAAATTCTCCAAAGAATGGAGCTAGAATGTCTCCAATTACTATAACCAACTCATTTTCGATTCCAATTACAGTGGCAATTCTTAATTTAGATATAAATCAAGGTTTAGTCTATTTCTCTATATATACTTTTATGTTGTGTTTATCATCTAAAAAAGAAACAAGTTACGGTGTGATTTAACATTGTCACATGGCATTGAGGGACCATGTCTAGTAAGACCAAGACCAGATTGGGAAAATGTCAATACTTGCGTGTTGCTTCCGAACACGGGGTCAAGTCGTAGGGAAACATTTTGTAGTTGGGGTGAAATCTTGTAGTGGGTTTCATTTTGAGACAAAACACCTAAATAATTCAGCACTGACTCGGTACGAGACAAATGTAAGAGAAAAGGGTTGGTGGACTACCAATAATGATGTGGAGAGTGGGGCTGGTCACACCATCTTTCTCTCCTCCAGTAAAGAGTAAATGGTAGATGGGCTCACAATAATGAATGTCCAGCCTTGATTGATTAAGGAAAACATCATGAGAAAGCCACGTTGTGAAGGGTGGAAGGGAAGGAAATTGTATGATAAAACGCACAATTCATCCAACAACTTAAGAAAAAACCTCACTACCTATTCTCTATGTACTCCTCTTGTTCCCTCTTCCAAGTCAGTCCAACTGGTAGTTCATGTCCGACAATTTGTGCCTCAAAACTTTAACAGGATTAGACATCAGACACTTGACATTCGCTTTCATCTTCTTTGAATTTTATCCACCGTTGCCAGACTAACATATGGCAATGAAAAGACCCTAATGGAGAGGATATTCAACCCGCCTCCTCTTATTGAAATGCAGAGCTTTTCTTTAAAAAATTATGGGTGATGTGAGCGTTGCCTGGTGTCGTGTCATGAGAAACTCAGAGTCAAGTGCTATGGAGAATCATATTGCATAACTCTAAATCTACCGTTATCGACACAGACAAGAGAGGGAAAGATACGGCAAAGTAGATTTCCTTTATTAAGTTTTGGTTTCTTGTTAATTAACTCAATGGGAACGCTGTGTAAATGTCGGCTTCGAAAATGCTGGGGATGACATGGTGGTTGCACTTTATTCATACAATCTGAGTGAGTTGGATTCCGATTTGGTTCATGACACGTTATTTTTCATCATTCTGCTCTTTAAATGCTCACCCATTTAGGCTGTGACATTTGGTCATATACTTCCATGACCGACGCTCCGGTCATATTCTCGATCTTCCTTGAAAGTGATGAAACTCACAGCTCAGACCAGTAAAAGACAAACTAGGACGTTGATTTCTGAAATAAAATACATTACATATTTTACAAATTTCCAAGTTTTTTCTGTCTCTTTTTCTCTTCAGTCTTCAGCATAGGTAGTAAGTAAGTAAGTAATCCAAGAACCAAATAATGATATGAATCAAACAACTCCATTTCTTCTTCTGTTGCCATGATCACAATCATATATGCTTACTATTCTGAGTCATGTTGTATATGTACAAATAAAGAGCAGAGCTCCGGATGAATGTGGATTTACAAAGTATGAGAATGTTCAAGAAGATGGGAGTGAAGAGTAGAGAGATCGGGGTCCATGAAAAATCTGTTGGCCTGGGGATAAAATGGCGCTGGGATCATATAAAGCTTTCATTTGAACAAACTTGGGCCATTTTGCACCGAAATGGGTTTTCCAGTCAGCTTCTGTTGTGTAATGAGGAAGATACTGCTTTTCCCCTATCCCTGATTCCCTGCAAAAACGCAGAATCCTCTCGTTTTGGTCAATTAGTTCGCCTAGACTGTTCCCCGGGGAAGAAGAAGAAGAGTGCAATGCCGAACGGAGGAGTCCGACGAGGTAAAATATGTCGTCATCAGGGATAACCGCCGAAGTCCTTTCATCCCACCTACAGTACCATCATTAAAAATATCTATAATCAGAATTATTATAGTTAAGAAAAATCTATATCTATATGTAATAAGGAGAGCAAACGTATATTTATCAAGGTTGATGGTAGAGACCACCCACCTGTTCCTGTTCATTGGGTAGACAAGAATGGGGCCACTGGAGGTGTTCCTTAGGATATCTTTAAATACAGCAGAGTCGAACTCAGCAATCTTGCTCCTGGGTATGAGCAAATTCAGCCATGGATGAGGCACGTCCCACATGCCTTTTGAACGAAGTTTGAGCTCCGCAGTGTGAACCCGATCAAGAAACTCCAGATATCCAAGGTCTGTCGTGAACACCGAGGCAGGGATGTAATCCAGGGGCGCCAACATAGCCTCTATTTCCTAAGCATCCAAATAAAATATAGTTTATTTTCTATAAAGAATATGGATCATAGGGTGTTCCAAAACATTGATGTAAAATAGATTTTATCAAAAATGACAGGTGCTAATTATTATGGGTTGTGACAGTCTAATACATCTAATACATGTGTTAATTATTATGGATTGTGGCAATCTAATATCTTGTATTGCAAGTTTTTGGATCCAACTGTGTATATTTTTCAATCGTCGTTTCGGATCACACAAGAGGAACACTGAATGTGATCCGAAATGTTGATTGAAAAACATACACAATTGAATCTAAAAGCTTGCAATACAATTTCATAGACTCTAGAAAACTCAGATCAACAATCTAATACCTTATCGACAAGAAGCGTGTGTTGTTCGTTGTAGTTCTTTGTCATCTCCAAGCAGTAGAGGACCCGGCCTTTGGTATTGAGGGTGGAAACCTTGACAGGATTCTGAGGAGAGAAGAAGGAGGACCTCCAATTGCTGAGCAGGCCTTCGTTGTTTACAATCACAAACCCTTCGACGTAGTCGAAAGTGTTATTCTTGTGCTGCGATATCAGATATTCTTGGTCTCTAGTGAAGGCTTCAAAATCCGAATAGAGAACCCTAATCCACCTCACCTGTTGACCGAAAACAGTAATTAATTAATCTCTTTGTAAACTACAGACACTTTGGAATGGGTGAGTGCGTTTAGAATTGATCCTCTCACCCTCTGCGGCGCGGGCTCGAGTTGAATCCTGGCCTTTGTTATGATGCCGAACTGGCCAAGACCTCCCAGCGCTGCATGGAAGAGCTCGGCATTCTTCTCTCTGGAACAGTTGAATAGCTCGCCTTTCCCTGCATTGAAAATCATGCCCATGAGCTTTTTACTTAATTATACACATGTAGTCAAGAAAGTAAAATGTCTGTGCGAGGATGTTACCTGTGACGACGTCGAGCTGCAGCACGTTGCTGATCTGGGGGCCGTGTCGAAAAGCCTGGCCGCTTATTCCAGCATTAGACAGCGTTCCTCCGACTGATAAATACAGATAGTCCGTGAAGGACCTGGGAGCGACGCCTTCCTTTAGTGTTGCATGCAACACGTCGATCCACAGCTCTCCTCCACTCACATCTGCATATAACTCATGTTTGTTTACGTCGATGCCTCGCAAGGATCCCATGTCGATAACCACGCCGTTTGGTGCCTGCGCTTGCCCGTGTATTGAATGCCCGTGGCCTCTCGCAGCAACCGTGAGCTTGGAATAGGGACTCAATCTGTATACCCTTCTCAGGAGATCCTCTATGTCTCCGACGGAGCCTGGATAGAGCACAGCGGCCGGGGAGAAATGCTTCATGTTTCCGAAGTCGCTGGCGGCGAGGTGGGTGTTGTAGGTATCGATACGGCCGCAGTGTGGAGAGGGCCATAGTAACTTCAAATCCAGCGTGACACCCAGAGCAGCAGCAACGTCGTTCTTTCGTAGTAATTTCACCAAGAGCAGCAGCAACGTCGATGATTTGCATTCGTTCATCAAGTCCACTTGGTTCGACATCTTCTTCCGCCTTGGTTTGCCAAGACACTACACTACATGCACGAAAGGGGTAATAAATTGTCGACGCGTTTGAAAACAAGTGCCCAGATTCCAGATTCTCAACAGGAGTATCTCTGCCTCTTTGCACTCCTTTTTCTCGGTTTCGAAGCTGCTTGTTATTGAATATAGTATATAGTATCTCCACAACGAATATCTTCTTACACTGTCAGTGGGGGGATTTTCTGGTCCTCCTCTTTTAGGCAAAGGGCCCTGCTTTTTATAATTTGCGTGCACCACATTCAGATTGGTGTGCAATTTTATTACGATGATAAGCTCAACTCAGAGGAAATAGGTTCCCAAGTACTTCAAAGTACTTAACGAATTTGAAGAAGAGGAGGAATTAAGCATTAAGGGTGGTAATAATAGGTAAGGGAAGGAAAGGCTTAGCGGAGGTGCAGTTGGAACACGTATATATAGAGACCCGAGTAGCAATCCACAGGAATCAAAAATTATCTAAAAGTCTTTTTTTAAAAAGCAGATTGTTCACAGGAAAAAGTCAACAGCTTTAAATATGAGCATCTGAATCCACGAGGATGGGGAAAGTGGGGCAAGAGATAGGTAATGCCTAGCGGAAGTAGTGCGTGTTACTTGTGTTCCTGAGAGGCTGCAGCTATGGCCGATGTTTACTTGGCGAAGGACTTCACGTGGGAAGGTGTGGGAAGATGGCTAATATATGAGACAAATTGTCCCCAACAGTCCCCTTCCAACCACACCCTCTTCCCGTGCATGAAAACTTCTAGCTGCCCAGGTGGGCGATGGCCAAATCAGCCTTGATACGGTTTATTTATTAATTGTTCCCAAATATCTCCTCTCTCAATCTCTTTTGAATCTTTCCAATGACGTAATACTTACTCCATGGTTATGAACTCAAATTTCCTGCAATTATCTTGAAAGTTTCTAAACTTTCCATGCTCATCATCTCGCATGTGGCTTGACCTTTACAGTGTAAAACAAAATCGCTTGATGTTTTCAGTATAAACATATGAAAATGAATATCGTCCATTGAAGCCGTCGGCCTCAAACTTAGGTGAGTTAATGAGTTTTGATATTGATAGTTTGAAAGTTTAACAAGTTTTGATAGCTTTCTTTCTCATATTATAAATGTGAGAAGAACTTTCAACTATTGTTTTTGTGGAAAATTAATAGTAAATTATAAATTTGTCTTTCTCTAAGCCTTTGGTCATCATTTACAGTCAGGCACACCTTACTTCATTAATCTTAACGCTGACGATCAGACAAAACCTCAAATAAATTAAGTTCAAAACGTGCATTCTTCCTTATAACCCAGAAATGTAACAATCAATTATCATTAGCACTTATTATATAGTATGATCATTACATAAACAAACTTAGTACAGTATGAGAAATTGTTTTTGTCAGCTAAACAATCTATATATTAAATATAGTACTGATGCTGATGTCAAATGAACAACTGTGCATTCCATTTTTCCATAAATCCACTGACCAGCCTGCATAGTTTTGGAAATGATAAGAATAATTGAATTTGAGTATTTTATAATAAAATGTCAACAGTAGAAAAAAACAAACATTATCTAGAAAAATTTAAACTCACTTATTATAATCATCTATAAATTCTTATATAGAGACAAATATATTATGGAGAGCGAAGATTCTTATTTTTCAATTGAGAACTAGCTCGAATCATGAATTTGAATATTTTATAATAAAATATCAACAGATAGAAAAGGAAATGCTGTCGGAACGAACTTAAATTTATTTGTGATTATCAATAAAACACTTACATAGAGACAAATATATCATAGAGAGGTAAGATTCTTATAATTCAAGTGACAACTGGCTCACATCATCTTCCAAGATGATGTGAAACAGGTAGGTGGAAAAGGTCTAAAGAAGAATGAGACAAAAAAGTTTGTATCTTTTACATGACAGGTGAAGCAAATTAATCTTGAATGTGAAGCTTATTGGGGTCAACTATGCAGTATTTTAATCCATATTTAGCTGCATGATTTGTTCAAAAAAGATAAGATTAGAAAAATTGGGGAGCTCATCATTATGCTTTGTAACAATCGATCTGCAAATCTGAAAGTTAAAAAAGACTACGAGATCTACTGTCCTATAAACTCTCTTTAACCCGAAATACTTAAATTTTTTCTATTATAATCTATTCTATTCCTTTCGACGCGTGGAAGTCATTAGCAAAAACAATGGTCAAGCTTTAACCCGAAATAATCGGCACCTGGGCGGCGGAATATTCTAACCAGGTCCATGGTGAAACAGATAGTTAGCTACCAAACAATCTTTTACGAGGGGGAATAATGGGTATGTCATATTTTATATTATCTACAGAGATATTACAACTAAGGCGGCCTCTCCGCATTGAGAACGAGGCAAACTGCGGTCGATGGCGTCAAATACAATGGGTGACCCCGGTCCCCGAATTGGGGTTAGACTGGGCCCATATTCAATTTCACGAGTTTTCTGCAAAAGGCCTCCCCAGTCTGCGAGCGAGGAAGAGAGAAGAGGGAGGGCGAAAGGCGAAAGGCGAGGGCGACTGGTGGCGGCTGCCCCACCATCAGCTGTATGGTACTATCCTCATACCATTATTATCCATGCAAATGCATATGTCCGAGAGTCGGATGGTCGGGACCAATAGAAGTAGAAAAAGGGCCCAGACAATATGAAATGCCAAGATTTGGAGATCCTTATGGGGTTGCGAGCCACAAGGGTTCACGTGGGTGCAACCTTAGAAACTCGATAATGTCCTCTCTCCGTCACGTGTGACATAGGCCGCGCCCGCCCTGGTTAGGTGTTCAATCCTTCTCACTTCTCGCCCACCCGCTAAACTTGACGCTCCACCCGCCCGTCAACTGGCTTACTACTATAAATGCCTTCCTTCACAGCACGGACGGCCACCGTCAGTGGCAGTGGCAGTGGCAGAACCACCCCCTTCTCTTATCTCTCAATCATTCTGCTCTGGTCCCCGCCTGCCGGCAGTTAAACGCCCCACAAAATAGGGGTGTTCCCTATGTTTCTGCCTCCTGACTCACGTACAACATCTTCTGTTCAAATTGCCGCCGCCAGAGAAGGGAAGCTCGCCGCCGGCTTCCCCTTCTCACCTCCCCTCCAATGTTTTTCCCTCTTGAGTCCAACTAAACCCTTGAAATTAGGAAAGTTGCCTTGTTTGTTCCCGCAGGTTGTTTTTCCTTGTGCCTATGCTTTCCATCGTTGTCTAAACTAACCCTTTCCCCACTCTCCTTTTACAGAGATTTGTGTTCCACTAGTGGCCTTTCAGTACACTTTATGTCGATGATGTTACTTCCTAAGGTGGGATCGTCCTTACCCACTGTTTATTCCTTCAAAATTTACTATTTTTTAAAGACTACTAAGCACAAGAATGAAATGGAAATGGAAATGGAAATGGAAATGGAAATGGAAATTAAATTATCATTAGTTTTTATAATAATTATAAGGATAATGGTATTGAAGATAAAATTCAGTACAAAATATGGTAAAAAGAGAGTATTGGTTGCACTCAAAAACTTTTAAAAAACATGTACTTTATAAAAGAATAAGCAGACAAGAGTAAAATCTAAAATCTAAAAGAAAATCAAATATGAATAAACAAAACATGTTCCATTTCTTTCTATCGTGGACCCCCTCTTTGATCTAAAGTAGTGTACAAATCCTTACTTTTGGTTCTAAGTGTGAGTGCCCCGACAACCTCTTTGTCTTTTAAGTTGTAGTTCATGATATTTATCAGTCTTGTCGGTTATGAGTTTGAAGGATTTTGGTATGCCTATGTAGACCCATCTATATGTTAGGTCTAGTTTTGGTTGTACTATTCATATTGGGTCTAGCTTTAGTTTTGTTATGTATTCCATACTGAGTTCCCCTATTCATAAGCCTTGACTTTGCATTTGATATTGTCATGTTTTATTTCTCATAGTGGGCTTTATAGTTTTTAGTCATGAATATGTTTCTAAAGCAAAATCAAATAAGAGTATAGAATGTGTGTTCCATTTTTTTCTATCGTGGACCCCCTCTTCGACCTAAAGTAGTGTACAAGTCCTTAATTTTGGTTCTAAGTGTGAGTGCCCTGACAACCTCCTTGTCTTTTAAGTTCCAGTTCATGGCATTTATTATTAGTCTTATTGGCTATGAGTTTGAGGAATTTTGGTATGCCTGTGTAGACCCATGTATATGTTACGTCTAGTTTTGGTTGTACCATTCATATTAGGTCTAGCTTCAGTTTTGTTATGTCTTCCATAGCAAGTTCCACTATTCATAAGCCTTGGCTTTGCATTTGATATTGTCATGTTTTATTTCCCATGGTGGGCTTTATAGTTTTAAGTCTTGAATGTGTTTGGGCAACCTTTATGTAAAATCTTTGCTATAAATTATATTTTAATGTTGATCATTAATATGCAATCCCCTAGCTTCATTGTTTTATTATTGGTGACCAATTACTGATTATTTATCTTATCCTTAGAAAACTTGTGCCACCACCAAGGTGAAATGACCAAAAGTGATTATGCATAACTTAGATTTCACTATCTAACCCCTATCCATTAATCTCACCATAATCAAAATTTGTCATCTTATTGGGTCATAACTTGACAAACTTTACCTAATGTACTTTTTTATATTTTTTTGTTGACTTGTGATCACTAATACTCATCTTGCTTAAGTTATTTCATCATATTACAATAAAAATTAGCATGTCATCTCATAATGATTAGCTTTGCTAGTCTTGGTGTCTTCTCTTATTGGCTAGTGGTAGTGCATATGAAACAATGATTTTTTTAGTGGCTAATATTTGTCAATTGGCTAATTATTGAAATTTTGGAATCCAAAATTGGCAAATAGTTTGAGCTATAACATGACTTGAATCACCATATTTTTACAAAATCTTATTTAGCCTTATTTAAAGATGCCATAATTTATTTATTAAAAAATTTAACTCAAAAAATCACCACAATATTCGATACACAATTAGATCAAATTTTCCTAAGTTTTATAAATTATAGTAGAAATCTATATTAATTCGCCAATAGCATATGATTATTAATAGTTGCTTTAGAGCCATACTTCCAATCTTTAGTAGAAATTTTTGTTGTAGAGGTATCATGCAAATTTGTATTGTGACCAAGAAGTTGAGAATTTGTGGTAAATTATATGTTTGTATGTTGTTTGACAATATGTGGTGAGTGAAAGTTGACACATTTCACCGTAGTGTGTAAGTGGGTATTGCAATTGTAGTAGTTTTTTTATATGATTGATTGGTATGGTATCAGATTTTGAGGTGATTTGAATTAGTCTTAGTTTGCAATTTACTGAGTAGATTTTTATGGGTAGATAGTGGTGTTCAATTGGAAATATTTTGGTTTGCAAAGGTAATTTTAATTAAGCCAAAGCATGAAGGATTGGGAAGGTTGTGATGACTGTTAGGAAGGTATGATTTGCTCCACATGTCTAAGTTATCCATTGTTGGACCATTCAAATTTGTAAGTTTGATATTTTTAGTCAATCATACATTTTATGTGGTTCTGGGTTTTGTGTCATCTTTAGGTCAACACAAATAATGTTTAAATATGGGGAAAGGTATACATACATACATACATACATACATACATACATACATACATACATACATACATATATGGATTCAAGTCATTTGTAACTAAGCAAAGCTTAAGAAGAATAGAGGCATAACAAGTGTAGTAGTGACGGAGTGAGATTTGATAGATGAGTGAGGCAACATGGAGTATGGTGTAGAGTGCAATCATTTGAGCGAATAGTGTGAGGATTCTATGGTGTCATTTTATACTTGAATGTTTCCCATGCGGTAAGTCTAAAAGTAGTATTTCTAAAGTTATATATTATTGTATGTGACAAGATATTGTAATTGTGTTTGTGAATCAATGATGCAGGAGCATCCAATGGTGTAGGGAAATCTCGCATCACCTAAGGGGTGTAAGACAGTTACACACCATTATGGCACTTAAGGGGTGTAAGACAGTCAGACATCAAAAATAGCGAAAAAACAAGCACTTACTATTTTTAGTAAGTCAACTTAAACGGGCTCGTATGGACCTAAAAATTTACCCCAAGGAGCAGAAATAAAAAAAAAACCAGTCACGAAAGAATCACCTCAATACCCTAAATGGTTTGGGAGAAATTAAAGTTTTCATCCCAAGAAATTTCTCCAATGCAGCTTCAAATTCAAATATAAAACTTTAGAGGCCCTGAAACAGCTCAAAAAGTGGACGAACAAACCTACAATAGGCTCGCGTGTTGTAGATCTCTTTGACAGCTTTCCAATGATATGCAATAATAAAAAAATGAACACCTAAATCAAAAGTTATGGCCCCACGAAGTTGCCCCTCTAAAAAGTGAATTTCATTAAAATTTCTTCTTAGGCCAGAAATCAAACGGCGAGACTTTTGGCACCAAAACAAAAGGGAAAGTTTCACTTTCTAGAACATTCTAGTGTGGTTATTGGGTAAAATAAAAAGGGATATGAGAGGGTTGTAGAAGGTGGCTCTGAATAATAGTTTTTCTTTCATAATTGATTTTGTTGTAATGAATCAAGCCCATGAGGCTGTAGCATGTAAGATTGAATCTATAATTTTATTTTCTGAAAATAATTGAAAGTGGGTTATTTTTTGTCTCGCATCTTTTGTGTTGGTATCTATTGTTGTGTTTTGCAAGTTTGGGCGGTGTAGCCCTCATCAAGTGGTATCAAAGTAGGATTTCTTGAGTGTGTAGATAGAACGTTGAATGTGAGGTAGTTTACACTAGGACTTGTGGTTGTGCATTTGTGAGAAAAGATGTCTCCACAAAGAAACCATGGCGGAAGAAATGTTGGGGTAACAAAAGAGGGTTTTAGAGCCCCCCAAAGACAAGTTCAAGCGCTGCAAGAGGAGCTGTGTAGAAGAGTTGATGTCAAAAGAATAGATGAAAGTGAGGATGAGGCTGAAGATGAGGATCCATTCGAAGAGGAAGCACCATAGTAATGGATCTTGGAGAAGTCAAACTGATTAGGGTCATTTCCAAGATTGGAAAGAGGCCAAAGATAGAAGTCTAATTTTTCTAGAAACCTAAATCTAGAGGAGCTTATCGATTGGATCAATGACATGGAAGACTATTTTGAGTATGAGGAAATAGAAGACCCAAATAGGGTCAAATTTGCAAAGGCCAAATTGAAAGGCCATGCTGGTATATGGTGGAAAGAAGTCCAGTTGGAAAGAAATAGAAGAGGAAAAGAGAAAATAACAAGATGGGATCAGATGGTGGAAAAATTGAAGAGATGGTTCATTCTTGGGGACTATGGGGTAAGTGCACCAAGATGGTTCCCAAAAAGGGGGCTTAAGTGGCCACTTTTTTTCTGAAATCAGGAAATGTTGACCTTGGACGTGAAATTGAGGATAGTTACACTCAAAATTTTGAGATGGAACAAAAACAAGGATCGAAGTGCTCCGAGTCTACTTTCTAAACTACTAATTTATTTTGAAAATGGTTGAGATTAAGGGGTTCAAAAGAGGGATGTACACAAATTGGTTGTTTTTTTCAGAAAAACATAACATAGCAACTCTTGTACGACCTAAGCATAGTGAACTTTTTGTAGTATTTTTAAAATCGCTATGGTCATAAGTTAGCTAATCTAGTTGATGCACAATTTTTCTAATGTTTTAATGAATATTTGATTTTTTACTAATTTTCTAAGTGGGCAATTCAAAAGCATTTTGGCTCCCTACAAATTTTGTAAAATAATTTATTTATTTATTTTAAAATTTGTAGAATGGAATCTAGTTTCTAAAAATGTAATTTATTTGAAATTTTGATGAATGGTTAATTTATAACAAAAAAAACACCAAACACTACTTTTTGGAAAAAAAAGGACATACAAACAAAATAAATTATGGATGAAAGGCTTAACATTGTCAAAAAGTGAAAAAAATTACATTTTTGGATAGCTAAGAGAGAACCTAACATTACCCATGTGTTTGATTTTGTTGATATTGAACTAGATGCAATCTTGATGGTGAGCACAGACTCGATTATGTGAAAAATTGTAGAATTTGCAAAAACACGTCTCTGGCCTTGTTGGGAATGCCCTCCAAGCCTTTGGGTTGGTATTCCAAGGCAAATACTTTCACTTTTTTCTTTGTTTTTAATGTGAAATAACGCGAGCGAATTTTTTAAAACTTTTTTTTCAAAAGTGGCCACAAAATTGGTACCCAACTTCATGCACCTGCCCTATGAGTTGGATTTGTTGAAGAAGATGCAAGGGTTGAAACAAGTAGGAAAATCTATTAAGTAGTATACAAAAGAATTCTACTATATTAATCAGAACAGGTCATTTTAAGGCCAACAAAGAGAAAGTGGCCTATTACATAAATGGGTTGAAGCCAAGCATTCAAGAAGAGATGATTCTGGTAAGAATGTCTACCATTGAAGATGCATATCATTTTTCGTTGAAGGTAGAAGAAAAATTGATTAAAAGATTTGAAAGCAAACAAAGAGGTGGGGGTCATGGTGGAAAGACTAGTGGACAGTCATATGGAGGTCGAAATGAAGATCAAAAGAAGGGTGAAGGATCCAGTAGTAGTCAAAACCAGAAAGGAGATAACACTTATCGTCCTCATGATCAGAATAATGGAGATCAAAGAGGAAGGGAAATATTTGGATGAGGACTGGGAAGAGGAGGCTTTCATGGAACCTATTTCCAATGTGGAGAAGGACATAAAGCCTATGAATGTCCTCAACATCAAGGAAGGAAAAATAGAAGACCTGAGGGTAATGCACGAGTTGCACATGTAGATGAAGATGTTGACTCTTCACATTTTGAGGATGTAGAAAGAGGATAGGTTCTTGTTACTAGAATCTAGCCTTGCTGAATGAGGAGAAGGAACCAACTCAAAGGAAAAATTTGTTTCACACCAGATGTAAGTGTGAAGGTAAAGTTTGCAATGCTATTATTGATAGAGGTAGTACAAAAAACCTTGTTTCAGAAGAGATGGTTACAAAGTTGCAGTTAGAGACAAGAAGACATCTGAATTCATGTTGAATTGCTTGGTTGTAGAAGGACCATAAAGCTTTGGTAAATGAACAATATTTGGTAAGGTTCAAGATTGGAAATTACCACGATGAGGTATAATGTGATATTATGCCTATGGATGTTTGGCATATGTTGTTAGGAAGACTATGGAAATTTGATCGGCGAGCAGTGCATGATGGACATGCCAACACCTTTTCGTTGACAAAGGATGGAGTTCATCATAAGTTGAATCCCTTGAAAGAGGCAAAGGAAAAGGTATGCAGTAATGCAAGAATTTGTTTGGTTGATGGAAGAAATTTCCTAGAAGGTATGAGGCAGGAGCACATTGATCCCTAGAGTTGATAAAGAAGACACTAATGAGGCACCTATAGAGGTTTCAAAGTTTTTAAATGAGTTTCAAGCTATTATTTCTGATAACGTGCCTAAAGGATTGCCTCTAGTAAGAAAGATTAGTCATTAGATGGTCCTGATTCCTAGAGCCATTTTTTTTAATAGGAAGCTCATCATATGACTCCAGTAGAGAGTGAAGAGTTAAACAGAAAAGTGCAAGAGTTGTTGCAGAAGGGATTGATCAGAGAGATTTTGAGTCCATGTGTAGTACATGCAATACTAGCACCAAAGAAGGATGGGGAATGGTGAATGTGTACAGATTCTAGAGCCATCAACAAGATCACCATCAACTATATATTTCCCTTGTCGAGAATGGATGATATTGTCAATTGTTTGACTGGAGCTGAGTACTTCATGAAGATATATTTGAAGAGCGAATATCACCATATCCATATTAGAGAAGGAGATGAATGGAAGATAGCCTTTAAAACCAAGGAGGGCCTGTACGAGTGGTTATTCATTCCTTTTGGGTCGACCAATACATTGAGCATATTTATGTGGATTATGAATGAGGTATTTAAAGAATTTTTAGGAAAATTTGTTATTGTTATTTGGATGATATTTTTTTTTAGTAAGATATTAGAGGAGCACTTGATGCATATTTGAAGAGTCTTTGAGAAGCTAAGGGAGGAGAAGTTGTTGATTAATTTGAAGAAATGTAGCTTTGTGAAGAGAGAGTTGGTGTATCTGGGATTTGTTGTCTCAGCAGAGGGTCTTAAAATGGATCTAGAGAAGGTGAGAGCTATCATTGAATTTCCTACCCCAAGGAGTGTTATATAGGTAAGATCATTTCATGGTCTGGCAAGTTTTTACAGAAAGTTTATTAAGAATTTTAGTAGTATTTTTTCACCTCTAACTGAAGCAATGAGAGGGGATAGAAAAGAGTTTAAGTGAACTACAGGAGCAGCCAAAATTTTTGATATGTTGAAGAAGAAAGTTACAGAGCAACCTATTTTGGAACTTCCAGATTTCAATAAGGTATTTCAGGTAAATTGTGATGCTAGTGGCACTGCCATAGGATTTGTTTTGAGTCAAGAAGGTAAGTCGATTGCCTATTTTAGTGAGAGGTTGAATGATGCTAAGAAGAAATATTTTTTCTATGAACAAGAGTTCTATGCTATAGTTCAGGCTTTGAAGAAATGGAGACACTATTTGTTTCCAAAATAATTTGTTTTATATACTGATCACCAGGCTTTGCAATATCTCAATAGTCAAGGAAAGTTAAATCAGAGGCACTTAAAATGGGTTGTGTTTTTGCAAAGTTATACTTTTGTTTTCAAGCACAGGAGTGGAAGGTCAAACAAAGTTGTAGATGCCTTAAGTAGAAGGAATTTTTTTTTGATAGAGATGAATATAGAGGTTGTTGGGTTCAATGAACTCAAGAGTTTGTATCCAGAAGATTCGGACTATGCAGAAGCTTGGAGGGCTTGTTTGGAACTTGTTACATTGGAAAGGACAAGATGGTTGGATTTCTTAATCCAAGATGGGATGTTGTTTAGAGGAAGCCAATTGTGCATTCCAAGGAGTTCTATGGGAGAGAATATAATCAAAGAGAAGCATATTGGAGGGATGGCTGGAAATTTCGGTCGAGATAAGACCATTGCTCTTGTTAGTGAGAATTATTATTGGCCATAGTTACAACAAGATGTGAAAAAGTTTGTACAAATTTGCAGAGTATGTTAGATGGAAAAAGGAACAAATCAGAATACTGGATTGTACTAGCCATTAACTGTATCTAAGAGGCCATGGGAGGATATTAGCATGGATTTTGTTCTTGGCTTGCCAAGAACACAGAGAGGGCATGATTCCATTTTTTTGGTGGTGGATAGATTTTCAAAGATGGCACATTTCATTTTGTGTCATAAGACCAATGATTTTCATGTTGCAAAGTTGTTTTTCATAGAGGTGGTGAGACTACATGGTCTACCAAAGAGTATAGTTTCAGACAGAGATACCAAATTTGTTGGTTATTTCTGGAGGAAATTATGGAAGAATTTGAAGATAAATTTGAAGTTCAGTTCTGCACTCCATCCATAGACTGATGGACAAGAAGAGGTGGTGAATAGGAGTTTGGGTAACCTACTAAGATGCTTAGTAGGAGATAAGCCTAAGGCATGGGATTTGATTATACCACAGGAAGAATTCTCTTACAACAATGAACTATCAATAGGACCACCGGTAAATCACCATTCCAAATTGTGTATAGGGGTAGTCCAAGAACTGCTCTTGAACTGAGAAAGATGGATAAGAGGGAGAAGAGTAGTGCTGAGGTCGAAGATTTTGTTGAGAACCTAAATAATTTGCATGAAGAGGTGAAGAAACATATCAATAAGATGAACTCACAATATAAGGCTAAGGCATATCAGAAAAGGAGGTATAAGGAGTTCCAAATAGGAGATGAAGTCATGTTTTATTTGGGAAAGGAGAGGCTTCTAGTTGGTACATACAACAAGTTAAATATGAAGAAGTTTGGACCATACAAGATCTTGAAGAAGAATGATTCAGGAAATGCATATGAGGTAGAGTTGCCTGATGAAATTCATATTTCACCTATGTTTAACATTTTAGATTTAACAGAATATCATGAAGGAGGAATTGATGAAGAAACAATGGAAGCATAGTGGAATATTCCAACACCTACTTCAGAAAAGGAGGAGATAGAAGAAATTTTGGGTAGTCATGTGGGTAGAAGCACAAGAAATAGGAAATATTCTGAGTAGTTGGTGAAATGGAGAGGAAGGTTTGTTGAAGATTCATCGTGGTTGTCTGAGGCTTGTTGAAGATTCATTGTGGTTGTCTGAGGCTGAGGGTGAGAAGCCTAAGTTCAAAATGAAACAAGCTATTGAAATGGGGCAAGGTTCTATTGCATTGTGTGCCATCTATCAAGTTGAGAGGGACTAGTTACAAGTTGGAGGTAGCAGGTGCAAGCAAAGGGAAAATGTGAGCAAAGGAGTCATTGATTTCAAGGTTGTAGGCATAGTTTTTTATTTGTACTCTTTACAAGTGGATGTTGTTGTAGGTTACGATGCAGGTTCCCAAGAATTTTCAGATGATGAGTGGGTCATTATGTAGGTTTACTATTGTAGGTCTTAACTCAAGTGGATCTTGAGTTCTTTTTTCTCCTCTGGGGAGTATGGTGTAGGGGCACCCTTGGTTCCAGGTGCACCCTTTGGGTTTAAGTAATGAATTTTTGGTTTTTAGTCTTGTGAGTGTTTATTTTAGGTAATAAGGTCCTTTGAGGCCATTTCATGTCCTTTGGATTCATTTTTGAGTCTTTAGATGCAAGGTTGGGCACAAATGTAAATGTTGTCAAAGTTGCAGAAAAATTGTCAAGCAACCTTTGCAACTTTTTGTAAAAGGGGGGTAAACTGATGATTTATTAAGTCAATAACCAAAATATGGTTAGAGGTAGTTTGAATATGGTTGGAAACATTCAAATATTTCTTGTATGCTAGAGGAGAGGGCTTGAATGGAGGTTTAATGAATGAAAACTCTTTTTGCATGCCCATTTTTTCGTGTTTTCCTTGTTTCTTTTGATTTCTATCACGTTGTACAAACTAAGGGTGCACTGTACAAGATGAAATGGTGATTGTAATTTATAGAGGAGTGTATTAGCTTTATTTTGGTTTTTTTTTAGAAAAATCCATAAAGTTTTGAGCGAGATCTATCACTAATATAGTGGGGATTGCTCTAAACCCTGCCTAGGGTTTCAGTGAGCATTCAAAATGCAATATCTCAGGTTCCCACCATGATCAAATTGACCCATCTCGTAAAAATTTCTATCCTAGTGTTTCCTAATGTTTCCCAAGATTTGAGGCTTGGAAAATGCACGTGTGAAGAGAAATTTGTTGACAATTGGTTTGTTTTTCCTTGTTTACAGTCAGAAGCCCTTGCATTGTAAATGAATGCCAAAGTTTTGGCATTGGAAGTTTGGAAGGTGGTTGATACACATTGGAACAAGGAGGTTTGGATTTCTAAACCATTTTTGCTTATTGGAGATCCATTTTCCATTTTTGGTTGAATGCTACTCTTGTGTGTAGGAAACATATGACTGTCCCATAGATTGTTCCCTTGAGTGTGGCTACCTTGAACCTGGCTATGCATTTGGTGATTGAAAAAACCTTGGAATGTCTATGATGCCATTTATATCATTATCCTATGTTTTCCAAGGGGTTGCCATGTTGTCCCACAAACTTGAGAGGTCTTCCACCTTTGCATATTGAGAGGACTGTCCTAACTAAAGAAGTCTGCCCTATCATGAGTTCCATTGAACCTTGAGAAGAGAGTGAATCCATTGCTGTGAAATATGGTATCAATTTTCTAGGTTATGCCCATGCTCTGCATTAGTTTCCCTCTAATTCCTGAGAAGTGACAGGGTCACATTTCAAATCACCCTGGGTGTCTGATGCAGGAGCATCCAGTAGTGTAGGGAAATCTTGCATCACCCAAAAAAATGTTTCCTTTATTTTCTTTAGTTGTTTTGAGTCCCATGATGACACTTAAGGGGTGTAAGACAGACATGCATAAAAAATAGTGAAAAACTAGCACTTACTATTTTTAGTAAGTTAGCTTAAACGAGATCATACAGACCTAAAAATTTACCCCAAGGAGCAGAACTGAAAAACATTTATGGTCACAAAAAATCACCTCAATACCCTAAATGGTTTGGGAGAAGTTAAAGTTTCCATCCCAAGAAATTTCTCCAATGCAGCTTCAAATTCAAATATAAAACTTTAGAGGCCCCGAAACAACTCAAAAAGTGGATGAACCAACCTGCAGTCAATTCATGCATTGTAGATCTCTTTGAGAGCTTTCTAGCGATATGCAATAATAGCAAATCAAACACCTAGATCAAAAGTTATGGCCCCATGAAGTTGCTCCTCTAAAAAGTGAATTTCATTAAAATTTCTTCCTAGGCTAGAAATCAAACAACAGAGCTTTTGGTGCCAAAATAAAAGGGAAGGTTGCAATTTCTAGAATATTCTAGGGCGGTTATTGGGTAAAATAAAAAGGGATATGAGGGGGTTGTAGAAGGTGGCTCCATTAGTGCAAATTGTGGCTCTGAATAATAGTTTTTCTTTTAGAATTGACTTTTTGTAATGAATCAAGCCCATGAGGCTGTAGAATGTAAATTTGAATCTATAATTTCATTTTCTGAAAATAATTGAAAGTGGGTATTTTCTGTCTCACGTCTTTTGTGTTGGTATCTATTGTTGTGTTTTGCAGGTTTGGGAAATGTAGCCCTCATCAATCAATATAATAATTATATTTTGAAGATTTTTTTTCCCTCACTAAGGGTTTTTCTAGGGTATATATTATTTTGTGATATGTTATGGTTTTATGTATGTTTATTGTTTTGGGTTGCATGGTTGGATAGTCCTTCTTTGGACCCTCTAGCTATGTCTACAAAAAATGGTATCAAAGTGAGGTACATCACAAATTATTATTAGAGTAGCAATTTGGTTGAGAGAACACTTAGTCAATGCAATTTTTTAGAATGTGTCAAATAAGGTGGATACTATTGGTGTAAATTAAGGCATAAGAAAAATATAAGGAAGTGTATTGTGGTTTTTTATACTTTCTAGGAATTAAATAAGTCTTATGAGTTGAGGCAATCTCGAAGAACCTTGTAAATAGATTGCTAACTATGAGGCAATTTTGTAAGGGGATAACTATGGATAAAACATTGGCCAAGAGAGGTTGTCAAGATGCCACTAAAGAGAGGGTGAAAAATATTAATTATTATATTAAGAATCGAAGAGATATATAAGATGTTGAAGGTGATGTGGAATTGATTGGATGAATTAGAATAAGATTGCTTGAGGAAGGATAAACCTAGGACCAAGGAGAGCGATGAAGAGGAAAAATAAGTATATCATATGGAATCACTTGGAAGTGAAGAGGATAAGGAGGAGAGAATGTTGAAGGCCATTTTTAGTAGTAGTGAGAGGACATGAGTAGACGATCTAAACTATTTTCATAATTTGGATCTTGAGAAGTTGATAGATTAGACCACTAACTAGAACATTTTGAGAATGATGACATTACAGATTTGGATAGGGAAAAATTTGTAAAAAGAAACTAAAAGGCCATGTGGTGATATGGTGGAATTAGATAGTTGGAAAGGAATACAAAAGGAAATCCAAGCATTGCTAAGTGGTACCAAATGGTGGAAAAGTTCAAATCAAAGTTTATTTTGGCCAATTACTAGTTGGAATTATTAAAGTAGTTACACAATTTATGGTAGAGTGAGATGACTATTAAAGTAGTACAATAAGGATTGTTATAGGTTGATAATTAGGTAAGGGCATCATGAGGAAGGTGCCAAGAAGGTGGAAAAATATGTCAATGGATTGAGGTAATCCATTCAAGAGGATTTGGATATGTGGAATACCTAAATAGAAGAGCAAGCCTATCAATTAGCTCTCACTAGACAGAGAAGATAAACCAAAAATAGGAGGCTAGTAGTAACTACTAAAGAGGAAGAGAGGAGAATACTTAGGGAAACCAAATGAGATGCAGTGATAGGGGAGAAACCCCGTGAAGTCAAGGAAAGGGCAACTAATACCATAGTGAAAGAGAAGACCAAAATTCCTACTATGGAGAGAAAGAAGATAATATGAACTATAAAAAAAATAAGGGAGATGAGTACAACCACTACAAGGGTAGAGATATTGATAGAAGTTACCACAAATATGAAAGAGCTAAGTTTCTCACCATAGAGCGGATCAAGAGAACTATGGATGATATTCTAAATAGGATAGGAGGGGTGTGAGAGAAAAAGGTAGAAATTATTTAGAGGAACCTGTTTTAAGTATGATGAGGAAGGACATAAAGCATTTGAGTGTTCAAGAAAGTGGATGAAATATGGTACAATATTTGTATTTTATGATGAGAGATCACCTGATTTGGAGAGGGAACCTAATGATAGAGATTCAATGGTTTCACATAGATATTTAAGGTGTGATAGGAAGGGTGAGTCAACACAAAGGAATAGTTTGTTTTGGATTGGTATAGGGAAGGTGGTAAATGTTGTGATGTGGTGGTAAATTGTGGCAACACAAACAACTTAGTGTCTATGGAAATGGTTGAAAATTTGGGTTTGAGAATGATGAGGCATCCTTTCCTATACCAACTTGGTTGGTTAGAGAAGAGGGACTATATTTTAGTGGAGGAACAATACTAAGTGAGATTCAACATCACAACATACCATGATGACCTGTGCTATGAGATATTGCACCAATGGATGTGTACTATTTTCTATTGGTAAGGCCATAGCAATTTGATAAAGATGTAGTGTATGATAACACCTACATCATACCAAAGGATGGTCAAAATAACAAGCATAATTTGATGCCACTAAGGGAAAGTGAGGGATAATTACATAACAAGGTAAGGGTGTACATTGGGGAAGATTGGTATGTTTTGATCTTAAATGTGTGTAACATTAGTAGAATGATTTGAAATGCCATAAATGTAAAAGTAGTGTAGAGATATGGCTATGAGAAGGGATGTCACTAAGAGGAAATATTCCAAAGGATAGGATAAATGAACATGAGGATGAGGAGTTTCATTGAGGAACCTATGACTATTTAAGGCCAAATAGAAGGATATGTGATAGCTAGGAAAGAAGTTGAAAAATGCAAGGGATTGGTTAATAGAAAAGATAAGTGGGATATGACTAAATTAGGAGGTGGAAAGAGTGAGTTGAAGAAGAAATAATAAGTTATAATTTCTAGACAAGGGTGATTTTCCATAAAAGTTGATAGACTCATTTCTTTTTCCTTAGGTATCAAATGTAGGGGCATCATAAATATTTTTTATTATGACTTAGAAGCTAAGAATCTATGACAAATTATACATTTGTATGTTGTTTGATAACTTGTGGTGAGGGAAATATGACATATTTCACCATATTGTATAATTGGGTGTTGTAATTTCAAGAGTAGTTCTATGTATAATTTATTGGTCTGGTATCAAATTTTGAAGTGATTTGGATTGGTTTGAGTTTTTTGTTTAGACAATAGATGTGTGCATGTTGATAGTGGTGCTTAGTTTGAACTATTTTGATTTGTGGAAGGTTATTTTTGGTTTGTGCGAAAGAAAATATGTTTGGTAAGGTTGTGATGACCATTTAGGTAGTTTGATTTATACCATATGGAGGCTCTCCACTATTGGACTATTAGAATTTGTAATTTTGTTATTTGTAGTTGGTTATTTCATGTGGTTTCAAACTTTGTGCAATATTGAGGCCAACACAAATCATGTGAAGCTAGGGAAAGGTATATGTAAGGGGTAAAAGTGGAATAGATTATTAACAATGAATTCAATCAATAAACTCAAAGCAAAAGATAAAACCCACATATCAATGAGATTTAATTGTGTTATTGCTATGAAATCAATCACAAGATGTTAGAAAAAACCCAATCAAACATATGAAATCACAAAAAATAAACAATCTTACCATCTCATTGTGGAGTAACTTGTGTTCAAAATGTTGGATTGCTTCAACACAAATCCTCCATGATAGCTTGCAAAAGATTGATGTTTGATGACCTAGATGTTATGATAAATGCTCTCAATTGCTCAAGATGAATGCTCAAATGGGCATGACTTAGCTATGAAAATTATAGGTTATGAATGTGAAGGATGAAGGATTATTTTATAGACTTTAGGAAATTAGATCAACAATATGGATTAAGAGGTGTTGATTTGAGATCAGTTCGGTTGAGAATGAATGAGAGGAATTGATTGCCCAATTAATTGACCACAACTGGTTGTAGGATTCTAGTTAACTGGTTGCATGAGATATTGATTGAAGTGTTAAGTTAATTGATTGATCAAAAGACTCCAAGTGAGTGGGAGTTAAGAGAATTGATTGATCAAAAGAGAGGTCAATCAATATCAATTGACTGAGAGAGTGTGTCAGTTAAGATTATTGGGAATAATGCATGATATAATTAATTAATTATTGAAGGAACACACAAGATAAGATTGGTTAATAAGTAAAATGTTTATTTATTAATGGATGATGTTTGAGATAAAAGAGGAGAATTAAATAATTAATGTAATTATTTAATTTAGAGGTGGGAGAATAGATTGATTAATAATTAAAGATAAATATTTAATTTATGCATGATGGAAAAGGTCAATTAAATAATTAAAGATAATCACTTAATTTATGCATGATGGTGAATGTTTAATTAAACAATTACTGGTAATTATTTAATTAATTAGGAGGAATAAGGGAAGCTACTGACATAATTAAATAATTAATGTTTATTTAATTAATCAAGGAGAATGAGGTTAAATTAGTGATGAAATAGTGAATTAATTAAACAATTCAAGATTATTTAATTAATAAAGAGAAATACAGTTAAATGATAAAAATGATGTTAAAAGGGGATTATTGATGCAAATGAAGTGAAATGATGTTAATAATGGAAAAATGTAGTTTCAGGATGTGCGATGTGCGCCAGACATTTTTACATGTCTATAGTATATATATGTGGTTCTAATTCATTTGTAAGTAAGAAAAGGATATTAAGGAGAATAGATGGGCAAACCCATGATAATGAGTCCCAAATTAAGGACATTTGAAGATATTTCTTTGAACAAAGGTTGTACAAAAAACACGTTTGAACAAAAGGTTTTATTCATTCAAATATTTCCTTCATTTGGAGGAATTATTTTATTGATTTGGAAATAATATAACATAATACCTTTAAACAAAGGCAATATTTGAATGAAGGAATTATTTTATATTTCAAAGGTCTCTAACATGAATCTTTAAAAATATTTTGGGCGACCTAAAGGATATTTGAACAAAGGCATCTAATAATGAAGATATGTTTGAATGAAGGTCCTATTGATGTGGATGTTTGTCACACATTACACAAACAAAATTCATAAAGAAATTTACCTCTCTTGAAAGAAAAAAAAATTATGAAACATATTTTTGTCATCATATTAGGTCATAACTTGACAAAATTTGGGTCTAATGCACTTTGTATATCTATGTGTTGACTTGTGATCACTAATACTCATCTTTCTTAAGTTATTTCTTCATATTACAATGGTAATAAGCATGTGGTCTCATAATGATTAGCTTTTCTAGTCTTGGTGTCTTCTCTTGTTGGCTTACATGATAGTGCATAGGCAACCATGTGTTAGTTTTTGTAAGCCACTACTAAATGTCTAAATATATATGTGCTCCCATCTTCCCTTTCATTGTTAGAACCTAGGAAATTGATCTTTATGTATGATTATTCTAGGTCATTGATTTGTGGCATAAGATATAGTTACCTAAGGGATGGGTGTTTTTGGTCCCTTAATTTAATTTATGCACCTATATGAATTTTTATTTTAGAGAAAGGAGACCTGGTGTGTTTCAATCGTGTTAGTTAAGGGGGTAAAAATATGAATGTGACATGGAACTATATAGATCCAATTAAATTTTATCACATGTACTTCTAAAAATTGACCAAGTTATTTAAGGTAGGTCCCACCTTAAGGTGATATGTCATAATTTAGTGGTCTCAAACCATTAAGTGAGTAAGTTACTGGACTACCTTGGCACTCTCTTGCTACTTCAAGATCATTGATCTTAAGTGTGTTAATCCTAATTTATTGGTTATTGATGATGATTACCAAAAAAAGTGAAGAATGAAAAATAGTTTTAATGGTTGCATATAGAGTAAGAATGTCCCACAAGCCCATATCCTATAAAACTTGAGGATTTTTTTACTACAAACCCAATCATCTTGTGGACCTTTGAATTTTAAGCTATAAGCTCTATGATTTTGGAGAAAGATTTTTATAAACTAAAAATCTTGAATTTTGACTATGATTTGAACCTTGTTGAGATTCTGAGCTTGGCTCTAAATTATAAACATCAACATGTAGTGATTGTATATGAAAAAACTAGAGTACAAGTGAGGATTAACAAGGATATTTAAAATAGGGGAATGCATTATGAGAGAGAGAAAGATTTAGAAAGGATAATTTGGTCTTTGTCTATTTACCTTTCATAGATGATTTGATGTAGGGGCATCATGAAAGTTTGTATTGTGACTAGGAAGTTGAGAATTTCATGTTAAATTATATGTTTGTATGTTGTTCGACAATATGTGGTGATGGAAAGTTGACACATTTTATCATAGTCTATAAGTGGGTGTTGCAATTTTAGGAGTACTTCTTTATGCTATTGATTGGTATGGTAATAAATTTTGAGGTGATTTGGATTAGTCTTAGTTTGTAATATAGTGAGTAGATTTCTATGGGTTGATAGTGGTGGAACTATTTTGGTTTACAAAGGTAATTTTGGGTTTAAGCCAAAGCATGGAGGATTAGGAAAGTTGTGATGATTGTTAGGATAGTATGATTTGCAACACATGGAGAATATCCATCATTACACCATTAGAATTTGTAAGTTTGTTGTTGTTACTCAATCATACATTTTGTGTGGTTTTGGGATTTGTGTCATCTTTAGGCCAACACAAATCATGTTTAAACATGGTGAAAGGTATACATACATGTATACATATATGGATTCAAGTAATTTGTAGGTAAGCAAAGAAGATTAAGAAGAATAAAGGGATAATAGATATGTGTAGTAGTGAGGGAGTGAGATTTGATAGATAAGTGAGGTAACAAGGACTATGGTGTAGAGTGCAATTATTTGAGTGGATAGTGTGTGGATTCTATGGTGTCATTTTGTACTTGAATGTTTCCCACATGTGAAAAGTCTAAAAGTTTCATTTCCAAAGTTATTTACTATTGTATGTGACAAGCCATTGTGGCAAGTTGTAATTGTGTTTGTGAATAAATATAATAATAAAATTTTGAAGGTTTGTGTAGAGATTTTTCTCTATAAATTAAAATCTAAATTCTTTCAAGTTTCTTTGTTTTGGTTTGGTTCTTTGAGTTTTCAGACCCCTGGCCTTTTCTATCATCTTTATTTTATTCCTTTACATATCGACGTCGGGGATGCCATGTAACACCCCTTTGATTTGCTATGTTTTCTTTGACAGTTCAAATACATTGATAGACCATATTTTATGTTATTGTTATTCTATTGCTGATAGTGGAGCGATGATAGATCTATATTGATGAGATGATACACTATATTGATGGCTTATGACATTCTTTATGATTAGTTTTAAGTGATTGATATATGCTCATCTGTATTTTAATTGATATTGTAGTTCACCAGTTTATTATGATATTGTATTGGTGAAGGGAACGAGATTGCATCACTCGCATGTGAGTGCCCTGCAATTCCATGATTCTCTCTTCACGGTGTGTATGATTTATTATCTAGATACATGTACGACATATGCTTTGTTTGTAGGTTTGCAAGTACAAGACAACGACTTCACCTGGATTCACAGGTCTAAGTGTGTCCACTACCCAATAGTAATGTTGATTGGGAGATAGTAATGAGTTACCTAGTCAAACCTTTACCCTAGTATAGTGTGTTGTCAGTCCATGTATTGGTCGTATTCTTTATCCATGTTTGCCTTGTTATTTTATTTATTGTGCAAGGTTTATTTGTGAGAATTAATTTATAAATGCTATGATTGGTTATTTTATTAATCTGGATTATTGATGTTGAGGCTTTATAATTGATAAATTAATTAATTTAATTTATGTTATAAAGTGATTTTAATTATTAAATTAAAATTTGATTTGAAATAAATAAGTTATTTAAATTTCAAATGCATAATATCTATAAAAGATCTTTGGAAATATTTGTGGTTGTTGTAGAAAAGATATTTGTTTTGTACTAAAAATTAGAAGATATTTACTACGGTAGTTGAAAATTGATTCCCGGAGAGAATTATAGAAATGGAAAAGAAAGGAAGTTATTTTCATGGAAGAAAGAGAGGATGTTGAAAATGGTTGAATTGTTTTGAGGTTTTTAGATTTTAATATTAGAAGCTCTCGGAAAAGTTTGGGGATCTAGTTTTGTTGCATTCTTTTGGTTCTAGATTATTTTTTGTTCTCTAGAAAGTGGTAATTCTTCTGGGAAGAGGCTTTGGAAAAGTTGGAAATTAAAGGGAAGCTCTACATCAAACTTCGAATCAACAAATCTTCTAGAACAGGTTCTTTATTGTTTTTGTAAATTTAAGTTGAAAAGGTTATTTAAATTATTATTGTTTTGCAAATTGGAAAGGTTTCCTATAGAAGAGGATTTCATTATTTGTAGAAGCTCTTATTTTTAAAAGATTGTCGAGAATATTTACAGCCTCTGTAGAAATTTTTTTGGATCCTCTGTTAAAATTGAGTTTTAGAAATGGATTGACCCTGAAGAAAATTATAGTTAAATTTTAGAACCTTAGTTGAAATTGAATCCTCTGTAAAAAATTTCCAAATATTTCCTGTAGAAAATCTTTTGTGAAATTAATATGCCTGTGAAGCAATTGTTTTGATAATTTATATATATTGAAATAGATATGTACATATATATATAAATTTATAATATATATATATATATATAATTCGTTAAGACTGGTGTAAATTTCCTGTAGAAAAATTCATTTTTGAATTTTTTATGAAAATCGTCGTACAATGAATGTTATTAAAAAAAAAAATAGAGAGAATTTAATTTGTTTGTGGGAGGCTAGGGGTTACCCCACCGCCGCCCCCACAAGGGCAGACAGACTGTGAGGTAGCACCCAGTGTTGTCGCACAGGCCGCAACCCCTATGGGGAAGGATGCGTAGGCAGCCAACCCATAGCCCATAGCCTTTGTAAAGGATGGGCTCTGAAACTTCTCGTGTGCCTATGTGATGCGATTTAGTTATTCTTTTTAATATTTTTTTTTCATACATTTATTATATATATATTTGCATGTGTTTTTTATATATAATATATTTAATATATATATTAAATAATTAATATATATATTATATATAATGTATATATATAATAAATATATTTATATATGGTTAATTTAAAATGCATAAGTTGATATTTTAAAATGTTAATTGGAAAAGTATAATTGATTTTTATAATTAAATAATATATATTTTTATGTGTATATATGATTATATTTAATTATATATATACATATTAAATATATTTATTTAATGGTTGTTATTGCAATAGGTGCATGCAAGCACGAATAGTTAACTTTAAATGATTGATTATTTTAATTGAAGAAATTGAGTTAATTATTATGAGTAGTTGTGAAGCTGAAAGTTAAACATTTAGTTTAGTTTGTTGTTGATTCATAGATTGGAGTTATGTTTAAATGATGTATCTTAAATACGAGTTATTGATTTATTTGGATTTAGGAAATCCTAATGGTAGTTCATTTAATTACATGAGTTGCTTGTTTTAATTACGTATACTTCTGTAATGGTGTATTGGGGGGATATTTGTTATTGTGAAAATATAAGTCTTCCAGAGATTGTAAAATTGAGAAAAGGGTTGTTGTGTATTTGGTTTACCCTTTGAGATTTCCTTGGGTAGTGCACGTAGTTGGGATTCAGTATTTGACATCTGTAGGGATGTGTTACCTCTTGAGTTATGGTGGTTATTTGTTATCAGTTTTAGTGCACTGTCTACCCTTGGGTTTTGGAATAAGTTATTGTGTTGTCAATAAGGGAGTGGCCTTCAATGGGGGCCAACACACAAAGTGGTGCCAGGATAACTCGTATGAGAGTCAGTTTAATTAGTGGAAATTAAATAACCTATATTAGGGGAAAGGGTAGCTTAATAAATTTAACTTGATAATTTAGCCTCGCTCATTGGCTCAAGGGCTTGTATTAGACTTGATATGAGTCGGGAAGGCCTGAAATGGCAAGATCATTATCTTGTCTTCTCGAAAGATAATTGATTCCCCACTGGTATGCATGTGGGGCCAGAGTTCGTGAGAGGTTACCAGGATAACCCAAGATGGGGGTCAGGACCTAGGAAGATCTCCTAAGGATAACCAATGAAAAATTTGTGATGACACTCCTCCTATGACAACATTCGGTTTGTATTGTACAGTGGTGGTACTTGATTCAGTGGTTCTGGAAGCAATGTAACCTTATGTTATGTGTTTACTAGTACAATGTTGTTCTATTGCTTGTGTCTAGAGGTAGTAGGTTTGTCTTGGTTGCCTTTTACTATCTCCTAGCATGGGGGTTGGGCTTACGGGTACCACATAGCTGGGTGGATCGTGCACCTTACACTATTGGGATTTCTCTGCTTGTTCGTGATGGCGAGATCTTCTAGTTCAGAGATCTCTTGTATATATGTGGATATGTTACTTCTCTTATGTTCATTGTATCAGTGGGACACTATGTATTTTTACTCCTCATTTGTAATCGAGGAGGATCTATGTATTTTGTAATTGTATCATTTTGTATGACCTACCTCATCTTGGAGATGAGCTTTGTAAGGCTATATTGACTTAATGTAATCTTTGAAGGAATTCATTATTATACTTTGTATATTATGCAATTGGTTAATGCTTTGATGTATGTTGTTTATCATGAGTTAATTTCATATGCTATGGTTGGATTAATTTTGTAAGTTTTGGGATTCACATGTAGATGCATTACATGGCCTAGAGGATGTATGTGTTTAGAGTAGATTACTTTACTTGTTATTGTTACTCTATTTAAGAAAACAATTAGTTGTGCTTCTGCAGTGTTGCATCGTCCTCTAGGTTACGTGGCAGGGTTTTACATGCCACGTGTCAAAATGGTGCATTTTCAAGTGAGACCACGACCTTTTTCTCTTGCAAAGGTGTGCAATGGTGCCACATGGCAGCCATATGGTCTTTACTAAAAGTTCTTTCCTTTCAGAGTCTTCAACAGTAGAGGGTGATGTGTTGCTACCATGGAGTTTCTTCAAGGAAGCTCGGAGGAAAGCTCTGGTGATTCCTACCCGCAATCCACATGTCTTGGGTGGGGAGTTTCTTTAAGGAAGAAGCATGAAGCATCAAAAGAGTAGTCGAGAATGCCACCTGTCATCTAGATGAAGGCCCAAGTATGCTTTATGCCCAAGGAGGAATGAAAAGTGCATAATTTATCTTTGTTGTGAGATGCGACCAAGAGCGTCATTTTTTAGTGTGGAGGGTTGCAGGCACCATTAAGGATCAAAGGATTCACCCGTCCGGTGTTTATGAAAACCACCTTGTTCTCCCTATCCATGATCAGAGTTAGAACTACTAGAGGGTCTTAGTTAAGCATGGTGCCTAGGTAATTCTAGGTTTTAATCATAGAGCATTCATTCTTGAAATGGCTAGGATCTGCCATGATAGATTTTGTAATAGGGTTACGTGAAAAGAATGTTTTAGGGAACTTTGAGTTGTGTTTCAATTGGTTATCACTAACTGAAACTTAATTTCTATATGGGCCAATCGAAATGGAGATCAATCTCTATTTTATTTATGTAAACATCCCTATAGTTTTCTTTGGGAACATTTTAATGCCATCGTTTAGTTTTTTCCTTCTGCAATCCAAACGGTGGGAGAGAGCTTTTTGCTTGTTGCTTCCCTTGTCCTATAAAAGGGAATTTCAAGCCTCTCCGAAGGGATCGATATGTTCCATTCATGATTTTAGTAGTGATTATTTCACTATTTCCTATAAGAAATAATTAACATGATCAGTTTTCAAGTAAATGTCCATTCTAGCACCTGAACTTAGCATTTTGTATCATTTTGAATCAACTAATAAAAGGAAACACATCAAATTGTTTCCATTCTTGCCTCTATTATGCATTTTACTTTCTTCTTACACTAGCTTTATGCTCTGTGTCATTTGTATGAACATGATCTTAACAACCGGTCTTTTAAGTCTCAACTTTATATTTGATACATTATTACAGTGAACTGAATCATGTCATGCACTCTTTCATTATTGCAGTAATTCATGTTAAGTATCATATTATACTTATGGGTGAACATTCTTTGTTGAAATTTAAGGCATTAGTAGGTTTTTTAGGGTGTATCATACTCTACTAAACCTTAGTGGATGTTTCCCACAAGAAGATCTGAATGTTTGATCTATGCTTATCTAAGCCTTGGGTAGTTCATTCTCTTCTCAATAATGAAGGGTCTATGGCACTCTATGTTCATTATTTAAGAGTTGATACTTCAATAGGAAGATTTGAAATGTTGTAAAAGCTTTGGAACATCGCCTTAGATAGATTTGATTTTTTCCTTCTTTCTTCCCCATTTCTCCCTAAAACAAGAACAAAGAGCCGACTTCTGAAATCTCGAAGGTTGCTTAGTGAAGTGCAATCCGTCCTCCATTCACTGAACTTCCCATAAGGTTGTTCCCACAATGCATAAGATTTAAGTATCAACAGTTGGGGTTTTCCCTCACTAAGGTTTTTTCTTGGGTATATTGGATGTTATTTTGTGATATGTTTTGGTTTTATGTGTGTTTATTGTTGTGGGTTGCATGGTTGGATAGTCCTTCTTTGGAACCTCCGACCATGTCTACAATATTTGGTATCAAAGTGAGATTGATCACAAATTATTATTCTAGAGTAGTAGTTTGGTTGAGAGCATAGTTAGTCTATGCAATTTTTTAGAATGAGTTTGTCAAATAAGGTGGATACTCTTGGTGTAAATTAAGGCATAAGTAAAATATATAAGGAATTTTTTTGTGGTTGTTGATATTTTCTAGTAATTAAATCAGGCGTATGAGTTGAGTAAATCTAGAAGAGGCTTGTAAATAGATTGTTGACTGTGAGGCAATTTTGTAAGGAGGTAACTATGAATAGAGCATTGACCAAGAGAGGTTTTCAAGATTCCACTAAAGAGCTCGGGAAATAAATATTAAATTGCAATGTCGTAAATTGCATCCTATGCAATTTCACATTACATATGTTTTTTATTGAAAAAAGGATCCTAGGTCTAATGCTTAGATCACTAACATGGTAAAAGGACAAAGCTATGTCACACTTTTATAAAAGAAATAGCCAACATTGATCCAACTTTTAAACTTGAATCACTAAAAAGTGGCATATATAGGTTTTGAATTTTGAAATGATGTAAACTAGTAAAATGCATATTTTTTAGTAAAATTTATGTTTGTATTTTTTTGAAAAAAATAAAAAATCATGTTAAAATAGTTTTTAATAAATTGACACTATAATTTAGTTGTTGATAAAATGTAGAAAAATGAAGCTACATGAGATGTCAATTGTTTTATAGTAATTTTTTTCTTTCAATTTTTTTGTATGTATTTATAACTTGAAAATTTAGTGCATGGATTTTTTTTTTCTAATTTTGATAAATATATATTTTTAAATAAATATTAAAATATACGTGTATTAAAACACAACTATTTCCATTGAACGCCAACTTTCATATTAAATATTTATCTGAAATAAAAAAAAATTACACCATCTTGATGAAGATTCTTTTATCTAGTGCACCATAAAAAAAAATTTAAATAAGTTTTAGTATTTTTCCTTGCATAGTAATCAACCTAATATTTTGTGCTAATAACCTACTTTTATTAAAAATAAAATATAAAATATAAATAATAATTAAACTATTAATATATATATTGTTTTTAAACAACACTTAAGGATCTACAAAAGAGTATTTTTTATATTTAAAAAGAAATGTTATTTACATGAGTAAGAGTTATTGAAACATCAAGTTTTTCAAATATTTTTTTTTGGTAAATTAGCCTCAAAGTGGTGCTACATAAGCATTTAGCAAACAATTTTAGTTGGAAAAGTTATGGAAATTTCTAACTTAGCTAGAATGGATCTTACTAGATCACATGTTTGACCAAAAATGATTTTTAGTTAGAAATATTTAAGTGTATTGATAAGTTGGTCGAAAGTGTGGCACAACTTTGTACTTTTATCCAACATCAATTCTTTTTCAAAGAACATTAGGATGCAAATAAACAAGGGAAATAGATTGACCTTCAACCTTAAAGGTGAGTTCAATCAGCCCTAGATTTGATCCATTAATGCCTTGGAAATTGACTGAAACTAATTTGAATCTATTGACTTGATTTGACTATGAGACCTAATCTAAAAATGCAAGTTTTCTACAATAACAAAAATGTAAAATCAAATTTAAAGAGAAAATATGGAAAGAGCATAGTACTGTGCACCTGGTCTATGAATTTGACCCTAATTTTGTTGGACAAGGCCACCTAGGGCGCCTTTGTCTGAGTTGACTTTTCTCAAATCTGAAAAAGTAGTCATGTAGCTCTTTGTCTGTCTTTTATTTCCTCACTCTATGATCTTTGTCTTTAGATCTAAACCTACATAAATATGGAAAAGAGATGGGGGTGGATATATATTATTTTTCCTCAGTTAAATCCCTATTTTGGTGTTTCTACCTCCATAAATAACCAATAATTGATTGATAAAATGTGTGTGCTCCTAACCTTAAGTGTGTCTAAGGCTATAATGAGGTAAAATGCATAAAATCCTACTCAAGTGTGTTAGAGAAGGATTTCTAAATGATAATGACAACATCCAACAAAGAGAAAATTAAATATACTTAGGAAAATTTGAAACACAATGATACCTTACTTTGGGTAGCAGGTAATTAGAAGCTTGAAGATGATAAAACTTTGAAAACAAGTCATTAGGTTATAGAAAATGGCCAAGAGCACTTTGTTAGTGTAATTAATATTTAATTACACTTGCATAACTTTACTTAGGTAATTATTTAATTCATAAGTTAATTAGTTGTCATCCTTATCTTGTTGAGCTATCTTGTTGCTCAAGATAAGATTAGGGTTATGCATCTTTGATTTTATAAAGCAAATCATATCTTGTAATTAAGTATTCCTGAATAATATTATTTTGCACATTTTTACAAAGCTTATGCTTTTTTTGTTTTTCTCTTCTGTGGAAGGTCTTTTTGGTTTGCATTTCAGATCTTGGTTTCTAACATGGCATTAGAGCCATGATTTGTAGCCCCTTCTCAAATTTTTGGAGAAAATCAGTGCAGAGTCGTTCAGGATTCCTCAAGGGTTTCATACCTTGAGTTTGTCTCTCTATTTGGGTGCTCTTGCATGGTCACTTTCAACGCATTTTGGAGGAAATCTGAGCTCATTTTTGAGTCCAGGGCTATCAAAAAAGTCAAGATCGACTTTTGTTTCTCTTGAATCCGACATTTTGTGCCAGAGTTACGAGGGTTTGAAGATTTGCCATATCTGGGAGTTGCAAAGCTTCTAGTGCGTTTTCAGGAAGATCGGACCTCGCCATCAAATCCAGAGCGTTCGAGAGATGAAAAATGACATATTATATGCCCTATTTCGGCGTCAGCTGCTCGTGAGGCAAAATTGTTTTACCCAACAGGTCGTATGGCCCGCCAGGTATAGGGTACGATTTGCAAAGTTAAAAAAATAAAAATAAAAAAATTCTCTGCATGTATTATTTTTTAATCGAGCTTTATTAAAAAAATTTGGGTGATTCAAAATTTTGTGGCAATTTATATTATTGTGGGGGTTTATATTTCAAAAAAAAAAATCGGACTGTTTTGGGTACCATCGTACCCCGCCTGTCACATCTAACAGCTTTGTCGGACGCACCACTGGTCGAGGTTCTCCCACCGGCCACTTTCCACCACCGACCCGTTCTCCACCCTCTTGGCGATAGCCTCCTCCATATTGCTGGTCTTTTCTATGATGACCGCCTGTTATAAGCCCCCGTGCCCCACTTCCGAGCACTTGGTCCTTTCGTCAGCCCCAGGGGGGCTCCCTAGCCGGTGGCGCCAGGAGCGGCACCACCTCCACTCAACCCACCTGCCGCCCGCCTGGTGGTGGGTTACTTTTTTTCTATTCTGATTGCCTACAGTTATATGGCGGACCAAGGGCTAAAGCAGAAGGAGTTAGATTTTTGCGCCCATTTAGCCTTGATGTACCCTGAAGTGCCTCTTTATAGCCCTTTTTTTATTTTGCCATAACTTTTGATCTCGAAGGAAAATTTTTTGAAAGGAGATATTGTCGGAAAGCTGGTGAGCCCAATTTTCTGATGGTATAGTTTGTTTTCAGATATTTTTCTATTTGATGGGATTTTTTTCCTGTTGAAGTCAGATGTTCAGATTTTGCTTTGGAGGGCATATCTTTTGACTCGGTGATCCTTTTTTTGTCTTTCTCGTGGCATCAAAAAGTTGATTCTATCCTCTACACAGATCTAAAATCAATTTTTATTTTCTGTTTATGCATATTAGTATTCTCTCCTTTTACAATCATTGGGTTATTGTGATAAATGAACTAAGATAAAGTTCCATCAGGGGGGTTTCTTGCATAATAATCTGATTAGAGTGTGCATGCACTTTGATCTCCATCTTGATTTGTTGGAAACTCATATGGGTTATTTGGTTTCCTAGTTTCTTTTGGCCACATTTTTTTCTATTGCTTGACACATATCGGATTCATCGGTTCACACTTCAGTTGAGAGATTATGTTTCTTGATCCGCATTGGTTCAGATCCTTCTCAGTTTGAGGGCCATGTTTTATGGTTAATTTTCCAGAGTCTTTGTGGTACTCCTTCCCATGGAAGAGTTTTAGTCTCATTTTGGCATCGACATCGAGATTCACAATTTCTAGATTCTATCATCATTTCATCTACTGTTGCTTCATAGATTCCAGGGTTGTTCCAGTTTGTGAGTTTTCTAGTGTTTTGTGGCATCGGGTCTATTGTTGTATTATCATGATTCCATTTTGGTTTCATTTGTAGATAGAAGTATCTTTCCTTGCTTGTTAGATTGTTGTTCTAGTGTTACTCCACAGTGTTCTTCCAGTGCTTCTTTGCAACAATCATCTCATTGTAGGGGGTTTTGTCCCACTGGGTTTTCCTTCTCTACCTCATTATTGCATTTGCACTTGGGTACCTGATCAGGCCTTGTTGTCGGGACCCATTCATGCTTTCTTGCATTCATCTTAGTTTTAGGTGCATGGTTTTTTAGTCTCCCTAAGTTGCACTTATGGGGGGGTGTTAGTGTAATTAATATTTAATTACACTTGCATAACTTTACTTAGGTAATTATTTAATTCCTAGGTTAATTAGTTGTCATCCTTTTTTTGTTGAGCTATCTTGTTGCTCAAGATAAGATTAGGGTTATGCATCTTTGATTTTATAAAGCAAATCATATATTGTAATTAAGTATTCCTGAATAATATTATTTTGCACATTTTTGAAAAGCTTGTGCTTTTTCTATTTTTCTCTTATGTGGAAGGTCTTTTCTGGTTTGCATTTCAGATCTTGGTTTCTAACACACTTTCCAAACCTAGATTCCATCATGTCCTTCTATTGGCATCAAACTCTAGTCATTGAATAAAAATTGATCTAATCTAAAAATTTCCTTGAAAGCTTGCAAATTCAAATGTATTTTGGTAGAATGTAATTGTCTCAATATTTTTTTCTTGTTCTTCTTGACTCCTATTCAAATGATGAAATGACTAGGTATTTATATGCAATTAATCTAATTTTCCACAAAATAAATCTTGATAGCCGACATTTAGGATTTGAAATTCAAATGATAAATTTCCAACCCTGACATAATAAAATTTGAGGTCAAATTAAGAGGAGAAGGGCACCTAGGGCACCCTTGTCCAAACCCACTTTTTCAGGATCTATATTATCAAGTAAAATATTAAATTCCTATTTTGGTTTTGTATGTTTAATTTCTTGATAAATGATTAAATGGGCCATGGAATGCATAATTTAGGAAATTAGGGGCATGATTAGGGAATGCCTAAATTCATTGATGAGAAGGTCACTCAAGTCAATTCCAAACAAAGCATGAAATTGTGTTTTCACCTAAAAGGGAGTATGATTTCTAATGTTGCATTTAACCCCCACTTTAGTGGCCATATGTAACTATGTTCATATGCAAGCTAAAGTACTAAAATTAAATCATATCATAAAAAGATATTCAAAAGGATATTATAGATCATTCATCACATGAGAGAATGAAGCACCCAATGTAGTTATCTGCAAAACCACAATGTTAGGAACTACATCCCACAAAACTAAATTGTTAGAAATTGAAAGGTCATCTTGCATATGTGTTAGTCCAAAACTTCTAAAGAGAATAAAATTTGAATTTAGATATATGCCCCCTGATTATGCTTGCTTTATGGAGGTGGAATCAAGATAGTAATGCAACCTTATTGATTTTTTTAAGTTGATGAAAATGTTTGTGATAGGGTCATGAAATCATAACACCAAGCATCAACAAACATGCAACATGAATGGGAAACAAACTACAACTCCAATACAACAAATGGCATCAAAATTAGATTTATTTAGCTCTAGTTATATTGATTTTAATGAAGTATGGTATGAAAAATGTATAAATTTGATTATAAGTTATATAGAAAAATTACCTTTTTGACATTCATTTCACATTTTTTGTTTGAAATCCTAGAGATCCTTACCTTTCACCCTAGGAGTTAAAATTCCACATTGATGAGCATATCAACCCTCAAGGCTCGAGGTTCCATAAGAGAATGCTACACGAGGCATAGTGGCACTAGAGGTGAGTGACATTTTCACTTTCTCTTTAAGTTTTTTATTATTTTATGCTATTTTTGGGGATTTTTATAAAATTTTGATACCCTTGTCCTCTAAGGGCACCCTTGTCCAACATCGGCACCCTAGTCTTGTATTGGTTCCCTTGTCCAACAATGGTGCCACTAACTGGGTACAAAGTATTAACAATTAGAATTTGATTATTTGATTATTTTAATGTATTATTGATGATTCTTTATGCTTCCCTTTTGATAGATCCCACCAAACACATGAGAACAACTTAGAGGATGTTTATTTTCATTACTTCAGGAGTAGGCCACACAACTCTTTATCCACAAGTAGCAACACTTGAGCATTGTTGGTTTATACTAGGTTTACACTATACCACCTATGTGATACCATGATGCCATGCTTATGGAACTTGTAGACCAATGGGACACAAACACCTCCACCTTACGTATTTCGATGAGAGAGATGATAAACACACTTGAGGATGTGCATCACATACTTAGATTTTTTGTGCAAGGTAGGACCATATGCCATAATGATTTGCGAACGTGTTGGGAGGTTCTAGATGATCAGTATTATTGCACTGACCATCACATAGTGCATGAGAGAAAGAGTTGTATTCTCTTGAGATGGTTTCTACATGTGGACACCAATGCACCACTTATTTGGTAGATCATGATCATCACTGCTACTCTATCCATGTAACCCGATGGATGAGGCACACACCTAAATGGGGGCCTGGTACACATGATACGAGAGATGGAGCAAGATTAGATAGTATTTGTCTAGGGATGGAGCATGCTAGCTCACATATATCATTATCTCAACCATTTTTTTTTCCATGAGGCTCATTGCATTATGATACATACATTTCTTCAAGTGTGGGTATTTGAGCACATCGCTTGTATAAGGCCTACAATATATCTCATGGAGGCACCATGGAAATATCCATTAGTGTTCTGTTACAACCTTAGGAGGTTCTGGTAGTACATAAAATTTCTCTACTAGAGAGTCACCTTCATCTGGTTAGATGATGATGATATCATTTGGAGGCCATAGAAGACTCTACAGCCTTGGGTAGGACTACCACAACAACTAGCCAAGATGCAACAGGATTGATTCTTTGTTGGGAAATATGATCACATTGTCATAATTTTCTACTATGATTGGGTTATGATATAGTTTGGTCGTCCTCAAGTAGCACCCATTTCCTACCCTACATATCTGAGATTCACACACAGTGACACTAGAACACAGGACATACCCTATCCCATTGTCATATATGTTTCTTTGAGAAACTCAGATGATGAGGGGTGAGATATTTGTCCTGCATCTAACAAGGACAATGTTAGCTTAATAGTTGCATACCAAAGGTTGTGGGAGATCAAACGTCCATATCCTATTTTTCTTGTTGGCCATCTTATAGGTGACCTCGGGCCTTAGCCATGACATTGAGAGGATCATGGAAAGGAGGAGGATGAGGATGATGATGGAGATGAATATGGAGATAATGATGATGATGGGGAGGAGGAGGAGGACCAACCACTAACAACGCAAGGTCTTGAGGAGCATGTGAAGGCTAGGGATACCCCCAAGGAGAGGCATACATCTCATCCTCGTACACCATGAGCATATCGTACAAGCCCAAAGAGACCACCAATCTACAAGCATGGGCAGAGAAGCCATGTAGTTCTCACCATGCCCCTAGCCTCTTAGGGGAGTTCAAACACGAACACCATAGTGACATATTGAGATCCTGATTGGTGAGTTGGTGATCTAGATGATGTGATGTGTTATTGCTTCTATTTTCTATTATTAGTTAGTTGCTTATGCTTACATCTTTATATACCATGCTTGGATCTAATGTATTTTTTTCTTTTATTATTGCAATTGGTACTCATGATTGGAACAATTTTGTTGGTCGATTCGTAGCAAATATAGTTCTAGATATGCCCTAACATCATCCCACATGAGTCAAACATAGGCCACCATCGAGTGTGGGGTGACATGCAGATGTATTTGAGAACATGTTACAATGGTGGAAAGATTATGAGGATATGAGAGACACCCACAAGAAGCTAAGAGCTACACATGTGGAGCTGAGAGTTTCTCATGAGTTGAGACCCACTCATGAGGAGTTAAGAGTTACTCGAGTCCTTACTGAGAGTGAGGTGTAGGCTTCCCTACGGGATGAGCTCAACAAGGTGCATATGAAGAGAGATTTTTCTTCAGAGGACCACACTATAGCACTCATAGTTGAGGCTATGACCCAAGGTGATCTATGAGGTTTACTAGCACGAAGTATCTCAAGGAGATATTCCTGATCTACAATCTCACATTGACCACCACCACTAGGTCCTGAGGAATCTGGTAGCCATAGGCCTACTTAGACGATGATGTATTTATTATGACACACCACATTTTGTCATCATGGTGACCATGATGTATATAAACATGATGAGATATTTATATGAGCATGTTTTATTGTTTATGTGTTGTGATTTATGCACTTCCATATATGTTTGATTAGATGTCAAAGTGATCTATTAAACAATCTTAAATGAGACTATTTAATAAATAATTCCATGATCTAATTGATATATATAAATGATGTGATCTAATTAAAAACTCATGTCTACTTAGATGCTACATTTTTTATTTAAGTGTTGGCATGCTAAGCTAGATGCCCTTATGACCCAATTTAAATTAAATGCATATAAAGATCTAATTTAACACCCCACACACATTATTGAATAGTATGCACAAAGAAGTAATAATCCAATAAATAAAGAATTAATCATTGTAGAGAAGGGGGATCCGCTACTCACGAGTCTCTTGCTTTCCAAGAGAATATCAAGGAATAGACTACTATAAACTACGTCATTCTTTGATTAATTGAACTAAAAGGTAGAATGAAGAAATTGAAAGGAATAGTTTGTCAGAACAATATTCAAGTAGACTATTTCAGAATCTGACAGAGTAGGACGTCGAGATCTTTATCTCAGAAGGGATAACTCTTGGACAAAGTACTACAACATGGAATCAGGACACCAACGCGATGTGTTGGAGTCCGAAGGATGTGTTGGTGTCGTATGTGATCAAAGTGATAAACCATTAGATAATTTTTTTTGTAATCCTACTAACATACTCAGATATGAGGTATGTTCAACTAATAAATAAACAAAAAGAAGGAAATACCAGAAAACACAAAGGGTGCAAAAAAACAACTTATAAAGGGTCTCGCGCTCGAGATCTTCCTCTGAGATTCACTTGGATGACCTGCACATAAGACAAGTGAGGAAAAATTTTGGGCTATTTCATGGCTTGCTATAGTCAAACCCCTGTTTTGGTGTCCCCACCTCCACATACAACTAGATAGATAGAAAAATTGGACAAAGTAAACAAATAAAAAGTGATAAAAGCAATCCTCACTTAAGGAGGAGAACCTATATCACAAGATAGAAAAATAAAAATTTATCTATTCACAAATAGACAAGGAGCAAGAGAGCCTTACCAGTAGTCTGTGACCCCATCTTGACTGCACAAACACATTGTTGAATTTTTGCAAGAGAGATTTGGTTGTTGGAGGGACCTCAGTCCAATAGAGCTTCGCTATAAAAGCAATATTGAGAAGAGAATGAAGTGAAATGTGTGAGAGAGAAGTTCCAATGAGAGAACCCCCAAAATGAGAGCAAAGAGAGAGTTTTATGTTGTTGTATGGGCGGAAGGATTCGTTACTCTCAGAACCTAACTTTAGAGGAACGTGTCGTCGGTCAAAGATTCCAAGATTCCACATTCCAACTTGGAAAAATATGGGGACACTAGCGCGCCGCATGGATGTCTACACACTACGCAGGCATCCAATTTATCATTTTTCGAGGAATTAGGTGGTGGATTGTTGTTGCTTCGATGGTGGTCCTCATGAGTTCAAATTTGTGAGATTTCAACTCATAAGTGTTGATGGTCAAAATAACATAACAAACATTAAACAAAATATATCTATCATATTTCTCCTAAAAAAGATAGCTAATATCAAATCACCTATCTTCCAAGGTCTCGATAGTTGGTTCTCAACTGTGTTGAATCACTCAATGGTTAATGTGACCATAATGTTCAATGGACCTTTGCTGGTTAAAAAGGTAACAAACTGACCATTTCAAAATACTCTAACAGGGGGTTTTAAATAAATAGAAAAAGATAGATTGTTGTTTTTTAGAACAAAAACGTGAATAAATATTCTCCCAAATTCAGACATGTAGCTTTTGTAACAAGCACTTTTAGTAAAGGCTAAACAAATAAATGGAATAAATCATGAATAATCATGCAATTACACCCATTCATAGTGTTAATTTAATAAACTTACATTTCATTTTTTAGAATCATTTTATAAGAACATTATCAACTTGTCATAGAAACTTTGCAAATCAACAAATAATAAGAAAACAACATCCACAGATAATGCAACAAATGGTTTTAAATTTGGTATCTTTTATTGATTTTGATCAATTTAAGAAACATTTATGCACAACAAGATCCACTAACGTATGGAAAACCATTGTCTATTAACATCATCGTTAAACTAAGAAACTTCTGAAATTCAACTATTTGCATTTTTAATTGTAAAATTGTCTAACTGTTTGCAAAAAAGTTGTAAAACAAATTCTAACTTAGGCAGAAAATCTGACTTCAATTTTTTGACCTTTACAATGAGGAGAATTCCTAAACTTATAGAAAAAATTAAATCACTATCTCCTCTTTTCAAAAAATCATGATCCATAACATGGGCGCCCAGATCCACAAAAAAGGGGATGTCTCAGTTCAGCTATAGTCTTCTCATTGTCAAAATTGCTGATGTGAAGAGTGGCACTTCCTTTCAATGCTATCAAAATTTATCTAAAGTTAAACCTTCCATTGTCAATGTTGGAGAAATGCACCTAATTCCTGGCCTGTCAAAACTGTTTTGGAGCTAACTGTTTGTCAAAAAATGATCTGGAGTTTGACTTCTGTTGACCAAATGCTTTTTCAAAAATAGAATATCCCTTCATTTCTTGGCCACTTTAACTTGTTTGAAATATTCTTCAATGTTGTTGAAAATTTTCTCCAAGGTCTCTTCCGCAGGTCCACCCACCCATTCAACTTTGAATATTGCCCTTTCAAACTCCTTGGTAGTAGCAGCATACATATCTTGTAGCCTACTAACGTTCTTGGCAACATCTCATACAAAAAATTGATTTCCATCAGTTTTTCTAGAAGAGGCCCTTCATCATCATCTCCTTCCTTTATCATCCTTTCCAACTGGCTATTCCATAGATCTTTCATCTCTTGTAAAGAGATAAAATCGGGACCTGATGAAACCTCCTTATCAATTATATCAACAACAATCCCCTTAATCACCTTTGCTTCATCAGATATATCCTGTTGAGCTTGCCATAAGATCCTTCTATGTTCCATAAGGATTTCTGATTGAAAAATCAATATATTCATAGACTTATAAAAAAAACTCAAATCTCAATCTTCCAAAATATCGTATTCAACTATGTCCCATATGGGAAACTTGTTTATTACCCTCAACTTCTGCTAGTATTCTTCATACTTATCTTCTTCTTTCCCTAGCTTTCGAGTATACTATTCTAGAGACTTAATCATCTCACTTACCTCAATATAAAATTTAGATCCTATAGTAAAAATCTCCTCTATCTCCTTAAGAATGTCAACCCATTTATCCATCATCTGAATTTTTCTTTTCATCTCATCCAACTCATCAACTTCTTTGTAGATCATTAATATGGGTATTTCAGTTGATGTTGGTTGTTCAGTAGTAGATGTGGTCAGCTCCTTCAGAAATATTTTCATATGCCCCACCCAAGCTTTGAGCTCATCCTTGGCTTGATTATCTTTAATAATTCTTGATTTTGTTGTAGTAGCTACAATATCAATAAGGTTCATTTGTTGAGTCCTCATTTGTTTTCCCAAATTGACAGTGTTGATTTGATAATCTGAGGCTTGTAATTCTATATCATCCTTATCAACTATTGGAGTTTCAATACCTACCACCAAGTCCTTGTCATCAGTAAGTTTTGTGGAATGAATGGCTCTTGGTTTCTTCTTAGGTTTTACCTTATCTACTTCTTTCACCATATCATCCTAGTTCATTGGTTGAGCTTGAACTTATTTCCTTTTCTCCAAATTTAGCTTTAACCATGTAGGAGCACTAAGAGCACTTGGTGGAGGTGTCATTTTTTGAGAATCTAGAGAAGTTTTCACCACCATCTGTTGCTTAGACTTTTTTTTCTCCATTCTCTCTTATTCTTTCAATGCTTCCTCCTATTCTTTAACAACCTTTCCTTTTCAATCTTCTCATTTTGAGCCTTTATCTCTTCCATCTTCTTTATTTCCAACTCCTTTCGTAGAGCCTCTTCTTCATCCATTTTTTTTTGTTCAAGATCCTTTATCCGAGCTTCTTCTTCTTGAGCCAACTCCTTAGTAGCTTGTCTTTGAGCAGTTTCTAGTATTTCTTTTTGCTCTTCTTCTGTTATGTTACACCCCAAATATGTAATTACTATTTACTATTACTATGTAGGGTAAAATGTGAATGTAATATGAATTCAATGGATGAATAAATTATGTGTGCACTTTGTTATCACTACTTTATGAATGGATGTCATCTCATTTAATATTATATGAAGGAATGCATTTATGTGATTGGATGAATATTGTGTTGATATTCTAACTTTGGAGAGGTGTTATGTATACTGCTTATTTTGTGAACAACTGACTATCATGTGCTAGTGTTAGTGATTGCAGGTATAAGTTCAATTCCTCCAGGTGGAGGGGAAGTATCACTCAGGAAAAGGTCTCGGTCGAGTAACCAGTAATGTAACCTATCTGAGCTTACACACACCACAATAGGATAATTGAGTCAGGTTATCATGTGGGAAGTAGGTAAGTCATCCTTAGCATAATGTGTTTGCATTAGTAAGACTCTTGATTACTATTGAATGCATGCTTAGATGATGTTTATCTATTTGAGCTTGTGAGTCCTTCCTTATCCTACTGTGCTTGTTTGTGTGGTTGAATTAGTGTTGGGATAGATGCATATGTCGGCATACGTGTATGATGGATATAATGGGATTTTCATACGAGTACGATGAGATATGTATAGATATGCATATATGTATATAAATGAGTGATATGATGCCATACTCACGTAGGTCATGATCATTGGGATGTTGAATGGATCATTTGACTATCGTGTTGATAGATAATATATAAATATATGTTATATATATAAATACACACATAAGCTTAAATGCTTAATAGAGGGGTGTGTATATATACATACATACATATATATGTATGTATGTATACACACCCCTCTATTAAGCATTTATGCTTATGTGTGTATTTATATATATATATATATATATATAAGATATATTATCACTATGTGATTGCTATCTTTTTGTGTTCTTTTGTATATCGATTATATATACATGCTTTATTGACATATGATAAATATGGATATATACTAACATATACATATATATGTATATGCATATATATATGGTTATGTTTGTTAATGTATATGTGTGTGTGTAAGTATATATATATGTATATGTTATATATCTATATATAATAACAATAATATTTTCTTAGAGATTGAATATCTTAAGAAATGATTATCAGCCAATTATAATGCTATATGCATTTGGCTTTGAAATCGATTTATCTTCACAACTTAGTAGTTGAAGTTTGAGATGGTTACGATTGTATTTCTTGAGCCGCATTCTCTTGTTGTCAAACTAAAAGAGAGTTTGAATATGCAAACTTTGCAACCATTAAAGTTGATAATGAGAATAAGTCGACACCTTATTGAACCATGGACTTGGTCAACAGAATTACCATGATATGTTGCATCAACCAAACAACTATAAATATATGGAAATATATATCGATGAATTTGTCTAAACCAATTTAATGAGTGAATCGATACTCATCATGACTTAGTCGATACCTTAGTTTGATGGCACACATTTGTTATTGACTATTTTTGTGAATGATGAAACTGTACCACCTTTGTGAAAGCATTATAATGCTTGGTGTCACCTTTTAATCCTTTAAATTGTAGAAGTATGCTTTGAGTTTCCAGTTGAATTCCATCATATGGAGATTTGAAATAGTCTTTCTTGCTATTATTTAACTCAGTCGATCTATTGTTGTTTGAGTTGATTAAATGATTTCTTATTCGCCACCTTTTAGTTGAGTTATATGTGTTGTTGTGCATGCAATTTTTTGTCAACCACATGCCTAATCTATAGGTTGTATGATCTCCTTCTTTCTATATGAATAGTATCATGAGTTCATTTGTTTGGATGCATCATCATTCTACTTCTATGCATTATTTATTGTGAAAAGTCTATGAATCTCATATACATTTCTTTCTACAATATTCTGTCAAACAGTGAGTGAGAGTCTTGAGTTTTAGAGTGAGATTCTTGAGTTTTAGAGTGAGATTATCATTATTTTGAGAGAAGTATTTTCCACCTTGAGAGACAATGAATATTGAGTCTTTGCTGAAGGATCGATACTAGGCTAGTTGTTGATTTGGAAGGGTTGTGACTGTAGCCAGTTAGTAGGAAATCTTATCACAGGAATGAGGATATTCTTCCCTTGTTTATATTAGTGTTGAATGACTTGCTTCTTGTTTGTTTGAAGTCTATTATGGTTACATGCATTTAGAGAAAAGTATTGTTTACTTTGAAAGAAAGGTAGAACATGCATATACTGTTTGTGAAATTCTTGTAATTACTCCTTAATAGGAGGACTATATTTATCATAAGTATTGTTATTATACTTGATATGATTTAACATGGATAAGAGAGACTGTTTTTCATAGGTATTGTTATTATACTTGATATGATTAAAAAAGAGTAAGAGAGATTGTTTGTCATAGGTATTATTTTTATTATACTAGAAATGATCAAACATAGATAGCTTAAGGAACACTCATAGCTAGATATTTAATTATGCTAGATGGCTAGTAGGTTACTCCTAGGATTTTTATCCAGTGAAGGGAGGGAACTAGTAGGTTACTCTTGGGAATGTTGTCGAGTGAAGGGAGGGAACTAGTACGTTGCTTTATGAGTTGTGTTTCCTTAGGTTGTTAGAGATAGATTATCCTACAAAGTAGCTTTCTCATGGAGAGGGATTTCCTATGCATAGATATAATGGCCTTAAGTCAAAATGAGATTTCCATAGTGTAGGTGAATGGTAGACCATCGCTCGATTATACTGAGTGAGAACACTTTTTCCAAAGTAGTGTGATTTTTCAAGGCTCCACTGAAGAAGTGTGAATGCCCAAGACTCCATTGTTAGTTCACCGTGTCCATTTAAATACATGAACACTACCTAGCATAGGTTATAAGTCCTAGTCATGTAGGAAACAACACTAAGCTTAGAGTGGTATGTCATACAGGGTTACCCAACCAATACCTTCATCGAAGGGTAGGACCATCTATCATTGATAGATGTGTGGGGGACCACATATGAGTCTGTGGTTGGTGAAAAGCGATTGAATGATGCTTCTCCTCCTCAACAAGTTATAGAAGACCAAGGTTTTGAAAGGCAGATTCCTGGACCATGTATATCTAATGTTCTGAAGATCAATGGAGCTGTGTTTGTAATTGAGTACATTCTTGGAATATTGTAATTTGTGAAATTACTATATGGAATGAAAATCCTTATGGAATATTTTATGAAATCTTTGTTCAATATGATATCTATGTTATTGGAATATTTTTATAATTACTTTAGAATGCAATGAAAAATTGGAATTTGTGTTATTTCAATTATCCATGTAATTTACATTATTGGAAGAAAAAAAATTATTGTTGTCATGGAATCATGTTTTATTCATGTTAACAATCAAGATTGCACCCTAGCTAAGATTTGACTTAACTATCCTATTGGAACATAGAAATGTTCTCAAGCTATTGGTAACTCGTGATGAGAACGAATCTCCAGAGAGGGCTGTTTCCCTTGGAAGATCACCTAAACTAAAGAATTTTCTGATGAAAAGGGAGAAGGATAAACTAAAATGCAAATCCTAACATCTAATGGGTGATGCACTAGAAATTTAACTTATTTAATAATTCCACTCACAAACAGTTCTCAACTAACTTTCACAACCTCACATGTACATACAACACAAAATTGATTTGCATGAAGGTTTAAAATAAAGCACAACATGCAACCTGCATCATATGAAATTTTTGCAATCACACTTGCAATAATAGGACATAAAAAGGATTTAAAAGTTGGAATCACAATGAAAACATCAAACTATTACTATAAAATGAGATAAAAATTGAGATAGAAATGCTCTCCTACTTTTATTGAATTGAAGGAGTACGAAAAACTAAGAATTTGAGTACAAATTAATGGCCTACAAAGCTCTCTACAAGAATTCAATAGAGTAAGAAGCAAATTTGAACTAAAAAAAACTAAGTTTTTTTCCAATATATGCCTCCAAAGTGTCTCCAAGAGTGAGAGGAAAAAATTTAGTGAAAATCTCTCGAAAATAGAAACCTCAATGCCATTTTCGAACTCCAAAGAAAAGCCTCCAAAATAGTGCCCAAAATGCCTTAGAACTAAATGAAAAATGTGGAAATTTTCTATCTCAAGGAGGTCGACCCAGAAAAGACTCAAAAAATCACTAGAATTGACTAAAAACTGAAATAGAAACTTTAGTTTTCCTTTCTTTTATATTCTACACAAAAGGACTCAACTGAAATGGGAAAGTTTCTATCAACACTTGCACATTTTAAAATAACAAGTATTAAGACAATTTATAGAATATTTCCTTAATATTGTTTTACAATGTTGTTTTGATTTTACAAAATAAAAGGCTCGATCTTGACTAGATTTGATTTTGCACAAAATCAAGGTAAATAAGACTGATTTTAATTTTTTTGCAAAAAACATGGCAACTATGATATACAAGGCTTTTGAGTATTTGATTTTTTATAAAAATTATAAAAACTTCTAAGGTATCTAGCCTTATGATTTTCTTCAAAAATCACAAAAGAGATAAAGGCACAAGGCAACCTAAATATATGCAAAGGAAAATAAAATACCACTAAGGTATTAGTGATGGCATCAAAATTTAAATCAAAGTGGAAAAACACTAAGGCTGAAATAGGAAAAATTAAAACCCTAAGACAAAATCATTCGAGCACTAACTTTTCACATCATTTTTGCACTATTTTGGGGAACTTTCTACTAGGTGTCACCATGAACTAGGGCTTGAGAGTTCGAGCTCTTATGAAGTTCTCATGGAACCTCCTCTTCAGGGAAACTATATGGTGATTATTTCTTTGTAGAAATCCCTTCACTTCCTCCACTTCAAATGCATTTATTGTGATTTTGAGCTGCATCAATTGGCATATTTCTGATGCTTTTCCTTTTGTTTATGTTTGTTGATGCCCCCTTTTTCTTGGCCACTATGGATGCTATTATTTCAATCTATGAGAATAATTGAATGCAGGTTTTTGGATGCATTCTCTCTTCAACAAAAATCGGGTAAGCTCTTCACCATTCGAGCTCTATATTCTTCTTTATTTTTTGTTGGTAAGAAGCTCAAATTGAGCTCAATAAATGCAGAAAATGATGAATGTTTTCCTCTTCTTGTGCAAAAATCTTCATGGGTTTTATCGTTTCTATGAAATGTGAAACTCTTGCATTCTTAGTTTATTATTTTCATCAATTATGAGGGTTTCCTGTATACTAAGACTGTGGCCTCTTGAATTTTTGAGTGCTCCTTATCTTCACATGAGCTCAATGGCTTCTCCTTTTACTAGTCATGGCTTTTGACTTACTGAAAACAAGACAAGGAACTCTCCACTTGGGCTCAGCCTCTTAAAATCCTATTTCCTCTAGCTGTGGTTGCTATCCATCATGCACTGTATTTGAAATCATGAAGAATGCTCTACCTTGTTGTAACATAGGTGCTCTTAACGAAGGATCTTTGCCTTAAAAAATTGAGATTTCATGCATGACAACTCACATCACCAATGAATTGTCAGTGCCTCTAAAGCAAAACAATCTTATCTCATAAAACAAAATACTGAGACTGTATTTAATGGAGAAACATGTCACTATACCCTACTATGCAGGGTTTGACCATCACTGTCTTATCAACTCCTTTCGCTCTCTCTAGAACCTACGAAATATCTTGCTACATTGAATACTTCATGACAACCACCATTTAAGAAATTTGATCCTTAAACTAAGCTAGATATACTTATTTCCTATTGTGATCTCATTACATGCATGCATTTCCTTGATGTCACCTTAAACTGGATGTGACCCTTAAAGAATATGCTTGAAAATGCTCATCTATGGTCTTTGTTTGGCATGGATCACTAATAGCCTTATTATCACTATTTGCCCAGTCAACATGGTGTCACACATTGTCATCATTCTTATGCTAACTCAAGAACTTTTAGAAGCTAACACTACCCATGTAAGGTCTCTTCGTAACTTACAAATTTCTCCACAAGGAACCCTGCTTGCATTGAGAACATTCCTACAAAGTGTCCATTGTTTTGATTAACACTATACATGGGAAATGAGAAAAACTGAAACATACTTTTCTCCTCACACATTACCATCATTCTATAACTCTATTGGTGATGAACTGTGGCTAAGGATCTGCATTATGTATGAAATCTAACTGTCATTGCACTGTGCTAGGAAGCTTGGTATTAAGTTTCTTCATTGTCACTAACCTCCTGAAGGCTTCAATGTCATTGTTTATTGTTATAATTTTAAATATGCATGAGCTTCCTATTGTAGTGGTGTTGGATGCAATACGTCGCATTAACTTCTCTGTTCACAGAATGCCACTAATCTTGCACAGTGGTAAAGTAGGTCTATTTTCTCTTTGTTGCCCATTATTTGTATATGGCCTAAAGGTTTCCAATTTCTTCTTTCATTGTGTGTCTACTTATGTAATGAATGCTAGGGCCCTTTTTGATGTGTAGTGATGATCTACACTTTTACTCTTTTCTTGTAAACACACTAAAACCCCAAGACTATGTTGGTTGAGACAACCATCAACCACATTTTACATATTCATTCATGAAGAAGGCATGATCAACATCTTATGATCATTTGATGTACTTTGTGTTTGTTCTTGTAAGCTTGTTTTTCATCACCTCTTAATTCTTGATGGTTGTACCTTAGGGTATGTACTTCAAACAACATAAACAACAAAATATAGCAATAAGATATGATACAACACCAATCAATGAAACCAAACTATGACAAAATGGAATATTTGTATGCAAACAATAGTATTTTAATGAAGAAAGTACACTTCTTTTCTATTTTGCATATCACTTAAGCATTCAAACAAGCCCATTGTTCATATGTGATTTCCATTTCAAAATAGACGACTACCTTATTGTAGTTTTGATTTTGTTGTCATGAATGATCAATGTTGCCAACTGTTCTTACAACCACTTTGCGAATTACTCCTTCAACTACAATGCTTTGAATTGAGCAATATGAATGTGTGTTTCCTATCTCATTCCCCCTTTTGAAACTTAGGGGCAGCATGTTGGGCTCAACCCTTGTGGGAGCCCATTTTTTCACCACATGCTATGATGTCAACATAAATGAATCAAAAAAAATATTTCACCTATACCTATACAGTGAACAAACATGTTAGATAAAAAAAAGTGAAGCTTAATGCTCCTATGATGTTTCACTTTTCATGCTCTCTTGTATACATCTAATATTTAATGACCTAATGCATCATAAACATGTACATTGATGGGGCATATGATGAGACTCATATCTGGATCTCTAAAAATCTTTCTCAATCATCTACAGGTTCACTTGAAGACTAAAAGTAAGGAGGGGCATGCAACAACAAAGATCAACACGAAACCACCACAGGAAATGATAGATATGTTTCATTTTATATGTCTTTCTATTATTTAATCTTTAGATGTATAGTATATCTTCCATGTTGCATTGGTTCAGATACTCCCACGACTTGTGTGGGACATTTGATTACTCCTTTCCTTCTAATGAATAGAAAGGAAACACTTATGCAATCTTGTGTATATTTCTTTTGCAAAATGAATGAAAACAACATCTTGTGTTCTTTATGTACTTTCCTTTATGTTGCAAAATATCGAACAAAACTAAATTCTTCCTTTTAGCATCCTTCTATTGTAACACATTGCACAATAAAACTAAACTCTTTCTTTTAAACTTTAATATGCAATGGTTAAGCATGGCAGGAATATGTTAAAATATTTTCACCTTAAAATGAAAATAACTGTTTCAACTCTACCAAATTGAGCTATAGGTGAAAATTTGGTAACATTTTTGGTGATTTATGTTGAATGCTTGCCTACTAAGCATATAGACCAGTTGCTTTAAACAATCCATTGGACACAAAGTAAAATATTCCCCTTCTCAAACTCAAAAAACTATTGAAACCCAATTGAAAAACTCCAAACAACAACAAAAACCCAAACTGAAATAAAACTACAAGGCCCTGATGGCCAACAAACATGTGCAACAATACTTAGGGAAAGAAAACAACTGAAATAAATATGCCTTGAGCACTTATTAGTAGAAAACACTAACCCTACCCTACACTAACCAGTGAAAATGATACTAAGAAAAAATCATTAATTGGTTTTGAAAAATAACTCCCTCTTCTAACCAACAGAGGATGGATTGCATTCTTATGAATCAACCAAAAGAGATGGGGAAAGAGAAAATACCCCAAAAAATGTTACAACACCTTTTCGAGGAGGAAAATGTATTCACTTACCAACCTATTTTGATTGGGGAGCTAGTGGTGATCAAATGAACAATTGAATTGGTTGTGCCTTACTTGATATCTTTTTTCATGCTCTGGATCACTATTTCTATGGGGCCGCTCCTTGTTGGCTTCCACCCAAGCTAGATGCCTAATAAGACATCCCATTGAAGGCTTTGGACTAGAGAGAAGAAAATTTGAGTGATCAACAACAACAACATCAACTTCACCTCGCATGATATCTTGCCATGTCAATTGCTCCTCCATGGTCAATGGACCATCCTCTTCAGTTAGAGTAGCTAATAGCTCATCAAAGCTATCATCTCTTGGAAGGCTCTTAGGAACAGTTGGTCCAAGCTCAAAATCCACATTATTTCTTGAAGAGGAACCTTTTGAATCAATATTTTCTTCAATAAAGGAAGGTAAATATACAAACAATGAGATAGCCTCTCCCAACAAACTTTCAATCAACACATCATCTTCAATCTGTTCCATACAACATAAAGGAAGCTCCTCCAACTAGTCAAGATCATGTTGCTAGTTAGGATGCTCCATAACCAGTAACTTATTCGGGAATACAACCATTTCCACCTCTTGCTTTTGTTGTTCAAGATAACCTCCTTCAAAAATGTTGGCATAACATCTAAGCATGAGTAGAAAATCTCAATTTCAGCTTGAAACATGTGTGTAGCGTGATTTCCTACCCTAAAAGATGCAAAATCAATTGAAATGCAAAATGAGAAACACACACAACACCACCTCAAGATAAGCCTAGTTGGACTTAAACAAAAGAAAGATAAAGGAAAGATTATACCTTTGTTCAAGTTGATCCTTTGGTTGGCACTTTGATGAAGATTGGTTGTGTGCTCCTTGATGGAAAAATTAGCTACAAAGATATGCAAAATGCTCTAAATTGGATGATGAATGCAAAGATGGAAGTGGGTATTTATACAAGTGTGTGAGATGGATGCAATGAAAACTTGAGGATTCAACAATGAAGGATGAAAAATTCTTGAATCCAAGTGCTTGAGCTTGAGAGTTCTAAGAGTGCTAGATTGCTTGAATGTGTGTTTGAGAAAATGAGACAAAATCCTCTATTTTAGGGGAAAAGTCTCTAGAGAAATGGACGGCTAGGATTTAGCCAACATGGGCAAGATGAAGGGTTGTGGTGAGTTCAGGACTCACAAGCCCTCACATCTTGCCATGTGGAAAAGGATGTTACAAAAGAACATGTGAGGTGAAGAGAGGATATGTGAGGTGGAGGTACTTGCAAGTACCTTGGGATTAGGGGAAAATTTCCTCAAAAAGGAAGTTCTTGTCCCCATGTGGGAAGGATGGTGACAGTGAGGAATTTTAGAATTCCTCACTAATCATCATGGGGAAGAGAGAAGTTGTTGTGGGAATAAATGTGAATTTTAAATTCACATGATTGGAAGTACCTTGAGGATAAGACAAGGTCCTCATAAAGGAGGTCCTTGTCACATGTGAGTGATGCGACTTATGAGAGGATTTATAATTTCCCAACAACCTTCATGGGGAAGAGGGGAGCATTGAATGAATAAATGTGAATTTTTTAATTCACATGGGGAAGAGGTCACAGCTAAAAAAGAAAGCACTTATGAAAGGTTGACTTGGAGGACATAACAGAAATGGAAAGAGGATTAGATTAAGGTTGTGGAAATAGGTGATTAAGAAGACTAATGAAGGATTAGAGGTAAGTGGCTAAATATGGAAGATGTGACATTAATCCTGATTAAGGGTATGCACATCCTAATCATGGATTAATTAGCTAATCCATATTAGATGAAGATTATGAAGGATGTGACAAGGAGAGAGAAAAGAGGGAATTTAATATTGATTTAAATTCAAAAAGGCTAGATGACTAAATTAAATAAATTGATATATTTATTTAATTTACAGAAGAAGGGATGAAAGGTAAAAATCAAAAGGTGAAATATTAATTAAATAAATCATTTAATTAATATCGATGAAATAGATGAATAAAGGAGATGGATTTGACCATATGGGAGTGATCAAATTTGGATGTCGAAATTTTTCCCCTCTTTGAAATATTGTTAGAATAACAGTGTTTCGAAGAAAAATAAAAGGTAGATGACTCCATAGAGGAAGCGACTAGAAAATGATGCCCTGACATGAGAAAAGTTGCATGAGCTGCCCAAATGGTGAGAAATGTAGGGAGATGCCCTGATCTCAAAAGAAAGTGACTAAGATAGAGGAATAGAGGAAAATGGTAGGGTATGCTCCCTCGAGAGGGCAGTTGGGAAAGAAAAAGGGGCCTCGGGTGACTTCTCAACATGAGGAACTGGAGGATACCATTGGATAGAGATAAAAAAACCATGAAGATTGACTTTTGAACTGAGTCAAATAGACACACAATGTGCAAATGGTGGGCTTGAGAAGTTAGAGGATTAGTTGAATTAAAAAGAGGTTAAATAAAGGGTAAAAATACCCTTAACTTAAAAAGTTAAAAAAAAGGAGGGAAATGTTATATATAGTAATTTTAGAAATTACTATTCCTCATTTGCACACCTGGCAGTTGAGTGAGAGAGAGAGAGAAGAGGAGAAGAAGGAGACGAGGATGCCGAAGGACTACGATGATGACATCATCCACCGAGGGGATGAGGTATGATAGTTCTTTGACGAGTGTGCGGTTCCACGCTAGGTTAGTTCCAAAACTCACTTTGTAATTTTAAGCATTTTTTGGTATATTTTTGAGTTTTTATGTAATTTAAAAACATGGGTTTTGGGAATGGGGTAGTTTATAAAAATGGGTAGGTGGTGAAATTTCAATTTTTCCCATCGGGTAGGCAGAATTTCCTATTTAGAGGCGGGCGGAAAGAGGGGGAATTTGGCCAATTAGTTGGTAAATTTTCCCAAAAAATCAAAGAAAGTGCCCAAAAAGGGTGGGGGAACATTAGGGGAAGGCGGACTTGCCCTAGAATCGAGAAAATTTTCTAGAAAATGTGTTTGAAAGGAGATGGGCAGTGATGCCCTATAGAGGGGCGATTGCGCCAGGGAGAAGGGTGATCCTGTTAGTGGAGGGGCAATTTCGCCCTTGAGAGGGGAAATTCTGCCCGGCCAGGGAGGTGGGCAGACCTCCCCATTGGAAGGGCGGGTTCGCCCACCTGCAAGGGCGGGCGGAAGCCCCACAGAGTGGGCTCACCTATTCGGGCGGACTCGCCTACACCCGAGCGGGCTCGCCCGTGCCCAGGTGGGTTCGCCCGCACCCATGCTTGGGTGGGCTCGCCTGCGCCCAGGTGGGCTTGCCCAAAGACGGGCGTGCTCGCCCATCTCAAGGGAGGGCTTGCCCAAGGGGTAGACAAAAGGTCACAAAAAAAAAGGGGGAACACGCCCAAAAGATAGGTCGGGAGAATGAAAAATAAGGAAAATTGGGCAAATTGGGGAAATTTGTCCAAATGGGGAACAATTAGTGAGAAGATAACCCAGGGCCAGGAAATGTAAAAGAGGGAGGGATGAAGGAAAGAATGAGATGACTGACATGTTGTGTGGTGTGGATACAGCGGTTCGAGAGCTTGCGAATGTGGGAGAGGTGTTCGGAGGTGTTGGAGGTGACTGGAGCAGCTATGAATGGGGAGGATCATGAGGCGTTGTCGCGAGTGGATCTTCTGCACATGCTGGGGTATCCCAGAGTGAGAGTGCATCAATTGTTGCTGACGATGCTCATAGAGTGATGGAGCCTTGAGACTTTGTGATGCAGAGGGTATGGGACTTTAGGCAGAACAAAAAGATTTCAAGGATCACAATGATGCAATCTCAAACCCTCTTTTAGGCACCCTGATGGAGACAAGCCTCAATAGTGCACTTATAACTTAGATGCTTTCCTAATGGACCCAAACCCTTGGAGTGATCTCAAGGAACTCAACCAAATTTTTCTTGAATGGTTTCAAATCCCCAAACCTCTGTCTTAGACAAAACTCACTTTTTGCACCTTGACTAGGCTTCTAGCCCAACTAGGCCTCTAGCGATGGTTTTTTAACTTTACTCACAACTTCCCCAAAGGAATTACCAAAATAATGATTGTTTTAGATTTGGTTTATGACCCTACACAACATATCCAAACCTTGATGGCACTTGTTTTAGACCAACCTTCCCAAAACCTGTTGTCTCCACAAAATCAAGGCGTAATTAGCCCTCTTTTTCAAAGCAAACCTATCCCAATCTCAACTCCAGATCATGAGACTTTCAACAATAGCTTGAAATGTTTCCAAACCAAGGATTTTCAAGGTTTTAGGCTTCTATGACACCGTTAAGACCCTCAAACACAAAACCCTCACTAAATTGCTCCAAAACTAGGGCCTCTTGAAATCTAGCCTCCCCAACACTTCCAAAACCCGATCTTTGAATTTTCACCAATAAATCAACATATATAAACACCTTCAACTCAAAAACATACCCCTCATTCAGGTAGATCTCCTGCTGCTATAGCCTAAGCTCCATTTTCATGCTCTTTGCATTGTCAAATCTTGGTGTACACCGTGGAACTTCTCTTTCCTGCACATTAGTTTGTTATATCTATATGATACATGTTAGGAATGATCCATTTCATAGGTCACAACAACATTCTACCATGAAATGGATCAATCATCCATAAAAACCACCAAAATTAGTGAAGAAAATTATATTTCCTTAGGACAGTCAATAGTAATCTACAAGGAATTGATTATTATTGCTTTCAGGGCCTTCAAATGGTGTTGAAACATATAAACACAGATCCCTAAGTCATCCGACTGGAATTTTCTTCAATAAAAATCAATGGTTCATCTAGAAAACTCAAAAGAATGCAAGAAAACTGTAGTTTTTTCACTATTTCCTGTAGCAGTCTGTACAAAACTCCAAATGTTATCAATCCTCTGTACAGATGACTTCCCTAACCTTGTATACCTATTTCTCAACTATCCCAACTGATTGGGATTGGTTTCAATGCCTAATTATTGTTAAAAATCAAAAAACTTACTTTCCCACCCAAAGGTGGATTTCAAAAATTTGAATTTCCACTTTGTAATTTATTGAACCCCTATCAACTATAAAGCTTCCAAACTATTACATAGCATTATTCAACCTTATTTAACCTAATTAAAACATTATATACCTATTTAAACTCCTATAACATTATTGTTCCATTTACAAGTCAATTTGGTCCTATGGTCCTTATCAGGACCCTTAGGACTTTTGATCTTCCTATTACACTCATCCATGCCAAACGCCATTATAGGCTTCAAGATATCATAATTGATGCCCTGAGATAATTGATAGGTCTTCATGACCCCTGCAACCTCTTGGCCCTTGAAGTGTTCCTTGAAGTGCTTGGGTGCCCCTGCACCACTTTGATATTCCACCTCCCAACAGGGGAGATGACCGTGACCCTTGAGGAAGTGTGGAAGATTCTACGACTACCTATAGCAGGTCGCTTGGTGAGTGCAATGAGATCAGAAGGTGAGGAGTTGGATCAAACCCTATGGGTCCTTTTTGGGTGAGATGACTTACCAATGTAGAGGAAGGGATTGGATGTGGATAAATGCTTGGGGTTGGGGGTACCACCGCTACCACTATACCTGTGTGGATTGATTAGCAAACTACTGATATCAAACAAGAGTGGATGCTTCTACAGTCTCAATTACATGGAGGTTATTTGACACATCATGTAGCAGAGAGAGGGGGAGTTTGCATGGGGGCCATGCATGTTGTGTGCTATTGAGAGGCTCTCAGTGTTACACATTTGATATTGTTACATATATGGGCTTGAGAGCACATTAGTGTGCCCAAGCTAGGAGTGGTGGTAGGATGGGTGCAGGATTTGACACTACCAGTGGCATACTGGTATGGGACGAAGCATGCCTGGGTATGGAATTATCAGGGCTTCAGTGATTTGGATGGATGAAGGAGGATGTTGGATGATCTTTGGGAGGATCAAATAGTGTGGAGGTCATACATGATACGACAATTTTCTGGATGGAGGAGAGATGAGGAGAGACATAGAGGATATTTCTATGCAGTATCCTACATATTCAATAGAGATCCATATATAGTGGAGCTACATAGGCCAGACCGAGTGCTGAGACAATTTGGACTTCAACAGGATATTCCTTGCAGACCAGAGAGATTTAGGTGAATCACGTGTGAGTGACCATGGGGGAGTAAATTACTACCAAGTTTGCGAGACAATAGTGGGAGGAGTTGTGGGAGATATCGTACTCGGGTAGGAGTGGAGGGAGATCAGATGTGGGAGTGACAGTCAGATTCTTCGCGTGGTATGCCCATCATCAACCTGCATGGATTAGGCCAAAGGAGCCGATTATAGAGGCACTTGGTTTTGGGCCAGAGGATGAGCTGAGACTGGCGGGACAGAGGAGGGGGAGGAGGTGAGGACAATAGAGGAGAGTGTAGGAGGCAATTGAGGCAGGAGGTTAGCAGGGGAGAGGATAGGGGGAGGTTGAGGCAGGAGGTCTATAGGGGAGAGGATAGGGGGAGGCTAAGGCAGGAGGTTAGTAGAGGAGGGTGAAGAGGGGGGGAGACAGTGGAGGAGATCCCAGGAGAAGATCAAGGTAGAGGAGGAGAGAGATAAGGTAGAGGTGAAGGTGATGGATGTGGACGCTCTTGAGATTGAGCTATTGGCCATGGTACCACATGTATGAGAGAATCTGACTATATTGTTGAGAGGAGCCGTGGTGAGACTACAGATCGCCAAGTAGAGACTGAGGGATGTAGAGGCCGTGAGGTGTAGACTGGAGGCCGAGGTGAGCATGTTATGAGAAGAGGTGGATAGGGTGCAAGCAGAGGGGCAGAGGGACTATGAGATCCTAGAAATGAGGCATCATGTCCCATGGAGGAGATACAAGTAGAAAGGGATGGCATGCAGGCTGAGGTGACTCGACTAGAGGGAGAGGTGTGCAGAGAGCATGAGGAGGGGGTGGCAGTGAGATAGGCTATAGGAAGAGGTGATTATACTGAGGTGAGGGGATAACGAGAGCCCGATGGAGTGACATACTAGGTATCTACGGAGACCTTGGTGGAGGTAGAGAAGACTTGGATGATTTGAGGAGACAACTGGAGGGGTTATTGAGAGATAGGACTGAGTTGAGACGGGAGCAAGACGAGATCCGCGATAGAGCCAAGGTATCAGAGCAGATAGTGGGGGACATGGGGTTGATGTAGGAGAGAGATGAGGCTATGAGGGCCTAGGTACAGTCCTTGCAAACAGAGAGGGATGCAACACAAACATAGGTGCAGACCTTGTAGGGTGAGAGGGACATGACAGTGGAACGGGTACATGTTATGGAGAGAGAGAGATGCAGTGCAGGCATAGGCACAGGTAGGGTAGGGTGAGGGTGGCGAGACATGGGCAGAGGTGTAGAGATTGCAGGCATAGGTACAAGTGGTGTGGGATGAGAGGGACAAGGCTATAGATCAGGTGTCTTGGATGGGAACAGATATTGGTTAGGTGCAGTTGGCATAGGACGCATGGGCACAAGAGAGGAGAACCATGTACGGATTCTGGGACAGATATAGAGAGAAGCGGGACTCAGCCAAGTATTAGGTTGTAGAGTGGGACAAGTACATGTGAGAGGCAAACTACTATATGGCGGCCTACTTCATGGTAGTGCCAGACCATGCACAACGGGTGCTTCCCTACATCAAAGAAATGCCACGAATGCCAACACCATCCCAATTAGCAGGGACATACACCCATGGGTATAGTAGCTATAGAGAGACCCCTCTGTGGAGAGGAGGGGTGCCAGACTCACCACAAAGGTCAGATGTGGGCAGCTCATAGTAGAGAGGATAGAGGATAGGTGACAAAATACCAATTTTTGACAGGTGTAGGGTGGGTATACAGTATAGAGCAGTAGATATCAGAGTTGATTCAGAGCCTTGAAGTTGTATTTTATTTGATGATTGTTGATGTATATGCTGGATATGATGGACATTGTATTTTAATTTTTATAGGATATGCAACAACCTTTAATGACACTATGTTGTGTGTATATGATGGATGATCTATTTATGCATATGTGTATGTTCATGATTTTATTATGGATGATCATGATGATGTGATGAATGTATATGCTAATGATGATGTATGTTTATGCTTATATGGATGATATGGATGATATGTATGATGTCTAATGTTTATGATGCAGGATGAGATGGGTGATTTATGACTTTATATGTTATGGATATGGATCTAACAATTTATTATGCAGGTGGCAATGTAGGTAATGTGTTAATGATATGGACTAATATGGAAATGAATGGTTAATGAAATGAATCGAAGATGCTTAAAATAACCAAATATGATTAATATAAACAACTTAAAATAAATATGAGATGGTAGTGCACATGAGATGAAATGTAGGGAACCTATAATGTGGGATGAGATGCAATTAAACACTAATAGATAAATGAAATGCAATGTGGATGTAGGTGGTAGGTTGACTTTATTTGTGATCATGCTTGCTTTAGCTTATACAAAATAAAGGTGCGTGATATGTGAGTAAGAACATGAGTGTAAATAAGGGCTTGCATTATGATGCGGGTCAATGGTGGGTGTATTGTTGGTTTAATGGCAAGTACTTTCCCTGTAATAATTACAAAATTAAGGGAAGATGGGTGTGAAAATGAACCTGTCAAGAACCGTAGGTATCCTGAAAAGAACAAGAGATGGAAGGTAACTGTTTGCACAACCAAAAACATAGGTTATAGGTTATAGGTCAGGTATGGATGTAATGCAATGAAATTGATCATGAAATGCAATCCTAATAAAATTTTCCATTTTTGGAGCACTGATTTTTGCTATAGCATAAGACACTAGGTGTCAAGGTATGTAAACCAAGGCGAATTAGTGTCGAACACAAAAAAAACACAACAGACAAGAAGGGTATCCCAACACCTCAAAGTCATGAAGACCTTGGTTGGGCCAGGCATTGGGATAACCATAAGCACAAAAGCATGCCCCAGTGTTACACAAGACCATAGGGATCTAGGTGGCTACTACGTAGGACAACCAAGAAGACAACAACAAACAAAAGATCAAGATATGCCCCTATGTTTACAAGTCAAAACACACCATGATATAATAAATCATGACGGTCTTGACGAGTTGTGATAGGGAGCTCAAATGATAAGAAAAAGCCAAAAGCATCAAAATATCACAATCAATTTCAAACCTCCTTTGCCATAGTATCGAGAGGATGGATGGGATTGATGAGGTCTATTAGGAAGGATGCATCCTGTTGAGACCAAAGATGGATACTAAACTAAAAGATTGATATGACACAAGAGAGTCCAAAAACTGACTGAATCTCATGATACAAGTGGATCTCATTTATGAAGAACCAGCTAGATAAGGACATACCTGATGACATGACACAAGACACAAGACCGACACACCCTAAAGACCTAGGGTCTCGGGGGTCGATTAGAGATTAGCCTTGCTTACATGAAAGCACAGAGCTCTCGTAGTTCAAGAAAAGACCATGGATAAAAGTGGAAAGAGGAAAATGGAGAAAAGTGATGGAGGACAATGACTGGACTGACCAAAAACAAAACAAAAGAAAATCCTGGGGGGTGGATCAAATGACCGTTCTTTCCTATGTGAAAGCACAAGGGCAACGTAGTTTGAAAAGGATTAAAAGACCAACCAGGGATAAGAGCGGAAACGGGACATTGGAGATCATGATGAATGACCAAAAATGGATGGAAAAAATGCCTCGGGGGCGGATCAAATGATCAACCTTGCCTACGTGAAAGCGCAGGGGAAATGTAGTTCGAAAAGGAAAAAAATACCGACATGATAGGATGGGACCTAAATGGAGACCAACACGATGATAGAAACTAGATGGAAGCGAAGAACTAACATGACGACAAAGACTGATGACACAAGCTCAAATTAGGATAAAAGCTCAGGATGAAGGATAACACATGAAGCTCATTCAATGCTCAACCAAAATATACCAAGCGGCTAGATGATGGATGCAAATGGAAGGACATGATCGATAGGATGATAGGATATAAGATTAGGATGGATGGAAGCACAAAGTAACTAGGACACGAGGTAGATAATGATCAAGCCCTATATGAATGGCACCTGTGGCCAGGTTTTCACCAAAAATACTTATCCAAGGTTCCACTAAGGGTGGTTTTCACCATAGGATGAATTATTTCTCTTTACTATTTTTTAGATTTTTTGATTCTTTTGTAATTTTGATAATTTTTTACTTTTTTTTTTTTTTGGAATTTTTTGGATTTTTGCAAGATAGGATACCCCAACTAACTTAAGTGTAGAACCTTTTTAGGTGCATAATGTTAATGGTCTCCTCTAAGGGCTCTCCTTCAGGTGTAGCAAGTCTGTATGCCCCTGATCCATATTTTGTTGTGATGACATAGGGACCAAGCCAACTTGCTTCAAATTTTCCCTTCTTATCTCGGTCCTACTGAGTGCACTGATTCTCCTTAAGGACTAGGTCACCAACATTGAACTGACGAGGACAAACCTTCTTGTTGTAGCTTCTTTTTAGATGATTTTGATATGCTTGAAGATGATCATATGATTTGATCCGTCTTTCATCTAGGAGCTCTAGTTGACCGAGTCTTTCAACTCAGGCATCTTCATCGCTGATAAGATTCTTTAAGGATATTCTCAGTGAGGGGATTTCTACCTCAATTGGAAAGATAACATCAACACCATAGAAAAGAGAATTTGGGCTGGCACCGGTAGGGGTATAGATGGAAGTGAGATATGCCCAAAGGGCGGGATGGATATGAAGGTGCCAATCTCGACCAGTATTATTGACCACCTTTTTAAGGATCCTAATCAAAGTTTTGTTGGTAGCTTCCACCTAACCATTACCTTGGGGGTAATAGGGCATAGACCAACGGTGTTGAATATGAATGGTGTCACAGAGATGTTTCATGGCTTGGTTCTTGAATGGTTTTCTGTTATCAGAAATGATGGTGGACAAGATTCCATATTTGTAGAGAATATGGAAAAGGATAAATTTGGATATCTGAGTACTTGTGATTTGTGAGAGTGGCATAGCTTCCACCCACTTGGTGAAGCACTTACTTGCGATGATGATAAAGGTATGGCCATTAGAGGATGGGGGATATATCTTTCCAATCAAGTTGAAACCCCACTGAGAAAAGGGCCATAGTGCTATGAGAGGCTAGAGATCATGTGCAGGAGCATGTATCAAATCCGTGTGCTATTGATAGGGTAGGAAATTCTTGAAAAACTCATAAGAATGATGTTCTAATGTAGGTTAGTAGTATCCTACTCTGAGAATTTTCTTAGCTAGTACCATACCATTTGAGTGGGCCCCACATACACCACTACGTACTTACGTTAATGTAGTGTGGGCTTTGGTCTCATTTAGACACCTGAGGAGGGTTCCATCATACCCATGGCAATAAAGTGTATCACCCACGATGATATAATGGGATGTACATTAGATGAATGATTTTCTTTGGTTGTGTGCCAGATTGGGAGGTAAGATATTGCCGTGAAGGTAGGTGTAGATATCATGGTACCATGGTGGCGTAGGACTTACAATGTTGCACACCATCTCAATTTCAGGGATATCATAGGCTGAGATTAAGAGTTGTTCAACAAGGAACTCACACTCTATTCAATCTTTAGGCATGTTGAGTAGGGAACCAATGGTAGCCATTGAATCTGTTGCTTTGTTTTGCACTCTTGGAATCTGGTCAAACTGGATGGAAGTGCAATACTTTTTGAAGTCATCTACCATGTGTTTATAAGGTAACAACTTATCATATTTTGTCATAAACTCATTTTGAAATATTTGATGATTAACTAAGAATCACCAAAGACTCTCAGATGAGTGATATGCCATTGGATTATGATTCTGAGGCTAGTAAGAAGAGCTTCATATTCAACTATGTTGTTTGTGCATAGAAAATCCAACCTAAATGACTTCGGTATATAATCACCTTGGGGAGTGACGAGCAAGATTCCTACCCCCGATCCATTGTGTGTGTACGAACCATCAAAATAGAGTGTCCACGTGGCTACTTCTGTTACTGTGAAGACCCCTTCATTAAGAAATTTTGTTACTAGGGATAGGCATCTACTAGGGGAGCATCTTCCAACTAATCCGCTATCACTTGTGCTTTAATAGCTTTTCGATCCACATATTCTATATCAAATTCACTTAATAGAATGATCCACTTAGCCATGCGACCGGTTAGATTTGTTCTGGATAAGAAATATTTGAGTGGATTGACTTTGGAGATAAGCTTTACTAGGTGATTGAGCATGTAGTTTCAGAGCTTTTTGTGAACTGAAGAACACGGCCAAGCAAGCTTTTTCCATCGAGGAATAATTGAGTTCATAACCCACTAAGGTCCGACTGATGTAATAGATTGCTCTTTCTTTTGATGAGTCATCGTGTTGTACCAACAATGCCCCTAGTGCCACTAAAGTAGCAGAAATATACAATAGGAGTGGTTTACCTAGAATTGGTGGCATAAGGATGGGTGAGTGAGCAAAATATTCGTTGATCTTGTCGAAGCTGAGTTGACATTGTTGATTCTACTTAAAGGAAATATCCTTCTTCAGGATATGAGTGAATGACTAAAATTTGTTGGCTAATTGAGCTATGAACCGCCGGATGGATTGCAACTTGCCTTGAAGGCTCCTTAACTATTTGAGGTTATGTGACGGAGGCATATCCATGATTTCCTTAACTTTTGCTAGATCGACCTCTATGCCTCTTCTGGAGACAATGAAAGTTAGTAGTTATCCTGATGTGACTCCAAAGATACACTTCTTCAGATTTAGCCATAGTTTATAGTGCTCTAGATGCTCAAAGATCTTTTTAAGGATTACCGAGTGCTCTTCCCTTGTTCTTGATTTCTGTAACAAATCATCAACATAATTCTCCATTATTATGTGAATGAGATTGTGGGAGATAACAGTCATGGCTTGTTGGTAAGTGGCCCCTACGTTCTTGAGGCCAAAGGGCCTGACATTATAGCAGAACATGCCACAAGGTGTGATGAAGGTTGTTTTATGTTGATCTTCAGGTGCAATTTTGATCTAATTATATCTAGAGAAGCCATCCATGAGGTAAAGAATCTTGTGCCCTACAGTTAATTCTACCAACATGTCTATGTTTGGAAAAGGGAAATCATCTTTGGGATAGGATTTGTTGAGATCCCGAAAATATGTGCAAACCCTAATATTCCCATTTGGTTTGGCAACTGGTACTACGTTGGAAATCCATTCAAAGTAGTCAATGGGTCTTATGAATCCAGCTTCTAATAGCTTCTCCAACTCTTTCTTAACTAGTAGAGCTACTTGGGGGTGCATTTTCTAGAGCTTTTGCTTGATAGGTTTGGCATCAGGATGTATGTCTAGATAATGTACTACTAGAGCAGGATCAAAACCCGACATATCTGAGTATTTCCATGTAAAATTGATGATGCCTTCTTTGAGAAGCTTGGTGATGGTAGAGTATTCTTCCTCTAATGGTGCTTTGTTTACATATGTGATTTTGGGATCTTCTTCAGTTCCCAAATTTATTTCTTGCATTTCCTTGATCAGAATGGATGATCTTTCAAACAACTGAGTTCCTACAAGGGGAAGATGAATGTCCCCATCTTCTAGTGCCTCATTGAGGTTTTCACTATTAGATACACCATTTGTTTTTACTTTTTTCGGAGTCACAAAGTGCCCCAGGGAAGTTTTGGCTAGGTGAACATTTTTTATTTTGCTTCTTTTTGCTTTTACGGTTAGGGTGTTCATCTTCCCCCAATCCCATAAGATGTACATACTGTTCCATTGAGGGAAAGGTGTCGATAGGTTCCCTACCATGTAGGTCCCAGTTGATGAGTTTAGGATGTTTAAGGGATAGGCTAATGGTGCAAATGGATAGGCATTCGAACATGGAAGAAATGTCAGTGTGATCTACATTATCGTATGCGTGTACGATGTACTCTTCTTCAGGTATGTCTTCAAGGAGACCATTATCCACATTGACATTGTTAGAGGAACTAGATGATGCCATAAGACCCTTTTTCTTGGTGTCATAGCCCAAACCCAAGTTTCTTGGTCGCACAGAGGTGTCTATTGGTTGTCGCCGCCCTTGTTCTTCTACACTTAGGCCTTCCCCTCAGTAATTGTGTTTCTCTACAAACTTAAAAGGCCAAGGATAAACCTCTTGGAAATATTCTTTCAAGGGGGGAGAGGGTTTAGGTTCCTCACGATATACACACTGGTTGATGTCATCTTCTGGTGTGTCTTACCTTAACCTAGGAGAATCGAAGGTACTAGATCCCACATTCATGGAGCTCAAGGTGATCATCTTCTCTTCTTCCTTTGGTGTAGTCTAAGAAGGTTGGCCGTATGTGTGTGGTGAGGATGGCATGGTTTTCATGTTCAAAGTTGTGCACATTTCATATTCACCACACCCCTTGTCAATGATTTGGACTTTGGTAAGGGTGGAATCAGGTGCAAATGATGAAGTGGATGAAGTGGTGGCTAGTGCATTGGTAGATGAGTGGGATGATGACGTCTACGGTGGTCCCATTTCCACTCCAGGACAATAATGAGAGTGGGGAAAAGAGGCTTCTGATGCATGGTAATATCCAAATGGTTGAGGATCCACATGTATGGTAACTTCTACCCCATTGAATGAGAATTTTAGACATTGGTGGTATGTGGATGGTACGGATTGCATGGTGTGGATCCATGGATAGTCGAGGAGGAGGTTGTAGGGGAGTTCCAAATCAAGGACATGACATGCAGTGTATTGCACCACTGGCCCAACTTGGATTGGCAGACATATGATCCCTTCAAAATCATGCTCTGCATTATCATACGCCTTAATAGTGATGACTTGATTGTTTAAGTCAATATGGGTATATCCCACTTGTTTTATGAATTTCAATGTGCAAAGGTTTAGGGAAGAACCATTATCTACCAAGACCCTCTTTACTTTATGATGATTCACAAGGACCTCTAGATGGAGGGGACGGTTATGGTTCGAGTCAATGCAAGGCATGTCGTTTTGGCTAAAACCTAGTTGATAGGTTGCTGAAAGGTGTCCTACCAATGCTTGAAATGGCGCAGGGTCCATGTCATTGAGAACTAGGGTGTCCTGTAAGGCCTTATTTAAGATTTCTTGGTGTACAGGAGAATACATGAGCAAATATAGGATGGATATCTATGTTGTAGTCTTTCCTAGATGATCAAGAATGTTGTATTGATAACCCATAGGCAACGGTTGGGTGGATGTGGAGGCTCCAGGGACTGTGATATGGGTTCGGCGGGTCGTAACAACACATTGTGGGTCCTTGCCTTTTACGCATATTATGGATACATGTGGTTCTACTTGTTCGATGTGCATGATGATGCCTTGATAATTAAATTGCACATATTTGTAACTAATGTTGTTGGTGTTGTTATTTTGGTCATTATTATTGCTAGGCCCTGGGTCAGTGTTTGACATGCTAGGACCTTGATTATGCTTAGGGAAAGCATTCCGATTTATCTATAATTGAGCATTGGATGAGAGTTCCATATTGGCATCTACATGTATGTCACCTCGATCTATGAGATCATGAACATATGTTTTTAAACCCTAACATTTTTTTAATGTATGCCCTTTAATCTTATGGAACTTGCAATACTCATTTTCTTTGTACTAGGATGGTTTGGGATTGGATTCGTTAATAGGCTTGGTCACAGGATATGTGATTGGGTAATTAGCTTGAAGGAGCTTATGGAACACAACACTCAAGGGTTCTCCTAGTTGAGTGAATTGACGTTTGCTATTCCCTTGGTTATTTTGATTGGATTGTTGGGTAGGATGAGGTGCCCCCTATGGCACTGATATAGCATGAGGATTTGACTACTGCAAAGGTGGATATTGTGGCTACTTGGAAGTATTTGGTATTAGTGACACCATCATTGACATCATTTTTTTTTGTTCCAATAACGAGGCTTATCCCCAAATGACTTCTCCTTATTAGAGTTAAATATTTAAACTAACCCTTTGGAAATAAGAGCCCTCTCAAGGATAGGACCTTTCTCCACTATTTCCACGAAGGTCGTGACACAGTGAAGTTTGAAGTTGTGGGCCATATCCGGATGAGAGTTTTCAATAAATAGGGTGATCATGTCCTTTTCCCTTAATGAATATTTCATTTGACTGGCTAGAGCTCACCATCTTTGAAGATAGCTCACAAAGGTTTCTCCCTCACGTTGTTTTTCCTTTAGGAGATCTAACGTATCGATATCCTTCTCCAGATTAAAGGAGAAGTGGTAGACAAATTCTTCTAAAAGCTGTGCAAAGGAGTTGATAGATCCCTTCTCAAGACCCATGAACTAGTCAAGATCTATTACCTATAAACTTCTAGGAAACAATCTCATGTGGTAATTGTCATTATGCATGACTTCTTGACAGTGGGCATACAACTCTTGAAGGTGAGCTTTGGGGTCTTTCATTCCTTTATACTTATTGAAATTCTGCATTTTGAAATGCTTCGGGAAAGGAGCCAATGAGATTGAAGGATCAAATAGATAGGGACAAATATCTTCAAAATTAAACGATTGTTTTCAAGTCCCTTCTTGCAAGTCCTTCAATGCAACTTTGACTTCTTCCAAATCTTTATTGATAGGCACTGCGGGAGTCGGATTAGATGGACTAGGCCGATTGTATGGAGGAGATTGTTGATATGATGAGGATGGTGTTGGAGCAGCTTGATCATAGGTTGGTGGAGGTGTATATGGAGGAATTTGTTGGTATCGATTGGTGTATGTAGACTGTGGTTGTGGATTGACATAAGGTGAATAGGAGGATGATGGATTTTTATAGTAGGAGGTGGAAGCTGCTTGTTGATAGGGTGGCTATTGTTGATAATATGAAGTGGATGAAGCACCTTGCTGATATTGCATAGAAGTTTGGTAGTATGAGGATGTGGAAGCCCCTTGTTGGTATGGTGGCAGTTGCTTATAGTAGGACGTCAATGGAGCACCCGATTGGTAAGGCGACTGTTGTTGAGTGTAGTATGGATTGGATTGGTAATTGTATGCAACGTTGGGCTATTGTGTGATGTATGGAGGTGTTTGTGGATTAGACATTTGTTGATAAGGATTTAAGTGTGATGAGAAAGGTTGGTGTAAGGTGGCGGTTGAGTCTGTGGTGGATTCTAAGAGGTCACATGGATATTTGGATTAGGATTGGACATAGCAACATAGGTTGTATATGTGCTTGATGGATGGTAGAGATATTGTGTGAGGGGGTTAAGTTGCGTTTGCATGGGAATGTGTGTATGTTGGGGTGGTTGTTGTTGTTGTGATGGCTGTTGATAAAGTGGGTGAGATGGAATGTGTTGCTATTGTGGGATTGCTGCAAAGGCGTTGTGGGATGGTTGTTGAGGTTGTGATGCAGCTTGCATCACTTGATGTGGGGGTTGTGTAGGAACGGTAGTGTGTTGTTGTGGAATCATAACATTTTGTTGTGGGATTGTGACATTCTACTGCGGGATCGTGACATTTTGCTGCGGAGGTTGTTGATGAGGTGGTTAAGATGACATGGTAGCAATAGTGGTATGTTGTGGCAGTGCTTATAGCGAGATAACAGTGTGTTACGGTGGTGCTTTCGATGAAGTGGAATGTTGAGGATTAACGAGAGGTTGCTGGAACACCGAGATGTTACCTTGAGGTGGTGGTGGTAGATTGCCAGTGGGTACAGGCCCTGGAGGTGGCATCAATGCAAGGACAGGAGTGACCCTAGTGTCGATGGGTGGTTGAATAGGATGCTAAGGTGGGAATGGTGGCGCAGACAAAATATTTTGTGGCATGCCATAGGCATAGGGGTTATTAGGATCAGGTGGTGCCATATATGCCATGGCTAGGAGGTGAGGATAACTTACGACTTGATGTATCACAACATTTCCAAACTCAGGGTGATACTAATAATCTATAGGTGCACCTTCGGGGACATACTGATTTCTCAGAACATTTTGCGAGGTCTACAGATCTTGAGGTGCAGGAAGAGACTAGGTGTCAGTATACTGTGACATATCAAAATTAGGTGGGGGTTTGACTCCTTTCATGATCAGAGTGGTGAGAATCTTATCCCCTCATTCGTTGAGGAGGCGATTTGTCATTTGAACATTAGTGGGATTGCTAAGGTATTTGTCAACTATAACTTTAGGGAGATTGACCATGTTCTCATCTCTGGGCGGTGAGGTGTTTTGAATGTCAGTATTGGACTATGACGAAGTTGCGTTATTGGGATCTTGAGGGATATTTGAAACATTGTTGGGATCTTGAGGGATATTCGGGTGGGAACCTTGGGCTTGTTGTTCTGTGATTTTCTTCTTAGCTTGTGATCAGGTCTAAATGGGCATGAAAGTGCAAAGCTACTAGGTGAACTAAGCTACGATTAGACTCTGAGATGCAATGCAAATATGATCTAAGTGACAATTGAAGGATTGATTAGATTTGATGAGGGATCAATTGATTGAATGATTGGATAGGGATGAGTTTGGATTAAATTGGATAAGATTGGTTGATGGGACGATTGATAAGATTGGATAATGGATGGAATAGGATGATGGAAGGGATTCTAAACTAAGTTCAAAAATCACCCTAGGTGACTTAAGGTGTTGATTGATCATATTAAATGATAGATAGATGATTGTGGCACCAAATCCACCTTGAGATTAAAAGTGGATTGATTGGGCCGAAGATGATAAGTGACTCAGGACGAATGATGATCCTAAGTAGAAGTGTAGGATGATGATCAATTTCAGACACCTATGCCAATTTGGATAATAACTTCAAATGAAGTTCAAGGGATTTGGATTAAGAAAACAATAAGGGATATGCAACCTAGAGATGTTTTAAGATGTGCCTATATGATTCAGATGATGAATGGATGACCTTTGGAAAATGAACATGGATTGAAATGCATATCACAGGTGAATGGAAGATGCAAACGACTTGGAAAAACAAATGGATAAATATCATACTCGTCTAACTAAGGTGCATACTTGCCCAACTAGGGTGCAAGGTTTACCAATTCAAGTGCAAGATCACCCAAATAGGGTGTAAGGTCATCCAACTAGGGTGCTAGGTCACCCAACTCAAGTGCCAGGTCACCCAACTATGGTGCAAGGTCACCCAACTCAAGTGCAAGGTCACCCAACTAGGGTGCAAGGTCACCCAACTAGGGTGTCAGGTCACCCAATTCAAGTGAAAGGTCACCCAACTAGGGTGAAAGGTCACCCAACTCAAGTGCAAGGTCGCCCAATTAGGGTGCAAGGTCACCCAAATCAAGTGCAAGGTCACCCAACTAGGGTGCAAGGTCGCCCAACTCAAGTGCAAGGTCGCCCAACTAGGGTGCAATGTCTTCCAACTAGGGTACAAGGTCGCCCAACTAGTCTACAAGATCACCCAACTAGGTGATAGGCTCACCTAAATAGCTTTCGAACTTGTCTAAATTTGAAAATGGACAAATGGATTCTTCTAACGGGAAAACGGGCTCACCTAACGGAGGAACAAACCCACCAAATGGGGAAATAGAGTCTCTAAAATGGCAAACAGACTCTCAGAATGAACTCTCTAAACAGGCAAACAAACTCTCAAAATAGGAAAACATATTGTCATAATGGGGAAATAGGCTCTCGGAATGGGAAAATAGACTATCGTAATGGGGAAACAGACTTTTGGAATGGGCAAACAGACCTACCGAAAGGAGAAACGACCTAACCGAATGGGGAAACAGACCAACAAATTGACTAAACGAAAGGCGGGATTGGTTGTTCAGAGTGAAAAATCGCCCAACTATGTTGCAAAATCACCTGTTTCTAGGGAATGGGTGAATATGATGACTCTGGGACTGACAGGGGACTAAAAGAACAAGCACAATCACCTAAGTATGAGGTAGGGTCACCCAACTCAGAGGCAAAATCACCCCTTTTGTTGAAACAGGTGAATGTGATGGGCTGTTTAACTGACAACATGATTTAGAAAAAGAGCAGAATCGCCCAACTAGGATGTAGGATTGCCTATTTTGAGAAGAATGGGTGATTTTGATAGGAATAGACTAAGAAATGACTCAGACAGAAGGCAAGGTCGCCCCTGGGGACAACAGGTTCACCCCTGTTAGCAGCAAGCTCACCCCTGTGAAAGGAAAACTTTCCCAAATATGATGCAAAGGGTCAGGGACTTTGCAAGGAACACCAAATAACAAGACTAACAATGCTTCAGTTCTCAACCTTTCAATTAAGCACCAACCTGAAGATAAGGCATCAACTTTGCATTCATGACCTATTTGCTTCCCTTGTGGTTTCAATCCACTAAAATAATCTCAAAGGACTTAACCTAACTTGACTCAAATGGGTTTCAAGCCCTAACCCTCTGTTTTGAACAAAACTCACCTTTGCTGCTCAACTAGCCTTCTAGCCCTATTAGGCCTTTGGTGAAGGATTCTTGACTTTTTCCTCAAACTTTGCAAATAAACCCCCAATCTAATGATTGTTTTAGGTGTGGTTTGTGATGACAAACATCATGTCAACTTCTTGGCATCACTTGTTTCAGACAATCTTTCTTCAAACCCTGTTGTTTCCTCAAAACTAGGCCTAATTAGCCCTATTTTCCAAAGCAAACCCTCTTTAAATTTGTCCCCTGGCCTTGAAACTCTCAACAGTCTTCCAAAACATTCCTAAACCAAATATTTTTAGACTTTTAATCTTCTATGTTACTCTTAATATGCCCAATTACAAAACCCTCCCTAATTTGGCTTAAAACTAGGGCTTTTTTATTCTAGGACTTCCAAACACTTCCAGGTCTTGGTTTTTGACTTTTCACCATTCATTCATCATTGCTCAACTACTGCAACTCAAAAATGTACCTCTTGTTAAGGCAGATTCTCCACTGCTATACCCTAGGGTCCATCTTCATGCCCTTTCCTTTGCTAATTCACTGTGCACATGTTAGTTTTCCTCTTCCCTACACATTTATTTGTTAGTTTCTTATAATACATGTCATATGTGATCCATTTCATAGATGTTCAGTCATAATACTCCATGAAATGGATCGTTCCTTCATTAAAAACTCTCAAAACAGAGCAAAATATGTATTTTCCTATAGATAGTCAGCAAAAATGTGCAAGAATTGATCTATTTCCTTTATCAGAACATGTGAAAGGTATCAAAGCTTGTAAATACAAACCTCTAAGGCATCCAAAAGCAGATAACTTCAATAGAAATCAATGGATCATCAAGAAAACACAAAAAATTGCTTGAAAACAGGAATTTTTGTTGAATTTTCTGAGGACAGTCTGTACGAAGCTTTCACCAACCACCTAACCTCCGTACAAATGAAAATTTTAGGGTTATAAACCCATTCTCCAACTGATCCAACCGAATTGGATTGATTACAATGCTTTATTAACTCTAAAACACTCAAAACTCTCTTTCCCGCCTAAACTAAAGTTCAAATTTTTGAAATGACAAACTTACCTTTTATTGATTTATACTGACCAAAAACTATCTAGACTTTAATATCTAACCATAATTGATCTAATTAGAACATCATAAGCCTACCTACACCTCTTGGACACTATTGGTCCACTTACAAGATTCTTTTGTCCTATGGTCCTTTCAGGACCCTTAGAACTTTTAACAATCTCATTACATTTATTCATCCCAAATGCCATTATAGGCTCCAATAGGTCATAATTGATGCTTTGACTTGTTTGAAAGGTCCTCCTAACCCCTGCACACTCCTGATCCTTGAAGTGCTCCTTGAAGGCCCTGGGTGCTCCTGCACCAAAATAACAGACCTGGACTTAACTTGGATGAAAAACAACTAAGGAAAAGGACAAAAAACAAAAAAAATAGCAAATAGAAGGCAAAGGTTGACTCGACCAAAAAGACATGCACTAGTTTCGCACAAAGAAGACAGTTCAAACAACACAGTCATAAGATTAGTAAGATGGGTATGGCCAACACGGTCGTCTAACAAGGTTGAATAAGGAAAACTAGGGAGTCCTCGATATACACACGGTACATGAGGCACAATCATGAACACCAACCTATCACAGGTGTGAGTTGGAAGCCCCAGTGAGGTACTGGAAACTTGGACCAACTCTTCACGTCTTATCTAGGTATCACCCTAGCTTCTACGCTTTGCCAAACACGACATGACTAGATTGGGGTACAACTTTGGCTCTCTCCCTTTTATATACCCCGCCAGTACACATGGTTGGGATCATCCCTTGGGGTGATGAAATCCCCAAGCAAGTCCCACTAAAAGAAAACACTAGACATTTTTTAATAGTCCCCAGGCTCGCACGAAGTGCAAGGGGAAAGATTGAACAATCTAGTATCTCTTGGGAAACACAAAGGACTAAAGTGGACTACGATTTCTCTTCACCCAAGATTGCCAAATGGTGCAAGGGGATACGTTAATAGTCCAATTTCAGGCACAACAAGCAATAGTATTGACTCCCCCTAATTAGATCTATCTGCCTAAATAGTGTGAAAATAACAAACAAGCACAACTAACTACACTGGGACCGAATGTTCTAGAAGAAACTGTTAATAGTCTAGATCTCCAGCCTTGGACAAACACGAAACGACTGCAAAAACGTTAGTAAAACCAAGAACATTCACTAAAAAAATAGGTTAGGGAGTCAATACTTAAAAAAATAGTAAGAAACAAACTATGGAAAATGAACTTTAAGTCTTTGTTTACCTCAGAATCACCTTTGTATAGAGCAGAATCACCCCTCTCAATGTTAGAATCACCCTTCTCAGAGGTAGGTTCGCCCCTGTCAGTGGTAGGATCGCCTGTTCTGGGGCAGGCTCACTTGTTTACAGGAAGTAGGCTCACTTAACTCAGTAGCAAGGTTGCCTGTTTAGGAAACAAGGAGCAAATTTGCTCCTATTTCACATATGGGCGATTCTGCTAGTGCAGAATCACCTTTGTTGAGGGAAATGTCGCATGTCTTGAGAGAAGAATCGCCCCTGTCAGAAGTGGAGTCACCTCTGTGTAACCTAAACCTGCAAAATTTCAAATAACAGAAAACGTGAAAGTAACAGACCCGTTTGTGGGTCCCATTGGACGTGCCAGAAATGTGTGCAGCATGATTTCCTACCCTAAAAGATGCAAAATCAACTAAAATCAAAAATGGGAAACACACACAACACCACCTCAAGATAAGCCTAGTTGAACTAAACAAAAGAAAGATAAAGGAAATATTATACCTTTGTTCAAGTTGATCCTTTGGTTGGCCCTTTGATGAAGATTGGTTAGTGTGCTCCTTGATGGAAAAATGAGCTACAATGATATGCAAAATTCTCTAAACTAGATGATGAATGCAAAGATGGAAGTGAGTATTTAGATAATTGTGTGAGATGAATGCAATAAAAACTTGAGGATTCAACAATGGAGGATGAAAAATACTTGAATGCAAGTGCTTGAGCTTGAGAGTGCGAAAAGTGCTAGATTTCTTGAATGTGAGTTATGAATGAGAAAATGAGACCAAATCATTTATTTTAGGGGAAAAGTCTCTAGAGAAATGAATGGCTAGGATTTAGCCAAAATTGGAAAGATGGAGGGCTCTGGCGAGTTGAGGACTCACAAGCCCTCACATCTTTCCATGTGGAAAAAGATGTGGCAAAAGGACATGTGAGGTGGAGAGAGGACATGTGAGGTGAAGGTACTTGCAAGTACCTTGGGATTAGGGGAAGATTTCCTCAAAAAGTAAGTTCTTGTCCCCAAGTGGGAAGGATGGTGACAAGTGAGGAATTTTAGAATTCCTCACTAATTATCATGGGGAGGAGAGAAGTTGTTGGGAGAATAAATGTGAATTTTAAATTCACATGATTGGAAATACCTTGAGGATAAGACAAGGTCCTCATAAAGGAGGTCCTTGTCCCATGTGAGTGATGTGACTTATGAGAGGATTTAGAATTTCCCAACAACCTTCATGGGGAAGAGAGGAGCATTGAATAAATAAATGTGAATTTTTTAATTCACATGGGGAAGAGGTCATGACTTAAAAAAGAAAGCACTTATGAAAGGTTGAATTGGAGGACATATTGGAAATGCAAGAGGATTAGATTAAGGTTGTGCAAATGGGTGATTAAGAAGACTAATGAAGGATTGGAGGTAAGTGGCCAAATATGGAGGATGTGACATTAATCCTGATTAAGGGTGTGCACATCCTAATCATGGATTAATTAGCTAATCCAAATTAGATGAAGATTATGGAGGATGTGACAAGGAGAGAGAAAAGAGGGAATTTAAAATTAATTTAAATTCAAAAAGGCTAGATGACTAAATTAAATAAATTGATATATTTATTTAATTTAGAGAAGGGATGAAAGGTAAAATATTGGATTATTAAATTAAATACTTTAGAAACCTTAGGTAAAATGTGAAATATTAATTAAATAAACCATTTAATTAATATCAATGAAATAAATAAATAAAAGAGATGGATTTGACCATATGGGAGTGATCAAATTTGTATGTCTACAAAAAAAATCCTCTTCAAGCTTTCAATCATTCACCTCAGGGTTGCTATCATGTATCTACTCATGGAAACACTCATCAATCTTTTCAGACTCCACAAAAGGCTCATCTTTGCATTTCTCCTGTTGGACTAAGGTTTCACTATCACACTTGCTCTCCTTAACCAAAAATTCATCACATTCTTTGACCTTTTGTTGCTACTCTAAAGCTATTGTGGATGAGATAAAAACATTTTCCTCATCATCTTCAATGAAAGGAGGCAATTCATCAAACCAACTTGTGTAATGATCATCTTGACTACCCTCATTTTCCCCTTCATCATGTTGTCCTAATTGATCTATTAAAATAGCTTGATCAATTTTAACAAAACTAGGAAACTCATCAATAAAAAAAAGAAAAGATTCATCTTTAGAAACCTTTTCCTACTCCATCTCTTTCTGCTCTAAGTGGTAATCTTCTAAAGTTGAACACAATGGATTTAAATTTCTAAGCTTCTCCATGAGGGGTAGGGTATCTTGATCAATGGGTCCACTTTTGGATTCATCAAGTGAGGGAACTTGGGAATCTTCTTGGATTTCTTGAGGAGAAAGATGTTGTTCAAGGAGCTTCTCTGGAACTATACAAGGTTGAACCTACTCAGGAATAGGTTCATCCTGTATGAAGCATAGTGTATTGAACCTGGGAATGTCTTTTCCAAAAAATGGGTTTGGGAAACTAATAGTTGGACTAGCTTCTTTCTCAACAAGAAGCTCTTGAAATGAAGGGAAGCTCCTATAACTTGGATTTTTAGCTTGGAGAGGTCTAGGAGACTCACTTTTTCAAAAAATTGGAAATTTATACTTACGAACCTCCTCTTGAGTAGGTTGATTTGGGACTATAGGAGCTTCTTGGGCTTCATGCCTTTGTGCTTGAGCAAACACAAGATTCATTTTCTCTTCTTTGGAAGCTATCTCTCTTTCAAGATTCTCCTCAAATTGTATCCTTTGTGCCTCCAACTCTTGCTCATGGAGATAGGCCTGATAAGCCATCTCTTTCTGTTGTTGATTATACTCATCCTACCTCTTGATCTCCTCTACCTGCTTTGTGAAATCAAGCATGAATTCAAGCATCTCACCCTTTAGGCTTGAAATATCCTTCTTTTCATGCTCCTGGAGCTAGTTTTGAGCATATGAAGGCTAATATAGAGGTTGAGTAGGGGTGGGGTGGGTGGTAACTATATTGAGCATGTTGGTTTTCCTGAAAATCCATGGGTTTTGGATTGAAACCAACAACATGATTAGCCTGATATGGCTGACATGGAGATGGATAAGCAAAACTTTCATGATATGATGGATGGTAAGACATATATCCATGAAACATTGACATATTCACTCATTCAAAATTTGGAAAACAAGCAAAGATCAAACCTTTAAAATGAACCAACACTTGATCATATTGAAACCAGTGACTTGAGCTTGGAGTTGCCAGATGTGTGTAGATTTTTTTGCCTCCAAACATAAATCTTACTGATATACACACCTACTACCAACAATAAATGATGAAATATTAGACTAAAAGAGTCCAATCAGTCCCACCGGGCATGTCAGAAACTGTTAACAATCAAGATTGCACCCTAGCTAAGATTTGACTTAACTATCCTATTGAAATATGGAAACGTTCTCAAGCTGTGGGTAACTCATGATGAGAATGGATCTCCAAAGAAGGATGGTTCCCCTGGCAGAACACCTCAACTAAAGACTTTTCTAAGGAAAATGGAGAAGCATAAAATGAAATGAAAATCCTAACATCTAATGGGTGATGCACCAAAACTTTAACTTATGTAATAATTCCACTCATAAACAGTTCTCAAAACACTAACTTCTCACATGTATATTCAACACAAAATTGATTTGCATGAAGGTTTAAAATAAAACACAACATGCAACCTACATCATATGAACTTTCTACACCCACACTTGCAATAATAGGACATAAAAAGGATTCAAAAGTTGGAATCACAATGACAACATCAAACTATTACTACAAAATGAGACAAAAATTGAGATAGGAATGCTATGTTGCTTTTATTAAACTGAAGGAGTATGAAAATATGAGAATCTGAGTATAAATTAATGGCCTACAAAGTTCTCTACAAGAATTCAAGAGAGTAAGAAGAAAATATGAATTGAGAAAAAACTAAGTTTTTTTCCAATATATGCCTCCAAAGTGTCTCCAAGAGTGAGGCAAAATTTGAGTGAAAATCTCTCCAAAATAGAAACCTCAATGCTATTTTCGAGCTCCAAAGAAAAGCCTCCAAAATAGTGCCAAAACTGCCTCAGAACTGAAAGACAAATGTGGAAATTTTCTATCCCAAGGAGGTCGACCCAGAAAAGACTCAAAAAATCAAGAAAACTAACTGAAAAATGAAATAGAAACTTTAGTTTTCCTGTCACCAGGCAGCCAAAATATATGCAAAGGAAAATAAAATACCACTAAGGTATTAGTGATGGCATTAAAATTTAAATCAAAGTGGAAAAATACTAAGTATGAAATAGGGAAAAAGAAAACCCTAAGACAAAACCATTCGAGCCCTAACATTTCGCATTATTTTTGTACTTTGATTTTGGGGAACTCTCTACTGGGCTCTATTGGATGTTGTTGATATGTGGTTGTCATTGATGTCAACACTATTTGCCTTAAAGACATTAGAGGCTGTATATGTCGAGGATATTGAGAAAATAGTAATAAAATAAGTTGCAGGTTGTTAGTAGTGCAATAAAGTTCATTATGTTGGATACCTCAGTATGTTGTTGATTAGAGGTTGTGGATTAAAGGGTTTGTTTTCAAGTATATCTATTTTATCCACGTTAAGTTTTAGAGATCCGCATGAAGATTTGATTGAGTTATGAGTATCTGTGTTTTGACAGTTATTTTGTTGCTTTAGTTGGTGTTCCTAAAAGAAGATGATTTGATTGTAGTAAGATGAGTTGTTGTGGATGCTTTTGTGGTGATTCATGATGCTCATGGATGTTTCTAGATCATGCTCTATCTTTTTTGCACATCTGCATTGATTGTTGTGCTTGCGATTGGTGATTTTCTTTTGTGTGTTCATGTTTTTCATGTTCATGGCCGATAGGGTGATTGTAGCATGTTTTGGATCTTCGAGGAATATTTTTTGAAGGTATTTTGTGTTTGAGGATGTTGTTTTAGGTCTTCACTATGTTGTGGCTGACATTGGTTGATTCACATTGATAATTGTTTATTGATTTGGGTAGATAGTTTGTACACATTTTATTATTTTGTTGAAGCTGACATGGATTTGATGTAATTCCTAGTTGTAGATATATATAAGTGATTGTTTTTACTATTTGAAGGTATGAGATATGCGAATAATGTCCTAATCATTTGAAGGAAGAATCAGAGTGTGAAGAAGAGTGAAGAAGAGTTTATGTGCTTAACCGGAACTGTAATCAGGCATTAGCAGATGCTATTTTCTCAATTCAAAATCTTGCAAATGTAATCCAAATGTTTTTGTAAGACAGTGTGTCTTCCTTTGGGAAGTAATCCTTGTTGTAATTGAGCAGCGAACTCTAGGCAATGTGCCTGAATGCATGTGCATTCCCCATTTATTCCTTTATACTTCTAACAGGGTATAATCTTGTGGAGTAACCTCCACCGTGGTTTTTCCCCTAACAGGGTTTCCACGTAAAAAATCTTGGTGTTATGTGTGTTTTTTATGTGGTGAAGGTTTATGCTTTCATGTTTATTTATCAGATATGAGAATAAGGTTAATAAGTTTAAATTTATGTGACAACTGATTCACCCCCCCTCTCAGTCATCTGCCCTTGTGTTGCCAACAGGCTCCACCATGAACTAGGGCTTGAGAGTTTGAGGTCTTTTGAAGCTCTCATGAAGCCTCCTCTTCAGGGAAACTGTATGGTGAGTATTTATTTGTAGAAATCCCTTCACTTCCTCCACTCTAAATGCATTTCTTAGGATTTTGAGTTGCGGCCAATGACATATTTATGATGCTTTTCCTTTTGTTTATGTCTATTGATGCCCCCTTTTGCTTGGCTTCCATGAATGTTTTTATTTTGAGCTCTGAGAATAATTGAATGCAAGTTTTTTGATGCATTCTCTCTTCAAAAAAACTTGGATAAGCTCTTCACCATTCGAGCTTTGTATTCTTCTTTATTTTTTGTTGGTAATAAGCTCAAATCGATCTCAATAAATGCAAAAATTAATGAATGTTTTCCTCTTCTTGTGACAAAATCTTCATGGGTTCTATCATTTCTGCAAAATGTGAAACTCTTGCATTCTTAGTTTATTATTTTCATCAATTATGAGGGTTATGTATACTAAGACCATGACCTCTTGAATTTTTGAGTTCTCCTTATCTTTACACAAGCTTGATGGCTTCTGCTTTTATTGGGTGTGGCTTTTGACTCACTGAAAACAAGACAAGGACCTCTCCACTTGGGCTCAACCCCTTAAAATCATATTCCCTCTAGCTGTGGTTTCTATCCATCATGCACTATATTTGAAATCATGAAGAATGCTATGCCTTGTTGTAACACAAGTGCTCTTAATGAAGGATCTTTTCCTTACAACCTTGATATTTCATGCATAACAACTCACATCACCAATGAACTGTCAATTCCTATAAATAAAAACAATCTTATCTCATAAAAGAGAAGAATAAGACTACATTTAATGGAGAAGCATGTCATTGTACCCTACTATGCAAGGTTTGGCCATCACTTCCTTATCAACTCCTTTCAGTCTCTCCAAAACCTAGGAACTATCTTGCTACATTTAGTGATTTGTGACAACCACCATTTAAGAAATGTGATCCTTAAATTAAGCCCGATATACTTATTTCCTGTTGTGATCTCATTGCATTCATGCACTTCCTTGATGCCACCTTAAACTAGTTGTGTCCCTTAAAAAATATGCTTGGCAATGTTCATCTATGGTCTTTGTTTGGCGTGGATCACTAAAAACCTTATTATCACTGTGTTCCTAGTCAACATTGTGTCACACACTATCATCATTCTTATGCTGGCTCAAGAACTTTTAGAAGCTAACACCGCCCATGTAAGGACACTTCATAACTTACAAATTTCTCCACAAGGAACGCTACTTGCACTGAGATCATTCCTACAAAGTTTCCATTGTTTTGATTAACACTATACATGGGAAATGAGAAAAATTAAAACATACTCTTCTCCTCACACATTACCTTCATTCCATAGCTCTATTAGTGATGAACTGCGGCTAAGGCTTTGCATTATGTATGAAATCTAATTGTCATTGCACTGTGCTAGGAAGATTGGCATTAAATTTCTTCATTGTCACTAACCTCCTGAAGGCTACAATGTCATTGTTTATTTTTTATAATTTTAAATATGCATGAGCTTCCTAATGCAGGGGTGTTGAATGCAATACATCACATTAACTTATCCCTTCAAAAGATGGCACTAATCTTGCACAGTGGTAAAGTAGGTCTATTTTCTCTTTGTTTCCCAATATTTGTCATTGGCCTAAAGGCTGCCAATTGCTTCTTTCACTGTGTGTTTGCTTATGTAATGAATGTTGGGGCCCTTTTTGATGTGCAATGATGATCTACACTTTTACTCTTTTCTTGTAAACACACTAAAACCCCAAGACTATGCTAGTTGAGACAACCATCAACCACATTTTGCATCTTCTTTCATGAAGAAGGCATGTTCACCATCTTATGCTCATTTTATGTACTTTGTGTTTGGTCTTTTAAGCTTGTTTGTCATCACCTCTTAATTATTGATGGTTGTGCCTTAGGGTATGTACATCAAACAACATAAACAATAGAAAATATAGCAATAAGATATGATACAACACCAATCAATGAAACCAAACAATGACAACATGGAATATTTGTATGCAAACAACAGGCTTTTAATGAAGAAAGTACACTTCTTTTCTATTCTACATATCACTTAAGCATTCAAACAGGCCCATTATTCATATGTGATTTCCATTTCAAAATAGAGGGCTTCCTTATTTCACTTTTGATCTAGTTGTCATGAACAATCAATGCTGCTAGCTATTCTTATAGCCACTTTGTGAATTACTCCTTCAACTGCAATGCTTTGATTTGAGCAATATGAATGTGTGTTTCCTATCTCGTTTCCCCTTTTGAAACTTAGGTGCAACATGCTAGGCTCAACCCTTGTGGGAGCCCATTTTTGCATCACATGCTATGATGTCAACAAAAATGAATAAGCAACAATATTTCACCTATACCTGTACAGTGAACAAACATGTTAGATAAAAAATAGTGAAGCTCAATGCTCATGTGATGTTTCACTTTTCATGCTCTCTTGTATACATTTGATATTTTTTTGTCCTAATGCATCATAAACATGTGCTACATTTTTGTTGATGGGGCATATGATGAGACTCATATTTGGAGTTATAACAATATTTCTCAATCATTTGTAGGTTCACTTGAAGACCAAGAGCAAGGAGGGGTAGGCTAAAAAGAAGATCAACAAGAAACTGCCACAAGAAATGATGGATATGTTTCCTTTCAAATGTCTTTCTATTATTTACTCTTTAGATGTATAGCATATCTTCCATGTTGCATTGGTTAGGCTACTCCTATGGCTTGTGTGGGATATTTGATTACTCCTTTCCTTCCAATGAATAGAAAAGCAACACTTATGTAGTCTTGTGTATATTTCTTTTACAAAATGATTGAAACATTGTAAAATGAATGAAAGCAACATCTTGTGTTCTTTATGTACTTTCCCTTATGTTGCAAAATACTGAACAACAAAATTGAATTCTTCCACCCTTCTATTGTAACACATTGCACAATAAAAATTGAACTCTTTCTTTTAAAATTTAATATGTAATGGTTAAGCATGGAAAAATAATGTTAGAATATTTTCACCTTAAAATGAAAATAATTGTTCTAGCTTAACCAAGTTGAGCTATAGGTGAAAATTTGGTAACAATTCACTTCAGGTGAAAACATTGGAAATTTTACTATGAAGAACACCAGGGTTGTTACATGCTAAGAAAACATTTATCTTTGCTTCATTCCAAAGGCTTTCTTGATCAAACTCAATATCTTTTGCTCCAACCTCTTCCTCAAAATATTCTTCATCTTCCCCTTTTCCTTCCTCATGAAGTGGAGTTTCCTCAAAGTCTGAGGGGATAGGTGATTCTATTACATCAATAATCGAGGTCCTTTATTCTTGACCTATTACAACTTTTGAAGTTGAAGGAACAACAAATGAAGCTTCTTCAGCTATTTTGGTGACCAATGGTGGTGCAACAGTAGTACCCTCTATAGTGGCTTCAATGGTTGGGTACACTATAGAAATTGGTTGGACACCCAACCCTGCCACTACTACAACATAAGTAACTTCATATGTAGTAGTAGCCTTCTAAAAAATCCTTTGTGATATTCTCAATAGTTGGGGTAGGCTCTTCCATTTTTGTTACACCCTTTTTCAATATTTTGTACTGCCTTGTTTCAGTTGAAGAAGTGGGCTCACTACTAGAATAATTCCTCTTCCTTGATACCTTAACCGTTGGCTGATTGATATGAAGATTAATCCATTTTAGGCTCCTCTCAATAATCACTTGTGAAATTTTATTTATGTTTGTCTCTTTTTTCTCCATCCAATTGATGGGATTTAAATCTTTAGTAGCCACTTGATTAGTTTCAAACTGAGGATCAAGAATAATCCCATCATTTGAAACACCCTCTGGTATATCCTCTTTAACTCCAAAGTACTTCATTTGTGGGATGGTTAATCTTTCATATATTTTCCTTCTCACATCAAACTCATCTTGCAAACTAGTCCAAAAATCCTCAAGAAGTGGCTCATGAAAGGGAAATAATGAAGCATACAGGCCATTCATTTTTCCCTTCAAATCAAAATTCTTTCTTGACGTATGAAATTTCAAATTCAAAGACTGAAATTCTTCTGTAGCTGACTTAGCTACCATGGTGGAAGAACAAGAATAAAATCCCAATTGAATAGGGAATGTGTGGGAACCTAATTTTTGTTTATCCAAAAATTTTGCATTTACTTTAGCTACTTGATAAGAAAACTCCATTAAAATCCACTTGCCACTAAAACACCTTAGTAGTTTGAAAGGATGCTTGTCAAATCTAAACAATCTAATATAAGTGGATTTGGGGTATTGGATAAACTAACTTCCCCACTCTTCAATGAACTCCATGGCTTCCATTGACAATATGAAGCCAACATCTTCCATGAGCTGGTTGATAACTACATATAGGAATGCATCATTCACTCTTTTGAAATGCCTTTCTGATATCTTAAGCTCCAACTGATCATAATGTTCATATACCCTTTTCTGTTATGGACCATCTTCAAGTGTTCCCATAGTGTTCAACCCCAAAAACCTTCCCATTTTTTTAACACAGTAGATTATGTAGGAAGACATATAAAATGTCTCTATTTCCTTTACTTTGATCATCTGATTATGAATATTGTGAAAGATCAACTTCCCCCAAACCAAATGTTGTTGTCCATCTAGAATTATTTGGATAAATGGGAACATCCAATTATCAAACACATGGGAACCCTCCTTCCCAAATTCCCTAGCCAATAATGTGATGATATCCCCTATATCCTTAGAGAAATTAGATCTTTTGGGCCTAGGCAGTATTTTCTTTACTGATTTCTTTTCTATTTTGAGCAGACACCTCTTGTTGATATATTTCTTATTTCTTTCTTCATTTGCTTTCCATCATGCCAGTGCATTAGATTTAGACATGATTTTAGGGTTAGGGTGAGGAGGAGGTTCAAACACCAGTCTTATCCTTCCTGGGGTTAAATCTACAATTTTATTTTGTCGTAAATCAATGCACTTTCTCTGAGTTGGATTATAAGCATGTGCAATAGCTAGTATGAATTTTGGGCATTGTACAGTTATAGGAAATGTAGCCACATGTACCAACCTAGAATCTACAATCTTTTTAGCCCTTGGGGTAGCATGTTCTGAAAAGGTATCATCATGAAATTGTTTCAAGTCAATATGGCCAACTAGGGTGTTAGTGATTTTCATGACCTCAAACCCAAATTTAGATGGTACTGTTGGATGGTGTGGATGTGTTGCTGATATGTGGTTGTCATTGATGTCAACACTATTAGCATTTGGTGTATCAGAGGCTGTATATGTCGAGGATATTGAGAAAATGGTAAAAGAAAGTGTTCTAGGTTCCTAGTGGAACTATGTAGGTCATGAAGGCGTCTTGTTTTGTACATTGAATTTCAGCTGTTGTGGATTAAAGGGATTTTTGTTGAGTGTATCTAGATCATCTACCAGAAGTTTCAGAGGTCTGTGTATAGATTTGATCATGTTGTGGTCTAACAGTGTTTCTATAGTCTCTGTTAGTGTTCTTGAGTAAAGTTTGTGTGATCTGGAAATCTCAATGGCTGCGGATGTTTCTTTTTTGTTTCTTGGTGCTCTTGGATGTTTCTAGATCGTTCTCTATCTTTGTGTTACGTCCACATTGATCGGTGTGCTCGTGGTCAAAAAAATTTCTTGCGTATGTTCGGTTTTTCTTGTTCTTGGCCGACATGTTGGTGGTAGCGAGTTGTGGATCTTCAAGGAGGAAGTAATTGAATTATTTTTGTGTTGGAGTTGTTAATTTGGGTCTCCATTATGTTGTGGCTGACCTTGGTGGATTTTCATTAAAAAAATTATTTATTTGGGCCGACATTGCAAATATGTTTTATTTTCCTGGCCGACTAAGTTGTTGATGAAATCTCATGATGCAGATATATAAGTGTGATTGTTTCATCGATGCAGTGTGTGGAAAAGGTGCTTCATGTGTTGGGTGTGCTCTTATGTGTGTATGTGCAAATATAATTTGATTTCAGAGAAAAGTGTGATGAAGATAGAGCGAAGTGTGAAGAGTGAAAAGAGGAGTTTTCTGTGCTTAATTGGAATTGTAATTAGGCTTGTGCAGAAGCTAATTTTTTAGTTCATACCCTCTAGATTTTAATCCTAATCTGTATTGTTGGGTAGTGAGCCCCTTCTGTAATTGAGCAGTGAGCTCTAGGAAGTGTGCTTGAATGCATGTGCATTCCCCTTTATTGATTTCATTATACTTTTAACAGGGTATAATCTTGTGGACTAACATCCACCGTGGGTTTTCCCTTAACAGGGTTTCCACGTAAAAAATGTGTGTGTTCTCTATCTCTCTGATGTGTTAATTGTTTATGGTTAATTTCTTATTCATTAGATCTTAAGTAAAGTTTGAAAATTTTATCATTCTGTGACAACTGATTCACCCCCCTCTCAGTTGTCTGACCTTTTTTTTCTAACAATTGGTATCAGAGTAGGTTCCTCTAAAGAAGTCTAAAAGCTTGAGGTGATCCGAGATGGAAACATTCAAGAAGGATAGTCCAAGATTTGATGGAACTAACTAATCATTGTGGAAATTCAGGATGTAATGTCACCTAAGGTGTATTGGTGAAGCCTACCGAAAGATTACAAAAGATCCATATGTTATTCCTTAGAATGGTCCCTCCACTACTAATGAGATCAAAAATTCTGAAAACAATATCAGGGCTATTGAAGCTTTGGTGAGTGCTTTGAAAAATTTGGAGATGGAAAATGTAGTAGGACTTCAAACAACTCATGAGATTTGGATGAAGCTGGAAACTTTGTATGAAGGAGATGCATAGGTGAAGATGGCTAAGTTACAAAGTTTAAAAGGAAAGTATGAGAATTTGAAGATGGGTGAAGATGAAAATATCACATCTTTTATGCAAAGAGTAAATGAAATAGTGATGGGTATTACATGTGTCGGTGGTTCTCTGGATGAGGATGAAATTTTAGCTAAGATAATTAGATCCTTGCCTCCCTCCTACAAAGTGAAGGCTCACGCTATTGAAGAGCTCAAATTAGTAACAAAGATGTCAAGAGACACACTGGTTGGTAAGCTTGCTGCTTTTGAATTAAGTGAATTTGGTGAATCTGTTCCAAAGACTAAATCAACATTCAAGGCTATTGTATTCAGAAGTAACAAGAAAATATATGGTCCAAGAGAATGTTGTAGAAAGATATCCAAGTATGATGAAGAATTGAAGCAGCTTGAAGATAAAGAAAGAGAAGTAGAAGAATTGGAAGCACTGATTGTAAAGAAAGAAGGTAGAGGAAAAGATAAGTATGAAGGAGTGTTACCTATTAAATGTTTTTCTCGTAGTAAAATAGGTCATTTTGCATCAATATGTCCTAAAAGAGTTCCTAGAACTAAGCCCAAATAGTCTAGATTCCAAAAGAAATGTTACTTTACTGAAGGAGTAATTGATGATGAGTTTGATAAAGATAATGGAAATGAAGATGAATGGGTTTTCATTGCTACCATTGAAAATAGTCCAGTGGCTACTGAATCTACTGAAGATGAGAAAGCTCTTGCAACCCGAGTTGAAGAAAAGGATGAGTGGGTTATTGATAGTGGATACTCACATCATATGACTGGTGATAAGAACAAATTTGTAAGTCTAGAGAAGTATGATGGTGGTGTTGTAAGATTTGGAGAAAACAATTCTGGTGTGATTCGTTGCAAAGGTTCTATATAAAGGCTTGAAGCACAATCTTTTGAGTGTTGCACAGATGGTGGGAAAAGGCTATGATCTACAATTCAAATATGGAAGATGCAAGATATGTGGAAGTTCTGACAATATGAATGCTATAGGAAAACATACAAAAGGTAATATTTTTCACCTGAATACTGCTAGTGGGAGTTCTTTAATTGCTCAAGTAGATGAAATTTGGTTGTGGCATAGGAAGTTGTGTCATGTAAATTTTGATAACATTGTCAAAGTAAGTTCCACTCAAGCAATAAGAGATCTACCTAATGTTGATGATGTTCTCTGCACAACAACAACTCAGACATAATATGAAATCCTATCTCTCTTGAAAGGTAAATCTCTATCAGCAAGCCTCAAGAGATAACCCCAAGGTCTCTAATGTCAGGTCTTGACAATGCATAAACACCTCAGTGATAAAATGTGAAAATGCTGGTAATCACAATGGGACCTTACTACAAGCAAAATATTGAATCTCAATTTATCAGATCTAACAATGTGATGATACTTCAATCCTAGATCTAACCCAATAATCAAAGAAATAGAAAAAGATAAGGGTTTCAAAGAGATTTCTAAACTTAATACTAAACCTAAGATTGACAATGAAAATGCCCAACACTTGAAATGGACCAATCCCTCAAAACTGATCTCTACTCGACCTAGATAAATCTGCAATCTTGTAGAAACAGTGCAATCTTCTAAGGTGTTAGGGTTTTCAAATCATGAACATTCATTCAAAAAACCCTATTGCAATTGAAATGAACAAAACTTCACAATCGAACTAAGCACAATGAATATGAAGTCCAAGCTAACTTTGCAAAGCGACTAACAATCAGTTGGTTGCGAAAAGTATGGACTGAGGGATTGCTGCAACATTCAAGTATCGAATCAAAAATATTATTGAATCAAATATAATCTAAGTATTAACCAACTCAAAGCAATTTTAAAGATGGAATAACAAGAACCATGCAAGACAAGAGAATAAAAGTATGGTGCCAAATCACAATGTCATTTCTTGCATTCAAATTGTCTATTGTAGAACCAATTCCAGCTTTCTGTTACAATATTTTCTTGAGAACTACTTGCTAACTTTCCCTACTTGATTTGCTTCTAACTATTTTTCTCTATTCTACTTCTATCTTCTAACCCTTACAAATGAGGCAAAATGTCCAATATATAGAATCCCCCCAGAAAAATCTGTCGGCCCAACAAGAGTTTCACAACATTAATTAGGCACCACCAATCGACCAAGAGAAAGTCAAAATGGAACAAAGGAATGCATTAAATGCATGAACTGCACTCAGGTCGGCCCAAGATTCCCAATGTAGCTCAGACCAATGCAGGGCGTGATAATGGGGAAGCACAAATCTCAATGCATTTGGGCATTAACTGCCTTCCCCTTTGTCTTTATTCTAATCCAGCCCTTCATGAAATTTCAAGAGCGCCTCATCCAAGTCGGCCACAAGTGGTAACGGAAAAACCCTAAGTCATCTTTCAATTGATGCAATCTCCTCCCTTAATTTTTTTACTGACCTATCCCAATCCACCTTATATGTTAGGTATTTTTCAATGACGACAATGTATGTGGCCACATCATCTAACTGATGTTCAAAAATAGAATCATCATTAATTGGGGCATAAACATCATGCCACCACTTCCTCAACTGTTCCAAACTCAAATACTTGGGTGCGATCTTCCTTCTACCTGTCATAATTTCAAAGAAGGAAATGGATCCATTGTAAACACCGGCTAGGGTATCATCAATCTGCCTCCTTTGTTTTTAAATTTTCTTCAACACTTTCTGCCTAATATGCAATGCCTCATACCACTCCCATGGTTCGATAGCTCTGGAGGAAGGAAGAATTCCATCACTTACCAATTTATCCCCGGTATATTCCATGATAGCTCTAGTTTTCTGCAGAAGGAGATCCATGTCTTCCTTATCTTGTGCCAACACCGCTTTCAACCAATAAGTTGCCCTTGTAGCATCCTTCCCAGTTGATAGAATCTCCTTAATGGCCTCATTACCTTTAGTCGACACCCCTTGCAGCCAACTCGCTATGGTAATATTGGAAGCCTTCATCTTTTCAAGCTCGGTAATGGTCTCCTTAGGCAAAGGATTCACAACAAAAATCGAAGGGTTAATGGATTGCAGGGGATTCATTAATTCCTCCAAGCATTTCCTGAGATTTTCATTCTCTCTCTTCAACTCATGCTTGGTCTTTATTTCCTTCCTCAGCCTGCCCACGATGACTACACTAGAACCCTCATAATCTTCAATATCCTGTTCCACAGAAGTAGGCCCCAAGTTGAAAGTCTACACATTATAATCTTTTCTAGCCACATCATCTTTGTTTTTATCTGGAGCAGGGGTTACAATGTGAACAACCCTATCATGAGCTTCATCTCTTTCAATCCTCGAGATCACCCTAGCCTTCTTCTTACCTTTGTCTTTTCCAATCTTGGCTAGTAGTGCATCCCAATTCGGTGGACTATCTTCCACAACAACTTGTTTTCTCCTTATCTTCTTGTCCAACCAACCAGGGACAGTGGATTCCAGTTGCACCTCAGCCTATTTTTCCTCTTCTTGTTGACATTTAGGTGCTTCCTCACTCACATTCTGCTTCTCAGGAGTTTCATCTATCCTACTTTCTTCCTCTTCAACATGTTCATCCTTATGCTCGGGTGATGGGACTTTTACTGTTTCTTCTTCGCTTGGAGGTATTTCTTCAGTTCTAATAGGGGAATCTGCATATGCAACCAAAGGGGACTGCATTATCTTTTCAATTTCTGCCTCTGCACTATGAAGATCACCCTCATGAAATTTTTCTCCCTCAATATCCAGACGATCTTCAACATCCTCTGACTCACTAGGTTTGCTTTGAGCTCCATGAGCAGAAGGCACATCATCATGCTGCTCCTCATGAGAAACCACTGGATGGATATCTGCTTTAGGCACACTATCCTTGGGAGAAGGAGTCCAGGACATCCTTGTATATACCTTGGACTTCTCCTCTGAGGTTTCAACATTTACCACTGGTGGGGAAAATTCTTCCTCTCCAACCTTGGAGCTTTCCTTCTCTGAAAATTTTATGATTCTTCTCCTCTTGGGCACCGACACATCAACTTCAGGACCCTGATTTTCAGTCTCTTTCTACTCAGACTTCCTAGTCCTTTTCCTCTACTTGGCCTTTGGCTTTCTTTGTTTTTTTGCTTCTTGGGCCTCTGTTTCTTGAACACCTTTTATCTTGATTTTGAAAGGAGAATCCAACTTACCCTTGCCCTTAGGATCTTTCTCAGTAGATTCTTTACAAATGGAGTGGGGATCCAAATCTCCCATTAGCACATAGGTGCACTGTACACCATTATTTTCCAGCTCCCATAGCTTATGCTTTAGCCACATCCTAGTGAATTTAATAACTGGATCCACTAGTTGTTTCAATTTTGTCTTTTCCTCCTCTAACCAATCCAAATCACCAATTGGTTTGTCTTTTATTGCCTCATAAGCATGATCCTGGATCAAGTTTCCATCGTCTTCCAATTGATCAGAACTTCCTTTACATTATACAATTGAACTGACTCAACTAGAAGCTGGGAGAATTTCTTCTTTCAGACCTCAAATTCATCACTGTAGTTGGCCCAGTAGTCCTCCAAGTTCACCTTATGGCCATACCCTTTTGCTGGCCTTCTTTTGAGCTTCTGCTGTAATATCAAATCTGGACCTCTTGGAGTGGAAAGACAAGAAAAGAGTACTCATTTCTTCTTCTGAAGCTTGGGCAGAACCAATGGAAGGACAAGCCTCTCTAGTACCAATCCTCAAGGGGAAGTCTCCACCAAATCAAGTCTTATGCTTGTCCCTCTTGACAATGGCATCAAAGTCATAGATCTGCCTTGTGACCTCCAATAGTAGAATGTGATCGGTAGGGTATCTTGGGAGTCTGTATGGGGCTCTCTGGCAACCATCAATCTGAATGTAGGAGAAAGTAGGGAACTAAATAAACCATGCCCCATATTTATTGATGAGTTCTTTTGCTTGATCCAAAATCCTGACATGCTCCGCACCTTGAAGCAATCTAGCGATATGCATGGTGAATGCATCATTCACCCTCCTGTAGTTCGAACCTCCCAAGTGCAACTGAGGATAAACCTCATAGATGATATCCTGTCCAAAGATTCCCCTTGTGCTCAATCCTTTGTAGGGGTGGAATCTTGCAAGTGCATAGAAAAAATATGAGGTCATTGTGAAGGTCTTTGTTTGCAACACATTGGACAACTGCTCGTGGATTACTTGGGTAATGACCCCTGCCCAATGGTAGTCAGACTTCTCTTGCTTCATCCTCACAATCACATGGCACATCCAATTCTCAAATGTACCATCATTCTTCAATCCAACCACCTTGCTAAGAAGAGTGATGAAATCATAATATTCCTTCTTGAACTTAATCCTGAAAAACTGTTTGGGCAGTTTGGAATAATGAGACTTGGGCTTCTCCAGCCAAGAATTGATAAATTGTTTATACTTCATGGTCTGCTCATCGTAGAACTCTTGAGCCGCCCTCATGCTGGATCCCACCACATGAGATCTATTTGGCATATCAAAAGTCTGGGCAATGGAAACAGGGTTGAGATTTGCTACAACCCTCCCCTGAGGACCAATAATTCTCTGTGTCCTAATCATAGTGCCTGGCACACTCGAGGACCAACTCATAACACTACACCATGGAAGGGAAGCCAGCTACATGGGACAAGCCTAATTCCATCATCCTTCTAGCCACCAAAGGAGAATCCTATGTCGCCATCCTTCCTTTAAATTCTTCATAATCCCATGATCCGACATTTGTATCAGTCACCTCCAACCAAACTAAAGTGATTTTACTTTGAGGGATCTTGCTCTTAATGTCCATTTTAATCCTCTCTGCATCAGACATTGAGGACCCAGCTGCTGCCTTGCTAGATTCAACCTACACTCAACATGGAAATCATAATAAAAACCACATGAAAGGGAATGTTAATCCATAAGAACATAGGTGGAATAAGCCTCATACAGTCAAGGTGTTATTAAAACTCATATAAATTTTTTTTGATAAACTTTGGGTTTCAGGACCACCCGTGGAATCTGAGCCAGAGAGGAATTTTGGGAAATTCCAGGCCAGACGGATTCTAGTGAAATAATCATGAACACACCTACTAACAATTAAATGTGATCGTTATCAATCAATAAACCACATTGGAAATCATAAAATAGCATGAACAAATGATAAAATGCATTGAAAATCACTAACACATCATGCTACCCCATATTCCATTATATTCCATTAAACTTCGGGAAAATCCACCAGAGACGGATTTCCGCGGAGGCATAGACACTTCGCAAAATCCAGAAAAAATAGGGAACCAAGGACTTCAGAAGAATCCAGCGTCTGCAAAAATCCATGGAATCGTCTTAGCTCGCCAAAAGTCTGTCATCCCGTTGAGAAGTCTTGGTGACTTTCGGGAGGTCACACCGAAGGTGGATGTCATCGGATGAGGTTTCGCTAAAATTAGGTGGTTTCAGTTTAACGTCTCACCGACGAGGGGGGGTCTTATTGAAGCAAATGGATGTTTTGGTGATAGGCTTTGAATTCGGCAAGAGGTCCTGTCGACTGTGCAATGTTTTTCCAACAAGGAGTTTCATCAATATAACCTCTGGCTTACAACATGTGATCTCCTCGAAACAAGATCCGAGCTCGCCAAGAAAGGAAGGCTTCGTCATGAAGTCCCGACGATTGTTGGTAGTCTCAGCGAAAGTGAAGGTGTCGGTAAGAGTTGTGAGCTCGCCAAAAGGTCTCACCGACCAAGCAGGGTCTCCCTGACTGAAATGAAGGGAGCTCGACGAGAGCGGAATGCACTCGGTGAAAGGTCTCGCTGAAGGATGAAGGTCCCAGCGATGGAAAAGAACATCGGTATGACTAATGGAGCCCGCTATGACCTCTTGCTGATGAATGTTTGTCTTGCCAACAGTGTATACAATAGCAATAATTTTATTTACGCTCACCAAATTTTGGGAAAATCTGCCAGAGATGGATTATCCTGAAGGAACGAGAAATCCTGGACTGAGGCCAAAAGCCAGATTGCAACATGAAATTGCAATTTCACACACATCTCATTAATCATGAATTTCAATGATTTAAGCTTAGGGGAAGTTATGCATGGACCTTCAAAAGATTTTCTTTGCGTTCTAGGCCCGTTTGAGAGAAAATTAAAGATGAATGGCGATGCCCTAGGTTTAAACCCTATACATCTGCCATTAACACACAGGAAAACCTATGACTCAGGTAATTCAAATGCCGACACCATACTAGGGGAAAAAATCATGATTCTCAAGTAAGTTCACCAAAATGCAAACAGACCAACAAACTCAGAAATTACTTGGGAGATCATAAATTAATCAATGCTACACAACCCTAGTCATGAAGCAATCAAATATTTAGGAATTCAAGTCCCAGAAGCTCTTATAACATCAACACGCTATCCATAATCATCGATTGAAAGCAAAGCAATCAAACACATACCATTATAAAGTGGGAGTCGATCGTAGAATCAGCAAATGTGAAGAGAATGGTGTCCACGAAGAACATGGGCAAGAATGTGCAAGAAATCGCCACTAAATCAATCAATTCAAGCCCAATTATCCCAAATCGAATCAAAATCTTGAAGAACCAACTCTAAGGATGCAATCCTCAACTCAAACGATGGAAAATAATAAGCATGATGGCATAAAAGATCCCAAAAATCAAGTTAAATACATCCTTCAAAGCACGCACAACGTCATTAATGCAATCGATAAGACAGTCAAAGAACCTGAGAATTCGACAACAGGGTAGAATCCGGAAAAATCCAGCCCACACAGAAATCAGCGAATACCGAAAATCCCCAAACAACAGGGTCCAACCGGAGTCCAAGCGGGATCCGGGAAAATCCGACTAGGGTGGAAAATCCCGAATCTGAGTAAAAGCCCAAAATTTATCCAGAACTTAGGATTTTCAATGAATAACCTAGGGGAAACACTTAGGCAATCAAAAATAAACATTTAAGCACATGCCTAAATAGGATAAAACCTCACAATGAAAGGGCCAAAAAACCAAAACCTAAGCGAGAGAGGGTCCCTACTTTTAGTGGGGCGTGCGTGCAAAAACTACACAACAAATGGCGACTTCTACTAGGAAAATGCTCTAGAACATTTGATGATGAACAGGAATCGAGAACCCAAAATCTCTGGTTTCAATCTCACCATCAAACAAACAAGTTAGAATGCAAAGATTTAAAGAATCAAAACCGACGAATAGACCAAACCTTTCATAAACTAAAAATCCAAGTGTGTGCATATGAATTCATTTCCCTCCTTAAGCTACTGTAGAAACCAAGCTCAGTCAAGTCAGGCTACGCAAGGATTCTAACTTCAAAAGCAACCTGGATAGGGCCTCGCTGCCAGTCAGGCGTCCATAGCCCCGACGAGGTTATCGTTGTGACTCTCATGAACATAGCTCTACTGCCAGCCATGCGTCTATAGCCCCGGTAGAGATATTCAGATACCCCTGATAAACTGAATTTATTCTTTTGATTTGCAACATTTCATTTTTCTTTCTTTTTATATTCTTTGTATGTCACTTTCATTTCAACCTGTGAATAATGAAGCTCACACTCAGGGCTGAGAACCACAGTGGCGTTGAAGCAGAAATAAGATTTTTCACCTGACAAAACTTCACAAGGATTCCTATAGTAACATCAATATTCTTAAGATATATGAGAGATATAAGATTTTTAGAATACTTCAAATTCAAATCAAAACCAATAACCTATCTTCTATAAATTTGATATTAAGACTGTTGATGATAGCAAATACTTCAACCATCCTTTCAAGATGCAAGACTTCAGTCCACCAACAAAATACTTAAAACAATTCTAGATAATGATATATTTGCCATGCAGGTGCAACACATCCCGGCAAAAACAGAGAAACCCCCAAAGCAAGAGCCAACCAAAAACAAACCAAACCCAAAAGCAACCTACACTAACCAAAACAAACAAAAGCAAAGCAGAAAGGAAAGCCTACTCTAAATATATACAAGACCAGAGCTGAAAACAGCTCAAGATTGGAAATAATGCTTTAGATACTGCCTATTGACAGGCAGTGGGATATCTTCTCCAGTGAGAGTTTTCAAACAGAAAGCATTATCTCCAAGAATTTCTGAAATCTAGTAATGGCCAAGCCAAAGTTTATCAAATTTTCCATGCTCCCCCTTACGGTCATGGGATTTATCCCAGTAAAGAACCAAGTCAAAAATCCTAAAAGCTTTAACCTTGGCTCTTTTATCAAACCATCTCTTGACAATCCCCTAATGTTTAGCAAAGTTTTCCAGGGCTTCGTCTCTTTTTTCCTCAAGGTGTAATAATTCAGCAAGTCTAGCCTCACGTTTATCTCCCTCATCATAATATTCATTAATGAACTGCAAGGTGGGGATCTTTAACTAAATGGGAAACACAGGCTCTAATCCATAAACCAAGTGATAGGGTGATATTCCTATGGAAGTCTTATGTCTGGTGCGATCTACCCAAAGAGCAAATCTAAGTTGGGTATGCCAATCCTTTGGATTTCTTTCTAAAAATTTGCGAATAACAGTTAGGAGATTTTTGTTGGATGACTCAGCTAAACCATTACCCTGAGGGTAATAGTTGGATGCAAATTTAATTATAATCCCATGGTCAAAAGCCCAGTTAGAAAACTTCAAAGACAAAAATGCAGGACCATTATCACACACTAAAGACATAGGACATCCAAAACGATTAATGATACCTGATTCAATGAAGTTAATTACTACCTTTGAAGTACAGTTCTTGCAAGCAAGAGCCTTAGTCCATCTTGTAAAATAATTAGTGACAGTAAGGATATACCTGTGACTAGCAGAAGAAGGTAGATTGATTGGACTTATGAAGTCCATCCCCCATTATGCAAAAGGTTTTACCTCAAAGACTGGCTGGAGTGGGAGTGCAGTATACTTCTCTCTGGTAGCTACAGTCTGACACACATGACAAGTTCTAACGTGGTTGTGTATATCTTTGAACAGTGTAGGCCAATAGTAACCAGCTGTCAAAATCTGGTTTGCTGTAGAAGGTGTTGATCCATGGCCTGTACCATATTTGTCATGAAATTCCAACATAACTCTTTCAAATTCTATCTTTCCTAGGAATCTTAAGTACACACCCTCATGATTTTTCTTATACAGGATAGCTCCTTTCAACATGAAGCTGTCGCTCTTCAAGTGTAATTCCCTTCTTTGTATTGAATTAAGATGATCAAGGCATCTCTAAGTCATAAGATAATGAGCAATATCATCATACCACTCGCTAGGAGAGACATCCTCTAAATTATAACTCTGATCTATAAGGTCAGGGCCTATCTCTGCCATTGTCTTTGTAAGTCCTTGCCCTCTTACCAGCTTCATGGGTTGAATCTCAATATCATACTCCTGTAACATAGTTACCCACTTGGCTCTATGTTCCCCCAGCTCATTCTGCATTAATAACAGCTTAACTGCAGGATCATGAACTATAGCAAAGATTTTGTTTATGAGGATATAATGCCTGAATTTCTTTACGGCTCTGACCAAAGCATAGGCCTACTTTTCCACACTTGGGTATCTCAGCTCTGCATCCTTCAATGGTGCACTCATGAATGCTATGGGATGCTTGTTTCCTTGATCCGACTTTGGAGTTAACATAGCAGCACAGGAATGACTAGAGGCAAACAAATATATATATAATGGTTTAGCATAGTCTGGACTTACCAAAACATGAGCTTCAACAATAGCCCTCTTTATCTCTACAAATTCTTCTTTTTCCTCTGCATTCCATTCAACTTTGGCCTCCTGCTTTAACATTGCATTCAGTGGCTTAACTATTTCTGCGAACCCAGTGATGAACTTCCTCACAAAGTTGATCTTGCCAAAGAATGATTTCATTTCTTTTTTACTGGCAGGCAATGGAATCTTAAGAATGGCTTCTATGCGTTCTAGATCAATGGAAATTCCCTTTTCAGAGAGAACATGCCCCAACAATTTACCTTCCGGTACTCCAAAGATGCAATTCTTTGGGTTGAGAGATATCCCACACTCTCTACATTTTTAAAAAGCTTTGCATAAATTTGAGATATGATCACCTCTCTTCTTGGAAAAGACCGTTAGATCATCCATATAAATGATTATGCACTTACCAATGATGTCTTTAAAGGCAATGTCCATAGCTCGTTGGAATGTTGCTCCAACATTAATCAAGCCAAAGGGAATCCTCCTGTAAGCAAAAGTGCCCCACTTGGTGGTGAAAGAAGTCTTGTGCCTGTCCTCATACTGCACCATGACCTGAGTGTATCTTGAATAACCATCCAAGAAGGGCATCATCTAAGATCCAGTGATGATCTGGAGCACTTCATCCAGTGAGGGTACCAGATAATTATCTTTCTCTGATGCTCTGTTTAGGTTCCTGAAATCCACGCATAACCGGATTTCACCATTTTTCTTCCGTACTGGAACCAGGTTTGCAACCCAAGTAGAATGTCTTACTAAGAATATTATCCTTGCAGACAACAGTTTCTACACTTCCTTTTGTATTATGGGTTCCAGTAAAGCATTGATGGGCCTTTGCCTTTGTCTGAAAGGCTTTACTCCTAGATTGAGAGGAATAGTATGGGTTATGATTGATGTATCATAAGTCTTTAAGTCTTCATAACTCTAGGCTATCACATATGGATATCCATGTAGTTCATTGATGATTCCTTTCCTTTCCTCAAGAGTGCATACTTTACCAATAAAGATATTTTTGACATCCTCTTGAGATCCCATATTATATTTGTCACACTGTCCACTAATAGACTCTTTCCTGGTATCCTGTTCCTGATCTTTGATCTTGTCCAGATCAAAGATCCTCTCTAGTTGCACCATTCCCCTGGGAATTGCATTAGTCTTCAAATTAATTACCCCTTCCAAGTCCATCTCAACTTCTTGAAGTTCAGTTTCGTCAATGATTTGAGAAGCAAAGACATCAGTACTAGTAATAAAATCTAAGATGTGCTTGTCATCTTGAAATACTTGGAAGTTGGTGATATTATCAGGTACTAAGGGTATTGGGGTCAGCTCCACAGTAAAATTCTTTAGTCTCAAAAGAGACAGAGGCTGCAAGGTACTTGCCGCCTGAGCAAGAGAATCAATTGTCTGGTTCTTATTTCATGGAATCAACTGAATGTTGAAGGCATCAAATCCTTCAATGAGGTCCCACACTCTATGTCTATAGTTGGTCATTCTCCTGTCATGACAAGAGTATTGTCTCCTAACTTGCTTGACTATTAACTCAGAATCTCCAAAAACTTGCAAGATTTTAACCTTTTTCTTCAATGCCATTAATAGTCCATGCACCAAGGCTTCATATTCTGCTACATTATTCGTACAGTGGAATTGAAGTCTATGAGTAGTGAAAAATTTCTTACCTCTTGGGCTAATTAGCTCGAAACCTTCCCTAGCTCCATTCTTTGATTTGGACCCATTGAATCTTAAAGTCCAACAATCAGTAGCTGCAAAGTTCCCTGCTTTTTCACTTGCACTGTTACTGCTAGATGGCTTTTCAGAAGGCATTACTCTTTTCCCTTTAGGATCTTCTTTGACATTTCAGATATCGATTTTGGCTGCAGGAGTGTGGTTGATACATTTTTGTATTTGTTCCACTGCAACCTGGCATAAGGAATAGTCCAATTCTAAATGAGAGGCATTATGTACCCTGCACCAATTGGGCAAAAGTAGTTCTCCAAAGTTCATTCCCCTTCCGAACTAAACTTGATCTTGAATGCACTTCTAAATGAACTCTTGAAAATTATCCAGCAAACCAAGTTGACTATCTTCCAGGTCATTATCATTTTCATCTGGTTCGATCAGGACTTCAATACTACTGGATTTTGTTGTAAGGTCTACAGGCATTGTGTGGAACATAAGAACTTCCTCCATATCTGGCTCTTCAAGAGGAGCAACAAGCATATAGTTACCCATATTTACTTTTGATACCATAATTTCAATAGAAGTTTTCTAATATTCTGTAATCATGTACTTCATTCGGGGTTCTCTTTCAATCCTAATCTGGTTTGGCACTCCCTTCCAGGGAAGCCACATATGGGAGTGATTAGTTGAAACATACCCATTCAAGGCCCTAGTGAAGTCTCTTCCCAGAATTAGGCCATAAGCATCGGGTATGTCAGCTACTTGTATATTGATAACCTGCTAAATCCTAGGATCAGAAGCAATCTGCATATGAATCATATTTAATTCTCCTACAACATTGACTTCAATCCTATCCAATTGTGTGACTTTTTTCTACGAGTCAATAGGGGTAATACCCATAGCTCTACATACACCGAAAGGCATAACATTGGTTGAAGCACCAGAATCCAATAGACAATTATGCATATTCTTACCGAATATTTGAACAGAAATCAAGAATAGAGGTGTGTCTGTCTTCCCTTGAAACAGAGTTAAGGGAGTATCTACTTGAGCAACTTGAGATTTGTCCTTTTCTTTCCCAGTATCTCCAAGGGGCGTATGGACTTGCTTCTAAATATGATTTTGTCTTCCTACTGACTGAGAACTAGATACTCTATTGAAATTCTCATTTACTGATTTATCTTGTGACATGAAATTTGCATTATAAGATCCTAAGATTGCATTCCTAATGGATGGAACTCTTAATAACTCGAATGCAGAAAGATTTACCTTCAATTTTCGGAGTTCTTCAATAACATACATGGCCAGTTGTTCTTCATTTAAATCAGTAGGAGTCTCCCTTGGGTATTCCGCCATCTTTTCCTTATTTGCATCAGCATTTCTCCCTTTTGGTACATCAACATGTCCTAGATCTTGAGATAAATATTGTTTGGAAATCTGAGGCAGTGATGGATTATTGCTAGCATTAGGGTTTGGAGGCGTGTTGAAATTATTCGGTGGAATGGAAGTAGTAAAGGGGCCTCCAGCCTATGGGTGCCGGTGTGGCAACTCCCTCAAGTCGTACTTCTTGACAGGTCTCTGGAAGGTCTGTACTTCTTCAACATAAGCCTCTTCTTCATCTCTGGGACCATTATCATTCACTGGACTCTCATCAAATAACTGTGTCATTTCATCTCCATTGCATACCTGATCTGTTTCTTCCTCCAACTGATCAGATTCTTCTTCAGGAACATTCTCCTAATTTTGAGGAAAAGGAGCATGGTTCAGCACCAACACCGGTGAATCATAAGGATTGGATGGTACTATTTCCTTACCACTTGCATTGTTCTCCACTTCGTACTGAAAGATTGAGGCTGCTATTTGGAATTCTTGACAGTCTAACTCAAAATGCTGACTAGTCTTTTGGAGCCTACACCACCTTGATAAAGTAGCCTCGGCTAGATATACACTGCTAGGAGGCTTCTCTTGATTAACTAGTTGATTGGCAGACTGATCGACAGGTTGACTAACTAGTTGATCCAATGGGGTGGGGACTCCTCCATTGTTGGGCCCTGTGTTCCAAGTCTTGTTCTGTCTTGATGGCTGCCTCCTATCGAACCCTTTTCCACCACCTCTGTCAAAGTTCTGGCCCGAGGGTTTCCTTTATCATAGTTTTGTCTTCTATCATTATTATACCTTCTGTCATTATTAAATCCCCAATCATTATTGTAACCTCTATCCTGGCTATATCCTCTTTTATTATTGTATCCTCTATCATTATTGTATCCTCGGTCCTGACGTTGCCCTCTATCAAAGTGTTGTCCTTGTGGATTCTCTCTGTTATGATTGGACTACATATTTCTCTGAGCATCTTGCAACTGGCTATTCTGGTTCCTCAAGTAAGTCACCTCCATATTCAACTTCTTTATTTGTTCAGACAATTCATCCAGTCTTTCCTTGTCAAGATTACTATATGGAAGCTAATTCGCATTATTCTGGGAATACCCTACTGCAACATTGGCATTTAGTGATTGGTTCAATACTTTAAAATTCTGCAGGTATGAAGGATAACTAGTCTGAGGCTGGGTATGTAGGGGTTGATTCACATTTTACTGGGGGTTACTAATCATGGATAACACTTGTCCCATAGGAGGTCCTGGGTGAGGGACCAAAGGCAACTAAGGTACCAGATTCATGATTGGAGTATGGTTTGCCAGAGCCTGGTTGAGAGTTGGAACTTGTCCAAGGTGAGAAACAGGTCCTAATGAGGGTAGAGGCCCAAATAAATGCTGCCTTAGATTAGTGCTAACTTTCACAGCCTCTACATATGCATCAAGTAGACTAGCAAGAGGATTATTACTCCACTTCATAAAGGTAGCTGTCAAACTATCAAGTCCCTCATAATAAACTTCTAGAGCAGTGGGTTCATCAACAACATAAGGGGCCTATAGTCTGGTATAAACACGGTGAAACCTATTGTTGAATGATCCTATAGGCTCATTGACCTCCCTTTTAACATTAGTGAATTGACGGTAGAGCTCATTGGAACTAATGGGGATTTGAAACTTTTGCAAAAAGGCAGCCTCTAGCTCAGTCCAATGCTTGATAGACCCAAAAGGAAAATGGTTGTACCAATAGAATGCATCTTCCCCTAGTGAATAAGGAAATAATCTAAAAGCTACATCCTCATGGTTTATCCCTCTATCCTTGAGGCTAGTCTGAAAGATCCTGATGTGTTCCTCAGCGGTCCTATTTGGATCATTGACATGGAATTTTGAATAGAAGTGTTTAGTGTTTTTGGGCATGACATTGTAAATGGAAAAACTCAATGGAGATGGGTTGGTTGCTAGGAAAGCCATTGGTGGAGGTGGGGTAGTAATGGATGATTTATGACTGGCTGAGGTTGTGGACTGGGAATGCCCTCAGACTCAGATGAACCTGATGAAGACGGGGATGATGGAGATGAGGGAGCTGGATGGGATGATGACGATTCTCCCCTTCTGTTGGTCCTTCTAGACCTAGTGGGGTCTAGTAATTCTTGAAATTATTCCTCTCCTAGAGAAGATCTTGTCCTTCTAAATATTTCAGGAGAGATAGCATTCAAAAATTGATCCAGCTTGCTTATTTAGGCCCTCCTTCTAGCGCCAATCTATTGATGATGTTCTCTGCACAACAACAACTTAGACAAAATATGAAATCCTATCTCTCTTGAAAGGTAAATCTCTATCAGCAAGCCTCAAGAGATAACCCCAAGGTCTCTAATGTCAGGTCTTGACAATGCATAAACACCTCAGTGATAAAATGTGAAAATGTTGGTAATCACAATGGGACCTTACTACAAGCAAAATACTGAATCTCAATTTATCAGATCTAACAATGTGATGATACTTCAATCCTAGATCTAACCCAATAATCAAAGAAATAGAAAAAGATAAGGGTTTCAAAGATATTTCTAAACTTAATACTAAACCTAAGATTGACAATGAAAATGCCCAACACTCGAAATGGACCAATCCCTCAAAACTGATCTCTACTCGACCCAGATAAATCTGCAATCTTGTAGAAATAGTGCAATCTTCTAAGGTGTTAGGTTTTTCAAATCATGAACATTCATTCAAACAACCCTATAGCAATTGAAATGAACAAATCTTCACAATCGAACTAAGCACAATGAATATGAAGTCCAGGCTAACTTTGCAAAGTAACTAACAATCAGTTGGTTGCGAAAAGTATGGACTGAGGGATTGCTGCAACATTCAAGTATCAAATCACAAACATTATTGAATCAAATCTAATCTAAATATTAACCAACTCAAAGCAATTTTAAAGATGGAATAATAAGAACCATGTAAGACAAGAGAATACAAGTATGGCACCAAATCACAATGTCATTTCTTCCATTCAAATTGTCCACTATAGCAACAATTTCAGCTTTATGTTACAATATTTGCTTGAGAACAACTACTTGCTAACTTTCCCTACTTGATTTTCTTCTAACTATTTTTCTCTATTCTACTTCTATCTTCTAACCTTTACAAATGAGGCGAAATGCCCAATATATAGAATCCCCCCAAAAAAAACCCGACGGCCGAGCAAGAGTTTCACAACATTAATTAGGCACCACCATTCGACCAAGAGAAAGTCAAAATGGAACAAAGGAATGCATTAAATGCACGAACTGCACCCAGGTCGGCCTGAGATTCCCAATGTAGCTCGGACCAATGCAAGGCGTGATAATGTGGAAGCACAAATCTCGATACAGTTGGGCATTAACTGCCTTCCCCTTTGTCTTTATTCTGATCTAGCCATTCATGGACTTCAAGAGCGCCTCATCCAAGTCAGCCACAGGTGGTAACAGCAAAACCCTCAGTCGTCTTTCAATTGATGCAATCTCCTCCTTTGATTTTTTTACCAACCTATCCCAATCCACCTTATATGTTAGGTATTTGTCAATGACGACAATGTATGTGGCTGCATCATCTAACTGATGCTCAGAAATAGAATCATCATTAATTGGGGCATAAACATCATGCCACCACTTCCTCAACTGTTCCAAACTCAAATACTTGGGCGCGATCTTTCTTCTTCCCATCATAATTTCAAAGAAGGAAATGGATCCATTGTAAACACCGACTAGGGTATCATCAATCTGCCTCCTTTGTTTTTAAATTTTCTTCAACACTTTCTTCCTAATCTGCAATGCCTCATATCACTCCCATGGTTTGGCAGCTCTGGAGGAAGGAAGAATTTCATCACTTACCAATTTATCCCTAGAACATTCCATGATAGCTCTAGTTTTCTGCAGAAGGAGATCCGTGTCTTCCTTATCTTGTGCCAACACCACTTTCAACCAATCAGTTGCCCTTGTAGCATCCTTCCTAGTTGACAGAATCTCCTTAATGGCCTCATTACCTTTAGTCCGCACCCCTTGCAGCCAACTCGTTGTGGCAAGATTGGAAGCCTTCATCTTTTGAGGCTCGGTAATGGTCTCCTTAGGCAAAGGATTCATAGCAGAAATCGAAGAGTTAATGGATTGCAGGGGCTTCATTAATTCCTCCAAGCATTTCCTGAGATTTTCATTCTCTCTCTTCAACTCATGCTTGGTCTTTATTTCCTTCCTTAGCCTACCACGATGACTACATTAGAACTCTCATAATCTTCAATATCCTGTTCCACAAAAGTAGGCCCCAAGTTGAAAGTCTGCACATTATAATCTTTTCCAACCACATCATCTCTATTTTTATCTGGAGCAGGGGTTGCAATGTGAACAACCCTATCATGAGCTTCATCTCTTTCAATCATCGAGATCACCCTAGCCTTCTTCTTACCTTTGTCTTTTCCAATCTTGGCTAGTAGTGCATCCCAATTCGGTGGACTATCTTCTACAACAACTTGTTTTCTCCTTATCTCCTTGTCCAACCAACCGGGGATAGTGGATTCCAGTTGCACCTCAGCCTGTTTTTTCTCTTCTTGTTGAACTTTAGGTGCTTCCTCACTCACATTTTGCTTCTCAGGAGTTTCATCTGTCTTACTTTCTTCCTCTTCAACATGTTCATCCTTATGCTCGGGTGATGGGACTTTTACTGTTTCTTCTTCACTTGGAGGGATTTCTTCAGTTCTAACAGGGGAATCCACATATGCAACCAAAGGGGACTGTATTATCTTTTCAATTTATGCCTCTGCACTATGAAGATCACCCTCATGAAATTTTTCTCCCTCAGTATACAAATGGTCTTCAACATCCTCTGACTCACTAGGTTTTCTTTAAGCTCCATGAGCGGAAGGCACATCATCATGCTGCTCCTCATGGGAAACCACCAAATGGAGATCTGCTTTAGGAACACTATCCTTGGGAGGAGTCCAGGACCTCCTTGTATATACCTTGGACTTCTCCTTTGAACTTTTAACATTTACCACTTGTGGGGAAACTTCTTCCTCCCCAACCTTGGACCTTGCCTTCTCTGACAATTTTATGATTCTTCTCCTCTTGGGCACTGGCACATCAACTTCAGGACCCTGATTTTTAGTCTCTATTTGCTCAGACTTCCTAGTCCTTGTCCTCTTCTTGGCCTTTGGCTTTCTTTGTTTTTCTGCTTCCTGGACCTTTGTTTCTTGAACACCTTTTATCTTGATTTTGAAAGGAGAATCCAACTTACCCTTTCCCTTAGGATCTTTCTCAGTAGATTCTTCAGAGGTGGAGTGGGGATCCAAATCTCCCATTAGTGCATAGGTGCACTATACACCATTATTTTCTAGCTCCCATAGCTTATGCTTTAGCCACATCCTAGTGAATTTGATAACTGGATCCACTAGTTGTTTCAATTCCGTCTTTTCCTCCTCTAACCAATCCACATCACCAATTGGTCTATCTTTTATTGCCTCAGAAGCATGATCCTAGATCAAGTTTCCATCGTCTTCCAATTGATCAGGAACTGCCTTTACATTATACAATTGAACTGACTCAACTTGAAGCTGGGAGAATTTCTTCTTTCTGACCTCAAATTCACAACTGCAGTTGGCCTAGTAGTCCTCCTAGTTCACCTTATGACTATACTCTTTGCTAGCCTTCTTTTGAGCTTCTCCTGTAATATCAAATCTAGACCTCTTGGAGTGGACAGACAAGCCAAGAGTACTCATTTCTTCTTCTGAAGCTTGGGCAGAACCAATGGAAGGACAAGCCTCTCCAGTACCAATCCTCAAGGGGAAGTCTCCACCAAATCCAGTCTTATGCTTGTCCCTCTTAACAATGGCATCAAAGTCACAGATCTGCCTAGTGACCTCCAATAGTAGAATGTGATTGGTAGGGTATCTTGGGAGTCTGTATGGGGCTCTCTAGCAGCCATCAATCTGAATTTAGGAGAAAGTAGAGAACTGAATAAACCATGCCCCATATTTCTTGATGAGTTCTTCTGCTTGATTCGAAATCCTGACATGCTTCGCACCTTGAAGCAATCTAGCGATATGCATGGTGAATGCATCATTCACCCTCCTGTAGTTCGAACCTCCCAAGTGCAACTGAGGATAAACCTCATAGATGATATCCTGTCCAAAGATTCCCCTTGTGCTCAATCCTTTGTAGGGGTGGATCTTGCAAGTGCATGGACGAAATATGAGGTCATTGTGAAGGTCTTTGTTTGCAACACATTGGACAACCGCTCGTGGATTATTTGGCTGACCCCTGCCTAATGGTAGTCGGTCTTCTCTTGCTCCATCGTCACAATCACATGGCACATCCAATTCTCAAACGTACCAACATTCTTTAATCCAACCACCTTGCTAAGAAGAGTGATGGCATCATAATATTCCTTCTTGAACTTAATCCTGAAAAATTGTTTGGGCAATTTGGAATAATGAGACTTGGGCTTCTCCAGCCAAGAATTGATAAATTTTTGTGACTTCACGGTATGCTAATCATAGAAATCCTAAGCCCCCCTCATGTTGAATCCCACCACATGAGATCTATCTAGCATATCAAAAGTTTGGGCAATGGAAACAGGGTTGAGATTTCCTACAACCCTCCCCTGAGGACCAATAATTCTCTGTGTGTCTTGATCATAGTGCCTGGCACACTCAAGGACTAGCTCATAACAATGCACCATGGAAGGGAAGCCAGCTACATGGGACAAGCTTGATTCCATCATCCTTCTAGCCACCAAAGGATAATCCTCTGTTGCCATCCTTCCTTTAAATTCTTCATAATCCCATGATCTGACATTTGTATTAGTAAACTTTGACCAAACTAAAGTGATTTTACTCTGAGGGATCTTGCTCTTAATGTCCATTTTAATCCTCTCTGCATCAGACATTGAGGACCCAACTGTTGCCTTGCTAGATTCAGCCTGTACTCAACATGGAAATCATAATAAAAACAACAGGAAAGGGAATGTTAATCCATAAGAACACGGGTGGAATAAGCCTCATACAGTCAAGGCGTTATTAAACCTCATATAAAATGTTTTTGATAAACTTCGGGTTTCAGGACCAACTGCAGAATCTGAGCTAGAAAGGAATTTCGGGAAATTCCGGGCCAGACGGATTCCAGAAAAATAATCATGAAAACACCTACTAAAAATTAAATCCGATCGTTATCAATCAATAAACCACATTGGAAATCATAAAATAGCATGAACAAATGATAAAATGCATTGAAAATCACTAACACATCATGCTACCCCATATTCCATTATATTCCATTAAACTTTGGGAAAATCCACTAGAGATGAATTTTCGTGGAGGCATAGACACTTCGCAAAATCTGGAAAAAATAGGGAACCAAGGACTTCGGGAAACTCCGACGTCAGCGGAAATCCGCGAAATCGTCTCATCTCTCCAAAAGTCTATTATCTCATTGAGAAGTCTTGGCGACTTCCGAGAGGTCACACCGAAGGTGGATGTCATCGGATGAGGTTTCACTAAAATTAGGTGGTTTCGGTGTAACGTCTCACCGACGAGGGGGGGTCTTATCGAAGCAAATGGATGTTTCGGTGATAGGTTTTGAATTCGGCTAGAGGTCCTGTCAACTGCGCAATGTTTCGCCGACAAGGAGTTTCATCGGTATAACCTCTGGCCGACAACATGTGATCTCCCCGAAAGAAGATCTGAGCTCACCAGGAAAGGAAGGCTTCGTCATGAAGTCCCGGCGACCACTGGTAGTCTCAGCGAAAGTGAAGGTCTCGGCAGGAGTTGTGAGCTCGCTGAAAGGTCTCACCGACCAAGCAGGGTCTCCCTGACTAAAATGAAGGGAGCTCGACGAGAGTAGAATGCACTCAATGAAAGGTCTTGTCGAAGGATGAAGGTCCCAGCGATGGAAAAGAACATCGGTATGACTAATGGAGCCTGCTATGACCTCTTGCCGATGAATGTTTGTCTTGCCGACAGTGTATACGATAGCGATAATTTTATTGCCCCTCACCAAATTTTGGGAAAATCCACCAGAGATGGATTATCCCGAAAGAACAAGAAATCCCGGAGTGAGGCCAAAAGCCAGATTGCGACATGAAATCACAATTTTACACACAACATCTCATTAATCATGAATTTCAATGATTTAAGCTTAGGGGAAGTTATGCATGGACCTTCAAAAGATTTTATTTGCATTCTAGGCCCGTTTGAGAGAAAATTAAAGATGAATGGCGATGCCCTAGGTTTAAACCCTATACATCCGCCATTAACACACAGGAAAACCTATGACTCAGGTAATTCAAATGCCGACACCATACTAGTGGAAAAAATTGTGATTCTCAAGTAAGTTCACCAAAATGCAAACAAACCAACAAACTCAGAAATTACTTGGGAGATCATAAATTAATCAATGCTACGCAACCCTAGTCATGAAGCGATCAAATATTCAGGAATTCAAGTCCCAGAAGCTCTTAGAACATCAACGCGCTATCCATAATCATTAATTCAAAGAAAAGAAATCAAACACATGCCATTATAAAGTGGGAGTCGATCCCAGAATCAACAAATGCGAAGAGAATGGTGTCCACGAAGAACAGGGGAAAGAATGCACAAGAAATCACCACTAAATCGATCAATTCAAGCCCAAATGTCCCAAATCGAATCAAAATCTCGAAGAACCAACTCTAAGGATGCAGTCCTAAACTCAAATGATGGCAAATAATAAGCATGATGGCATAAAAGATCCCAAAAATCAAGTTAAATACATCCTTCAAAGCACACACGACGTCATTAATGCAATTGATAAGACAGTCAGAGAACCTGGGAATCTGACAACAGGGCAGAATCAAGAAAAATCCGGCCCACGTGGAAATCCGCAAATACTGAAAATCCCCAAACAACAAGGTCCAGTCGGAGTCCAAGCAGGATCCGGGAAAATTCGACCAGGGTGGAAAATCCCGAATCTGAGTAAAAGCCCGAAATTTATCCAGAACTTAGGATTTTTAATGAATAACCTAGGGGAAACACTTAGACAATCAAAAATAAACATTTAATCACATGCCTAAATAGGATAAAACCTCACAATGAAAGGGCCAAGAAACCAAAACCAAAGTGATAGGGTCCCTGCTTTCTGTGGGGCGTGCATGCGAAAACTGCACAACACCTAAGTTAGTGAAGCCTGCTAACACAATTTGTAAGGAGTGTCAAATGGGTAAACAGACTAGAGTCTCTTTTCAGAGAAAATAGTTTCATTCAAATGATTTGCTAGAGCTGCTACATACTGACCTCTGTGGGCCCTCTAGAGTCAAAAGTATTCATGGACAAAGGTACTTTATGTTGATTATTGATGATTACTCTAGAATGATATGGGTTTCCTTCTTAAGAGAAAAATGTGAAGCATTGGAAAAGTTAAAAAGTTTCAAGGCTATGGCAGAGAATGAGAAAGGTCTAAAAATCAAGTGTCTGAGATTTGACAAAGGTGGTGAGTTCACCTCTAGGGAGTTCAACTCTTTTTGTGAAGAAATTTGGGATGGAAGATTCAAAGCTTGTTGGTACTCCCATGGTGACCAGATGTAAGATAACATAGAATGATGATTCTCCTAAGGTGAATCAAACTAGATACAGGTCAATGATCGGTGGATTGCTTTATTTAACCCAGACTAGACCAGATATTATGAATGTTGTATGTATGGTTGCTAGATTTTAGGCTGATCCAAAAGAATCACATGTGACTACTATCAAGAGAATCTTCAGATATCTAAAAGGAACAATTGACTTTGGACTTTGGTATCCAAAGGATGATGATCTCACTTTGAGTGCATATATTGATGTGGATTGGGCTGGAGATGTAGATGACAAGAAAGTACTAGTGGTGGTGCTTTCTTCCTAGGGAAGAAGTTGGTATCCTGGTTGAGCAAGAAGCAGAATTCAATTTCTCTATCTACTGCTGAGGTAGAATATATTGTTGTTGCAAAAAAAGTTGTACTCAAGTAATATGGATGAGACAAATGTTGAAAGATATCAGGGTGGTATATGAAGATCCTATTTCCATATACTTTGACAATTCAAGTGTAATAAATATTTCAAAGAATCTGATACTTCACTCTAAGACTAAACATATATCAATCAAGTTTCACTTCTTAAGGGAGAAAGTGAATGAGAAAGAAGTCAGATTGGAGTATGTGCCTACCAAAGAGCAGATTGTAGACATCTTTACTAAACCATTGTCAAAGGATACTTTTGAGTATCTTAGAGGAATGCTAGGGGTAATCACCCCTCCTGATAAGAACTAAGAGATACATTTACTTGCATCAATCTATGAACTACATTGCTATATTCTGATCCGGATTGATGTATTTGAGGCTGTTACTCAAGGGAGGTAGTCAAATATGCAGATATGTGGTTCAGAGCTTGTATGGTTACCCTTGCCATTGATGTCAAAGGGGGATAAGTGCAATGTGAAAAATCCTTTTAAGGGTCGAAGAGCAATTGAGGAGATGAGTCAGAACCAAAGGGAAAGCAAGTGTGTTGGGTTGATGGTATTTTTCACATCATGTGTTGCCATCAATTCCAAAGGGGAAGATTGTTGGATGTTGTGGATGTGTTGTTGATATTTGGTTGTCATTTATGTCAAAACTATTAGCATTTGGTGTATCAAAGGTTGTATATGTCAAGGATATTGAGAAAATTGTAAAAGAAAGTGTTTCAGGTTCCCAGTGGAACTATGCAGGTCATGAAGGCATCTTGTTATGTACGTTGAATTTCAGCTACTGTGGATTAAAGGGTTTTATGTTGAGTGTATCTAGATCATCTACCAAAAGTTTCAGAGGTCCGTGTATAGATTTGATCATGTTGTGGTCTGACAGTGTTTCTGTGGTGTCTATTAGTGTTCTTGAGTAAAGTTTGTGTGATCTGGAAATCTTAGTGGCTACGAATGTTTCTCTGTTGTTTCTTGGTGCTCTTGGATGTTTCTAGATCATTCTCTATCTTTGTGTTATTTCCACATTGATTGGTGTTCTTGTGTTCAGAAATTTTTCTTACGTATGTTTAGTTTTTCTTGTTCTTGGCCAACATGTTGGTGGTAGCGAGTTGTAGATCTTCAAGGAGGAAGTAATTGATGTATTTTTGTGTTGGAGTTGTTAATTTGGGTATCCACTATGTTGTGGCCAACCTTGGTAGATTCACATTAAAAAAATTATTTATTTGGGCTGACATTACAAATATGTTTTATTTTCCTAGTCGAATAAGTTGTTGATGAAATCCCATGATGCGGATATATAAGTGCGATTGTTTCATTGGTGTAGTGTGTGGAAAAGTTGCTTCATGTGTTGGGTGTGCTCTTATGTGTATATGTGTGAATATCATTTGATTTCAGAGAAAAGTGTGAAGAAGATTGAGCGAAGTGTGAAGAGTGAAAAGAGAAGGAGTTTTTTGTGCTTAATTGGAACTGTAATTAGGCTTGTGCAAAAGCTAATTTTTTAGTTCATACCCTCTAGATTTTAATCCTATTCTATATTGTTGGGCAATGAGACCCTTTTTTAATTGAGTAGTGAGCTCTAGGAAGTGTGCTTGAATGCATGTGCATTCCCCTTTATTGATTTCATTATACTTTTAATAGGGTATAATCTTGTGGACTAACATCCACCATGGTTTTTCCCCTAATAGGGTTTCCACGTAAAAAATCTTGGTGTTCTTTGTCTCTCTGATGTGTTAATTGTTTATGGTTAATTTCTTATTCATTAGATCTTAAGTAAAGTTTGAAAAGTTTATCACTCTATGAAAACTTATTCACCCCCCCCTCTCAATTGTCTATCCTTGTTTTTCCAACTATAGACACCTAAAAATGACCTAGGCCTGCAAGCTTCATTTTTACCACTTTCGTCCTAGCATAATTATGACATTTAATTATGTCCTTGGTCCATATTCAACTATTGATTAAATAATTCATAATTATTTAATTAATTCATGTCCTTTTATTCTTCATGATTATTAAATAAATAAATTTTATTTATTTATTAAATACGTCACTAATTGTCTAAATTTCCCTCTAATTAAATAAATTTCTAAATTTGTTTAATTATCTTTATTCATTAATTCTTCCTGATTAATAAATAAATGAATTACATTTATTTATTTAATATGTCACTAATTGTCATAATTAAATGAATGAATTAATTTATTTAATTATTAGTCTTATCTGCTAAATTAAATAATTAAATTTAATTATTTAATTACCAAAATTAATATTCCTCTCATTTTAAATAAATTAAATTATTTAAAATGTTATCTCATTCTTAACTGTCAGCTCATTTTGGTAAATAATCTGAAAAATTGATTATTTATTATTTCACAAAGTTCACATTTGGAATTAATTTAATTCCAAATTGGTAACTTTCCTCCAAGAAGTCAGATGATTGGGCAGGTTCTTGACCCTTCCAAAACTGATCTTCAGTCTGGTCTTTATCTTCTTCATTTTCGAAAATCTTTATTTTCGAATTAATTTCCTCATTTATTCTCCACCGCCGATTCGATTCTCTGAGATGACATCTTGACCGCTCGATTAATGATTTTTCCCTAACCCTAATTAGGGATTTTCAGATTTAATCTGAGCCTCTGATTTTAGGTCTTGAGCAAAAGTCAATCTCACCCGTCCATTCAAAATGGAATTTTCTATAAAATGCCATTTTCCTCTCATTTTTCAATTACACAGACATATTACACACATACACATTACATACTCACGCACTTGCACACTTAGATTTATTCATAGCAATTATTGGCACATTTCATTAAGTTTTGGCATTTTTAGGCATAGACATTCTTAGTCATTTAGGCATAGGCATTAGACATTTTCTCAAATCCTTCAAAGCTTGGTGTAGGACATAGACTAATATTTTTAGATTGCTCACATGACAAATCTGAGGGAAACACATCAACCAACAAGTTAGAAGGTACTATGGAGGTAATCATGGAAAATTCAAGAAACAGGTATAATTGTTTTATGGTTTAATTTCCTTTGTACTCAATAGGTCTTTGGGTTTTATTGTCTTCCTTTTGATTTGCTAACACTTGAATCAAACCTTAAAAATAACCCTTAGTTACACCAACAGGTACTAGATTCCCCTAAAATTTGTACTTCATAGTGATGGGAATCTACTCTAGTTTTAGTTTCTTGGTCTTTGTCTCCTTTGGTACCTCTTCAGTAGCAACTTCTTCTTTCGAATTAGAATTTTGTTAGCACCTACAACAGTGAAAATCATCTGAAAAAGAGAAGAAATGTGAGGGGTAAAATTATCATAAGCATCCATCTTAAGTCTTCATTCATTCAAGAGAATTTCCATTCATAAGTTAGCCCTATGTTTTTCGGGTCTCGGTTTTGGGGTAGAACCAAGATCTTGATCATTTTAAGCTTAACGCTGAACCTTGTCAAAATTTGGGATCGAGGAATAATTTGAACATGATCTCAATATAACATCCCCACCATATTATCAGACATCGAAATCGGGATACAAATAAAAACCTACACTTTGTACAAAGTCATGTCGGAAGTTGGGATCAGGTTGACACTTGGCAATGGTATTCTACAAAATGAGACTAGTTCAAGCTCACATTGAATTTTGATTCTGATGATTGGTTAGAGGTCATAATCGAGATCATTTCCGAGATCGGATCCCAAAAGTAATGTGGGAATTAGGATTAGGTTGTCACTCAAAACTAGACCTTTTGAAATGTGAGTGGGTATGAGTTTACTCTAAGTTTTTATCCTAACAATCTATCAAAATTTGAAATCGGGAGGGCACTCGAAACCAAACTTTCATAAAGTGAATGGGCTTGAGTATCACTTTGAGTTCCAGTCCTGATAAGCTATCGAAAGTCAAAATCAGGTTAACACTCGGCACCAGAACTCAAAATTATGTTGATAATTTTGTTTCCCTTCAAAGTTTGATCCTGATGGTAATGCGAGGATCAAAATTAGGACAAAATTTGACACTTTGATAAAAAAATTGAACACCGTAAGGTTGCGATCCAAACTCCAATTTCAATCAATGATTAGAAATCAGAGTTGGGACATTGTAAAGACCTTGAACTATGAGGCAGTGAAAAACTGAGGTTGAGTTCCAAAATCCAATCCCATAAAACATGTAGAGATCAGGATCATAACAATACCAACATGAAGGCGATTCCGTGAATTTTAAACAACATTTTTCAAGCAAACCTTTAGTATCGGGATAATTTTAAATCTGTGAAACAAGAAGCAAACAACAATGAATTTTTTTTGAAGAAAACCAAAAAAGGAAAGGGACGCCAATGAGCTAGAAGGTTTGAGAAAAAACAAGAAACAAGAAAAACAAGCATGCAAAAATGAGAAACGAAAGAAAATCAAATAAGCAAGAAAATGAGCAGGTAGAACAAATGCACGAAAACAAGAAACGAACGAAAAGTAAAACCAAGAAAACACCTACCTTGAGAAACGTGATGGAAAACTTAACAACCAACAACAAGAAATCCTCAAACTTGAATGTCCTTAGCCCCAGGCTCTGTTCTGTCTCCTTCGCAAAAAATGTAAAGCAACAATGAGTAAAAATTGAGACATGACTGGATTATAAACTTGTTCGTGCATGTATTTCCATTAATGCGCAAGAGTTCGAGAATTGGGGTTTGGAAGGCACTTGGAAGAAGACCAAAATGAAACACAAAAGGTAAGTGGAAGTCAGGATCAGGGAGGAACTCGGCATCGAAACCTTACAGGTGTGAAGTTCTGAAATTCAATCCCGACAAGCAAGAAGAAGGATGGACACGGAAATAGGGATCAAGATGGAACCTAAAACAAGAACCTATGAAGGGTTGTTGGTTCTGGTTTTGGTCCGATACCCAATTCTAGGTTCCAGTTTCAATATGACATCTGATTTGGTAAAATCATAAATAACACAAGGATAAAATTTGGAAAGCGGGATTGGACTAGTAATGAGAATTCACACTTCAGAAAGTGCAAGGTAACAATTCTGATATGAAACCTAACTCTAACAAAACATGGGGATCAAAATCAAGAAGAAAATTGGAACTCACACTTTTAAAGTTGTCAAGTGCTAGTGTCATTCCGAAACCCGATCCCAATAGAACAAATAAAACAAATACTTGGGAGGAAAAAGACAACTCCCAAATCCAGAACAAAACACCAAAGACAAAAACAACAAAAACGGGGACCCATTTTGATCAAAAATAAAATAGGGTGGTTATGCAAGGCATATCAATTGGCGACTCAACTGGGAAAATGGTTTACCCATTTTTAGGATACTGAAGGATTCAGTCACCCAAAATCTCTAGTTTATGAATATTTTAACTTGAGCATGATTGGCTATAGAAAACAAGGGTGAGTTGAAATCTCATATTGTGTATCCTTATAAAAAAATTGAATCTAAGTGTGTGTATTCATGGTACATTTTCTTGCTTAAAGATTTTAACTATTCCTAAAATGACTATATTCCCACTTAAGCTACATGAGGTGGGTCATTATAGTTTTCATGCAATGATATCTAGGGCATTGCTCTGTTGCCATCCAGGCATCTATAGACCCGAAGGAGATACCTCTAGTTCTCTCAAAGCATTTCTCTACTACTAGCTAGGCGTCCATAGCCCTGGTAGAGATACTTGAATCACCTTTATAATATTGAGTTTGTTTTCAAAATTTAGTTCTATTTTGTTCAGGTATTGGATTTTCTTGAAGCAATATATTTTCTTATCCTTTTCCTCAATACTCATAAATTGTAATCTGAAAAAACAAGTTGAGTACTACGATGGACCTCCTGACAACGTTAGGACCTGGATTTTTCACCCGAATCAAGAATACAGCCATCCTAAGACAACTAGAATCTCAAGGAGATAAAATGATTCTACTTATTGAGTGATAGATTCAACTGTAGTTTACAAGATTCACTTAAAATATACCTATTTGTTTCAACCTTTCAAACTATCATTAAGATAGACATAAAGCATAAGTTTTGAAATGAAAAATAATGATGGATATACCTAAAAATACCTAAATCAATTTCTCTACCATAGTATCCTTAGTATGCTTTAAACAACTACCCAATATTTGAGAACGACGAAAATGAATATCCCCAGAAATAGAAAGAAGACAACAAAAGAAAACAAACAAACAAATAGCAAAAATAGAAAAACAAAGAAAACCAAACAAAAGCAAAGAAATTAAAACAAAACAAGAGAAACTAAAATACATATATACAAAGGATAGACGATTAGTCCCTCATGGTCCAAATTAATGCTTGAGAAACTTCCCATTGACCGGCAATGGAACAAGTTCTCCTATTAGGGTGCTTAGTCAAAAATCGTTCTCACCCAAGATCTCAACAATCTGGTATGGTCCTAACTACAGGCTATCAAACTTCTGGTGATCACCCTTCCCCTCTTTGGTATTATCCCATAATAGCACAATGTTTGATATCCTAAAGGCCTTGATTTTGGCTCTCTTTTCAAACCAACATTTGACTACAACCTGATGTTTGGTAAATTGTTGCAGGGTAGCATCCCTCTATTCTTCTAGATTCAACAAATTAGTTAACCTGACCTCTATCCTATCATTGTTGGAATAAAACTCCTACATAAACCATAAAATATATATCTGAAGATTGATAGGAAAGATAGGGTCCTAACCATAAAATAATTTGTATGGTGAGTTTCCTAGGGTAGCTTTGATTCTAGTCCTATTCACTCTTAAGGAAAACTTAACCTATGTGTGCCAATCCCTAGGATTACTTTCTAATAACTTTTTAATTACTTCCAAAAAATTCTTATTGGTAGACTTAGCTACCTCGTTTCATTGCAGATAATAATTGGAAGAATAATTCCAAACAATCTTGTACTCAAATGCCCATTGAATAAATTGTGCAAAAGAAAAGGTTGGGCTATTATCACATACTAGAGCAAATGGTACCCCAAACCTAGTGATGATATGCTCATTGAGGAATTTGATAACCACACCAATGGTGTAGTTTTGGTAAGCTTGAGCCTCGATCCACCTTGTGCAATAATTCATTGTAGTCAAGATTAATTTGTGACCTAAAAAATAATTCAAGTTGATTACTCTGACAAAATCCAATGCCCATTGGGAAAACGGTCTTACCTCATATACAGGCTGCAGGGGCATCGCCAGGTTTCACTCTTTAGATGCTAATGTTTGACAGGTATGACATGTTCTAATGTGTTGATGAGCATCATGAAACACATGAAGCTAATAGTACCCTAACCTCAAGATCTGATGTTCCATTGCATCTGCCGAACTGTGCCCAATACCAAGTCTTCCATGAAATTCAACAATGGTCTGCTTCGCCTACTACCGATCCAAACAACACAAATACACACCCTCAAAATTCTTTCTATGCAGGCTCCTCCTTCGATCATATAGTGAGCACTCTTTATTGTCAATTCCCTCCTCTATGTTATGTTCATCCCATTAGGACACTTGCTATTCAATAACAAGAAAATCATATCACCATACCATGAATCTCCTATGAATGACTGTACCGTATATTGCTGACAGGTGATCTTGGAATCAACCTCATCCATTGCTTTGGATAATAATTTTCCTCAGACCAACTTCATGGGGTGAATCTTGAGATCCAACTCGTGTAGAATCGCCATCCACTTTCCCCTTCTCTCTCCTAGCTCACTTTGCATAAGAAGGGATTTCACTGCTAGGTCGGGAATGATGGCTATGATTTCGCTGCATAGGATGTAGTGGCATAATTTCTTAACAACTCTTACCAATGCGACAGACTACTTCTCCAATGGTGGATAATTGATATCAATATTTTTGAATGGGGAACTCATGAAAGCTATTAGTCATTCATCCTCTTCGCCTTTTTTTGTGTCAAAAAAACAACTTACAAATGCTCAGACGCAAAAGAATAAATATAGAAAGGTTGTAAATAATCAAGGATGGTTAATAGAGGTGCTTCTGAGATGGATTTTTTGATTTGTGAAAATTTATCCTTCACCTCATTAGTCCATTTGATCTTCACATCTTTCTTCATCATCTCATTGAGGGGTTTGACAATTTTTGCAAACCCAATAATAAACTTCCTCACAAAGTTTATCTTTCCAAAGAAAGATCTCATCTCTTTCTTGTTGCCTTCTATGGGTAATATTAGGATGGACTCCACCCTGTTAGGATCGATCAAAATGCCCTTTTCTGAAATTATGTGACCTAGCAGCTTTCCCTCTGAAACCCCGAATACATATTTCTTTGGGTTCAGGGAAACACCATACTTTATACACTTTTCTAGAACCTTTGATAAATCAATAGCGTGGTCCTCCCTATTCTTGGAAAATACAGTCAGATCATCCATGTAAATAATGATACATTTACCTACCAGATCCTTAAAAGCCACATCCATCAAATTTTGAAAAGTGGCTCTAGAATTGATGAGACCGAACGACATCCTTCGGTAGGCAAATGTTCCCTACTTTGTCATGAAAGCAGTCTTCAGTCTATCCTCATAATTGAATAGCACTTGGTTATATCTAAAATAACCATCTAGGAATGACATAATATGCGAACCATTGACTATTTGTAACACTTCATTGAGGGAAGGAAGTGGGTAATTATCTTGCTTTGAAGCTTTGTTCAGGTTCCTAAGTCAACACATAGTCTGATTTCTCCATTCTTTTTGTGCATAGGCACCAAATTTGTGACCCAATTTGAATGCCTCATGGGAATAATGATTCCGGCCAACAATAATTTATGTACCTCTTTAAGGATCAACAGTTCAATCAAGGAATTAACTAGTCGTTTCTTCTGACGGAATGACTTTGCTTGAGGCTTCAGAGGGATGGTATGAGTTATCACCGAAGTGTCAAATGTTTTCAAGTCCTCGTATCCCCAGGTGATTGTTGTGATTTCTTTCTTCAACACCTTCAATATCCTATCATGAATGTCCTTTAGACAAGTCTTCCAATAAATATATTCCTTTTTAGGCCAAAATTTTCCAGATTATACATTTTATATTTCCCTCCATCAACATCTATAGGTAGTTTCTCATGGGTCTGAGGATTAGAATCAAAGATCCTCTCTAGTGCTACCATTCCCTTGGGGATGTTGTTAGTTTTCAAATTAATTATTCCTTTTGTATCAAAATCCTCTGGCTCCTAATCTCCTTGATATTTGTCAGACTCATCAATGATATGTCCTTCAAAAATGTCTGAACTTGCCAAAAAGGCAAGGATGTGTTGATCATCATTGAAAACATGGAAGTTTTGAACATTATCAGGAATGGTTGGAATTGACACTGATTCCACAAAAAACCTCCTTAACTTCTTGTCTTGCATAGGTTCTAGTGTACTAGCTACTATATCCATTGCATCTGCAATCTGATTATCTTCTCTAAGAATCAACTTAATGTCAAAAGCATTAAAATCTTCAATCAGGTTCCATACCCTATTCCTATAAGTAGCCAATCTTTTGTTGTGGCACATGTACTGGTTGTGAACTTGCTTCATGATCACTTCAAAATTTCCAATCACTCTGAGACCTAATACTTTCTTTTGATGTGCAAACATTAGTACCTTGGCTAATTCCTCATACTTTGCAACATTGTTAGTACACCTAAATTGTAACCTATAGGAAGCAAAATAAGTTTTTCCTTTTGGGTTAGTTAGTTCTACTCTAGCTCTGCTCCCTAATTTGGATTTAGAACAATCAAACTTGAGGGTCCAAAATTGGTCTTGAGGTACAACCTCTTTCTTCAAGTTAGCTTTAGGTAATTTTCTAGGAGAACTAAATGGTAAACCTGGCTAGTCTAGGGTATCAAGTTCAAGAGATCTTTGTGCTTGAGGACTATTAGATACTTCGTTCAAAATAAGCACGTGCAAAAACTATTTCCAACAACTATATATGGTCATTAGTTTTGTAACTCACCTTTCCTTTGAGCAATTCTTTCGGTATTGGAAGCTGAGTAGGGGCATGGGTATCTAGCAATTCCTGAGGTTTACTAATCTCAATTTGTAAATCTAGAGATAGGGTCAGGGTTTGATCGGTAAATAATTGGATTCCCTCCTGTGTGTTGTTCTTTCCTAGCAAAATAGTCATAACATTAGTTTCAGATGGGGACTGGTTTAGGACTCTTGTAGGATTTCCATTGTGGGCATCTCCCAACTAACAAATATGATTCAAAATGTGAATTCAAGGCTGACATGTTAACTCAGAATGAATCTGATAGTGAACCCGACACCAATTCGGGAGTAGCAAACTCCACAAATCTACCTTCTCTCCCAAGACCAGCTTGTCTTGTTGTAATTTCTTAATTAACACTTGTTGGTTAATGGTAGTCATAGAATCACTATTTTCTAAGGGTTGTGTGTAATCAAAATTAGGCATTGAAAAGGTCACAACTTTGTCCATCTTATAAATACCTAATTAGGGTGATCATACTCTGTTATCATGTATTTTAGGAAAGGTTCACTTTCTATCCTATTCTGACTTGACATACCCTTCCATGGTAGCCACATGTGTGAAAAGTCCAAAGAAAGATAACCTCCAATGGTCTTCATCCAATCCTTGCTCAACAACATACCATACATTTCAAGAATGTCAGAAAATTGAATATCCATGTAACTTTGGATTCTTTGGTCTAATCTGATCTATATGTGTACATTCTTTATCTCCCCTACAACACTGACCTCTTTTTTTTCAAATTGTATAACCCTTTTAGGGGTTTGAATTGGAGTCAGTCTAATTTATTACAAATGAAAAATAGCATAACATTACTTGAGGCTTTAGAATCTAAAAGTAAGTTATGTAAGTTCTTTCCAAAGATTTGTAAACTCAACAAGAATAGAGGCATTCATGTCTTCCCTCTATATAGAGTCGTGTTCATCTCAACAGCAGGATTTCCCTTTGGCTTTCCTTTCAACTGGTCTACCTTGGCCAAAGATTTCAACACAGAATTGTGTTGAGTGAGACACCACTTTGAGATATCAAAGAATGATAGGAAAGTCATTTTCTTCTGCATTTTTGAAATCGGATCATACTCCTTGTTATTGCTATATTTTTGTTTAGGAAAGAAAGCAAAATTACCTCTATTTGGGATCTCAGGAGGTCCTTTTTGAAGAGGTGGATTGCTTTTCACCCTCAGATGGGGATACCAAATTGTTGGTGGGAGGAGTAGATGTGGTGAATGCCACTTTATTCTAATTCCTTAGAAAATGGCCTCCCTTAGCTTGAAAAGCCTGGGCATCATATGTATCAGTTTCTGGCTCATTTTCTCCTTGCATGGGAAACTGATACTCATCATAAGTCTCAAAATCCATGGCTATATCTAGAGACCCACTGCTTTGGTGAGGATTACCTTGAGCTGGCTGGGAATCAGCTTGAGAAATCGTAACCTTCATTTTTTGGGTAGTTGACCTCAGAATGGGCAGTGGTATCATGTAACCTGCACCAATTATTCATGAGGTTTAGATCTACAATGTTTGTAGTGTTTATTTTGTATTCATTGACATGGTAATTATGCGATACTTCTCCATTGTTTAGTCTAGTATCCCACTGTCGGTTGTTAGGCCTCTAATTATATCCCCTATTCTAGTTTTGGTAATTCTGATTCTGGAAATCCTAGTTTTGAAAGTTCCTTTGGTTCTGATTATTATTCTAATTAGAGTAATTACTCTAGTTTGGATACCATCCCTGGTTCTAGTAGTAACTTTGGTTTTGAGGGGGATTTAATCTAAATTGAGCCATCTCATTGGCCACTTGAGACATGGTTTTCTTCAGATTTTTTAACTATGTTGAAAAATGAGCAGTATCCTCATTTTTTGCAGTTGTTGCAATTGACGGGTTTGTTGTGGTATTGGATCCTCCAACATGATTGTAAGAATTTTTTTGCCATTGGGAGGAATATAGGGTTCCACCATTGACCCATGACAATGAAGTTGGAGGATGTATTTCAGCCAAGGGTCCATAGGCAGAATTGGACATTCCTAGGACTTTGTTGAATAGTGGAGTTCCACTGGTAAGTACATTGTTAATTTCATTCATTTGATTGGGCATTCTAGGATACCCCAGGGTGGGCAGTGTCCCTCCCATACCACCTGATCAGGAACTTTTTTTTTTTTGTAGTTTGATGGCTAAGTGGTACACTTTGGACAGTGAATCAATGTCTCCAGGAAGCTAAGTTCTCCATAAAAATAAACCAATCAATGGATCTAAGGCTTTGAGGTATGCTTGAATGCAAATATGCTCAGCTACCGTGTAAGGTGGCTATAGTTGCCTGTACATTCTCTAGAACCATGTGTTGAATAGAGGCAAGGGTTCATGGGGTTCCTTCCTAATCGTGGAAAACTGGTGATATAAAATGGATGGGTCTATGTAGACCCAAAATTGGTTGATGAAGGAATCCTCCAAATTAGCCCAACTGGGAATGGATCTGGTGGGTAGGTTAAGGTACCAATTATAGGCCATATCTCCCAATGAGTAGGGAAATAGTCTATAGGCCACTTCATGATGTGTTATTTGATCCCAAGTGCACACAACTTTGAATGCTTGAATGTGCTCTTCTACACTTCAAGATTCCCCATGGGCGTACCTAGGAAAAAAAAATTGGGTTTTTTAGCCATCTCATGTATACCACCGGGAATAGTTCCCAGTGGCGAGGGATTATTTACAAAGAATTACTTTGATGGCATTGGGTTAGGTGGTATAAGCTATGGTATCAATAGAAATCTAGGTGGAGTGAGTGGTGGTTTTAATGGTGGCGGGATTGGAGTCCTATGTGTTCTGGGTCAAGTAGGAGATCATAGTTCTACCAATGGCTTTAGGTTGGGAGTAGATCTCAAAACTTGTTCAAACCTGTCCAGTGAAAATGACCCAATTTTCTTTAGTTTGTTCCTTTGGGCCCTCCTTCTAGTGCCAATTCTGTTGATGGTCAAAATAACATAGTAAACATTAAACAAAATATCTCTATCCTATTTCTCCTGAAAAAGATAGCTAATATCAAATCACCTATCTTCCAAGGTATCGATAGTTGGTTCTCAACTGTGCTGAATCACTCAATAGTTAATGTGACCATAATGTTCAAGGGGCCTTTGCTAGTAAATATGGTAACAAACTAACCATTTTGAAATAATCTAACAAGGGGTTTTAAATAAATAGAAAAAGATAGATTGTTGGTTTTTAGAACAAAAACGTGAATAAACATTCTCCCAAATTAAGACATGTAAATTATGTAACAAGCATTTTTAGTAAAGGATAAATAAACAAATGGAATAACTCATGAATAATAAATGGTGTTAATTTAATAAACTTACTCACATTTCATTTTTTAGAATCAATTTAATAAGAAATTTAATAAACTTACTCACATTTCATTTTTTAGAATCAATTTAATAAGAACATTATCGACTTCTCATAGAAACTTTGCAGATTAACAAATAATAAGAAAACAACATCCATAGATAATGCAATAGATGGTTTTAAATTTGGTATCTTCTATTGATTTTGATCAATTTAAGAAACATTTATGCATAGCAAGATCCATTGGCATATGGAAAACAATTGTATATTAACATCATCACTAAACTAAGAAACTTCTAAAATTCAACTATTTGCATTTTTAAATGTAAAAATATCTAATTGTTTGCATAAAAGTTGTAAAACAAAGTCTAACTTAGGCAAAAAATCTGACTTCAATTTTTTGACCTTTACAATGAGGAGAATTCCTAAACTTATAGAAAGAATTAAAACACTATGTCCTCTTTTAAAAAAAATCATGATCCATAACATGGGCACCTAGATCCACAAAAAGGGGGATGTCTTAGTTTAGCTATAGTCTTCTTGTTGTCAAAACTACTGATGTGAAGAGTGGTACTTCCTTTCAATGTTGTCAAAATTGATCTAAAGTTAAAATTTTTGTTGTCAGTGTTGGAGAAATGCGCCCAATTCCTATCCTATCAAAACTAATTTGGAGCTAAATGTTTGTCAAAAATTGATCTAGAGTTTGACTTCTGTTGACCAAATTCTTTTTCAAAAATAAAATATCCCTTCATTTCTTGGCTGCTTTAACTTGTTAGAAATACTCTTCATTGTTGTTGAAAATTTTCTCCAAGGTCTCTTCCTCGGGTCCATCCACCCATTCAACTTTGAATATTTCCCTTTCAAACTCCTTGGTGGTAGCAACATACATATCCTATAGCCTGCTAACGTTCTTGGCAACATCTAATACATAAAATATGATTTCCATCAGTTTGTCTAGAAGAGGCCCTTCATCATCTCCTTCCTTTATCATCATTTCCAACCAGCTATTCCATTCATCTTTCATCTCTTGTAAAGAAATCAAATCAAGACCTGATGAAATCTCCTTATCAATTATATCAACAATAATCCCCTTAATCACCTTTTCTTCATTAGATATATCATGTTGAGCTTGTTGTAAGATCCTTCTATGTTCCATAAGGATTTCTGAGTGGAAAATCAATATATTCATAGATTTATCAACAAAAATTAGATCCTGATCTTCCAAAATACCATATTCAACTATGTCCCCTTTGGGAAGCTTGTTTATTATCCTCAACTTCCACTTGTATTCTTCATACTTATCTTCTTCTTTCCCTAGCTTTCAAGTATACTATTCTAGAGACTTAATCAACTCACTTACCTCAAGTATAACATTTAGAGCCTATAGTAAAAGTCTCCTCTATCTCCTCCTTAAGAATGCCAATCCATTTATCCATCATATTATATTTTATTTTCATCTCACTCAACTCATCAAATTTGTGGCTCATTAATACACGTGTTTAGGTTGATGTTGGTTGTTCAATAGTAGATGTGGTCAGCTCTTTTGGAAATCTTTTCATATGCCCCACCTAGGATTTGAGATCATCCTTGGCTTTCTTATCTTTAATAATTCTTTATTTTGTTGTAGTAGCTACAATATCAATAAGGTTCATTTGTTGAGTCCTCATTTATTTTCCCAAATTGACAGTGTTGATTTGATAATCTGGTGCAGGGGCACCCTTAGTTCCAGGTGCACCTTGGGTCATAGGTTGATTTTTTTTTTTGTCATAAAAATGTTGGTTTCATGCTGATAAGTTCTTTTTAATCCATTTCAAGTCCTTTGGAGTCAATTTTGGGTCTTTAGGTGCAAGGGTGAAAAGTGTAAAAGTTGTCAAGCAACTTTTGCAAGATTTGTGAAAATGATGTATTGTTAACTCCTTAACCAAAATATGGTTAGAAACAATTGGAATATGGTTGTGTATGCATAAATATTACTTGCATGCTTGAGGAGAGGGGTTGGATAAGAAATTTGAAGAAGTTTCATTTTGCATGTGTATTTTCTGTGTTTTCCAACAATTCTTTAACTTTTGTTACGTGATATAGAATTCTGACGTACTGTAGAGATGGAAGGGTGATTGTATCTTGTAGAGGGATGTCTTAAATTTATTTTTCTTTTAGTTTGGATAAATTCCATTAAGGATTGCAGGAGATATCACTAATTTACTACAACTCACTTCAAACCCTACCTAGGGTTCCAAGAAGCCTTCAAAATGGTATTGCTTGCATTCCCTCCATGATAAAAGTGTGAAATATTGTACAAAACTCTATATTTATGTGTTCTAACCTTCCCCAAGAGTTGATGCTTGGAAATTTTTTGTGGAGAGAAAATTATGTTGGCAGACGTTGCATTATTGTCTAATTTATAGTTAAAGGGCAAGGCATTGTGTTGAATATAAAATTTTTGGCTTTGTAAGGTTTTTTTTTGCTTTATGAAGGTTGAGGCAAGTCTTTCATTATTGGAATATCTTTTAGGAACCATTTTTCTAATGATTCTATGATGTGTTGAAGGTTATTCCTTGCTTGCATATGGCTGTTTCATAAACTGTTCCATTGAAGGTTGTTATTTTTAAGTTTGCACATGAATTTGGAGATTACAAAAACCCTTGAAAGGTCTATGATGTAATCTATACCATCTTCCCATGTTTTCAATGGTGTTACCATGCTATTCCAAATCCTTGAAAGGTCTGCCACTCTTGAGTGTTGAAAAGGACTGTTACATCAAAGAGGTATGCCCTGTCATGTTTGTCATTGAACCTTAAGGGTGATGTGAACCCATTGTTGTGAAATATGGTATCAATCATATAACCTATACCCTACTCTACATAAAATTGGTATTAGAGCATAGGTTGGTCTAAAGAGGGAAAATTTGAAGTGAAGAGAAGCAAGGATTCCTCCAAAAGGGAATCCAGTCGCCAGAGAGGTGAATGAATTGAAGGAGAAACATGCAAGAGAGATGAGGCAAGTGAGGGAGTTGAAAAAATCCCTTGAAGCCAGGCTTGCTGCATTTGAAACAAGTTAGAAAAGAGGAGTGGTCAGAGGAGACTTGAGTGACCGAGAAGGAGAAGGGGAGGAGGAAAAATCCCAAGAAGGGTCCAAAGAAGAGTTGGATCCCAATGACTTGCGAATGGCAGTTGTTGAAGGTAGTCAAGGGAGAATGTCCCAAGATAAAGATGGATTTACCAGTGTATGGAGGAAATTGGACAGTGAAGAACTCCTAGATTGGATAGGAGCACTAGACAATTATTTTGAATATGAAGATGTACTAGAAGAATAAAGAGTGAAGTTGGCCAAGACAAAAATGAAGGGTCGTGCCTTACTTTGGTGGGACTATGTACAAGATGAGAGGAGAAAGAAGGGAAAATATAAAATCACGTCTTGGGATAGGATGGTTTCCAAACTCAATGGAAAATTCCTACCTAGTGACTATGCATTCAGTTATTCAGAAAAATTCAAAACCTTAAGCAAAAAGATATGGATGTGAAGGACTATACAAAGGAGTTCTACAAATTGAGTATAAGGGTATTCCATGTACAAGATGATGTGGAAAAAGTGGCAAGATACATCAATGGGCTGAGATACAACCTACAGGATGAACTAAGTCTCACAAACCCAAGAATAGTGGAAGAGTGCTATCAATTGGCCATAAGGGCTGAAGATAAATTGAGGAGAAGACAAGAAAAGTAAAGAAAATCTAGAGGAAGGAGTTTTAGAGGAAGAGGTATGTTTGCTGATTCAGGATAGTCATATGAGAATCAAGGAGAGACAAGTAGAGTTCAAGAACAAGCTACAAATTCAAGAGGCAGTTTTAGGGGAAGAAGATCAGATTCTAGGGGTATATTTGGTGCTAGAGGAGGTTCAAGTGGCTTTACTAGGAAGTTCTATAAGTGCAACAAATTTATAGGCCGCCAAGCATGGCAATGTACTAAGGAGAAACCATCTACTTATTTTGGAAGTGAAAGAAGGAATAAAATTACACAAGGTGGAGATGATGTTGAGAGTGTACATTCTTCAGCACACATGGAAGAACCAGAGATTGGAGAGTTTTTGCTAATGAGAAGAACTCTAATCAAAGGGCCAATGGAGAAGGAACCACCATAGAGAAAGTCACTCTTCAGGACTACATGTAAAAGCCAAGGTAAGTGTTGCAAGATGTTTTATGATTATGGTAGTACTGACAATTTGGTTTCTCTTGAAATGGTAGAGAAGTTGAAATTACAAAGGTTACCTCATGCCACTCCCTACAAGGTGTCTTGGTTAAACAAAGGGTAGCAAGTACTAGTGAATGAACAAAATTGGGTAGATTTTCACATAGGGGATATAAGGATAAGGTCTTGTGTGACATAATTCCAATGGATGTTTGTCATTTGCTTTTGGGTAGGCCTTGGCAATATGATAGGAATTCCAAGCGTGATGGTAGGAAGAATACTTATGAAATTGAAAAGATGGAGTCTCTTTTACTCTTACACCTTTGAAGGAGGATGACAAAGATCCAAAAGTAGGGTCAAGTGTGATGCTAATGAGTCATAAAGAATTTCTAAAGCCAAAGGAGGAGGAAAAAGTAGATTTTGACACAGTCATAACAACAATACACATTGATGAGTTGCCTTGGGACATACAGGACATGTTGAAGGGTATTATAGACATTGTTGTTGATGAACCTACTAATTCATTGCCTCTAATGAGAAGGATCAGTTATTATTTAAGGATGTTAGAGGGTAGTAAATTTGAGTCTATTGACTTGTTTACCAATATGGGAATGTATGATAGTAATAATGTTAAGAGGGAGCAGGTTGATCAGTCTACAAATTCTATGGAGAAGGCAACAATAAACCTAGAAAATTGGGATGGTCAAGAGTATATGTAAGGTCACTGTTCTTTGTACCCATTCTAGTATGTTTTCTCATCATGTTCTTTATTTAAGGATGATGTAGTCATGGTCAGAGGGTCTTCAAAGAAAACTATCCAACCATGCAACAAGAAAAACATAGCAGAAATAACACCAAATAATCAAAGCAATGCAGAATCAATCTTTATTAACTCAAAGAATTCATATACATGTTCACTAGCAACATGCCAGTTTTACAGATTCGGCACATAGGCCTGATTAAACAACATAAAACACTATTTCATACCTCTATCTGCTCATAAACTCCTTATCACGGCTTCTAGGATCTACCTGGGTCTATATGTCTGTCTAAAATGACTTATAACATCGATTTATATAGCAACTAGGACTCAGGAACGATCCGCGTCAGCCATGGGTAAAGAAAATCAAGGGAAATAAAATGTAACGTGTAGAAAACAACCATGTCAGCCACAACAGTGGAGATTTACAATTATAAATGCAATTACGTGGTGTGGACCAAACAGAAAGATCGAGCGCAAGCTCAAGAACATCAAAAAATATATTGATAAGATCTTCAATCATAGGAAATGATCCACAATGATCCACAATCTCTGAGGATGAACATGTAATGTGTGGAACACAGGTCATCTTACTTTCGGTGAATGAATAGAATGAGGTGCAAACCCAAAGAGAGATCACTCACCCATAGAATGATGCACCAAAGATATCCACAAACAACAAAAATGATCCACAAGCCCAAAAACATGAAACTGCAAAGCTAGAAAGGAAATAACAAGAACAACTAAATATTTTTGGGTGATGGAAGATTGCCATGACCCAAGGATGCTCTTGCATTAGACACCCCCGGTGAGAAAAGATGTTCCATGAGAGGAACTCATGTACATCTAACAGGACCCAAGATATAGATCCCATGCTCATTCTGGATCCAAATGTCTTCTATGTCTATACCTTTCTTCCTCCTAACCTCTTTTCTTTCCTCTATTAGATCTTTCAACTCCTCTTTTCCTTCTTTTCCTTGCCTCATATCTGCACAAGGTAGTAAGGGACATTTATCACCACTCACTTTCTTCCGTTCATCTGACCTACCTCTCTTGCAGGACTCCATCTTATCTACAACCAAAGTCTTCTGATATATAATTCTACCTCTACATCCTTTCGGTACCACCTCGATCTCATATTTAGCCTCAAGGTTCCTCTTCAAATCCATGCCATCCTCCAGTACAACCTCTGCATCCTACTTCTTAGCACTGTAACTCTTCTCAAGACTCAAGTTCCTCACTTCCTCCTTTTCATTCTTCAAGGAAGCCAAAGTAAACATCTTCCCATCCTTCTCTATAGTAATCAAATTCCTTCTGCAATCATATATAGCTCCTCTATCAAACTTCCAAGGTCTACCCAATAGAACATGACAGGCACTCATAGAAAAAATATCACACAAAACTTCATCTTTGAAGGGTCCGATATTAAAGTTCACCAAGCATTGCTCTTTTACCTCCACTACATGATCATCTTGTAACAAACTTATCCTATAAGAACAAGGATGCGGAAACCTATTCAAGACAAGTTTCTCCACCATCTCCTCATATACCAAGTTATCAGTGCTTCCACTATCCACAATAATCTTACAACACTTACCTCCTGATTTTCACACAGTTTGGAAAAGATTCTTCCTTTGTGAAGTCCCAATCTCCTCCCTGTTTTGCCTCATCAAGACTCTCCTAAGAATAAGAGATTCTCCCTGCTCTAGTTCTATCTCATCTAGTGCTCCAGTTACCTGCTCTTCATGTGCCATGAAATTATTTTTACCAGTTCCTTTACTTGATCCCTCAAAACACTCAAAAGATTAATGTCTAGTTTCTCCACACTTGAAGAATTTTCCCAAGAATTTCTTGCTATCATTTCCTCTCCTTTGTGTCCTCACATCTAGTTCTTTACTCCACTTAGATCTTGATTCTTCTTCACTTGTCTGCTTCTCCTTGCTGCTGCTCATCTACTTCTCCTTCCTTCTAGGGTTATTCTGTTGTCTTTTCTTCACCTTATCTTCTGCCTTTAGAGCATATTGGAAGGCATCCTCAACTATGGAAATCCTCAAGATACTCATCTCATCCTGAATGTTAAATCTAAGGCCATTTATATACCTTGCCACTTTTTCCCTAGTCATCTCTTGGTGCACAGATTTGATTGTCGTCTTGTAAAACTTCCTTGGTATACTCTTTCACACTCATGTCCTTCCGCTTCAGGTTCTACAACTACTTGAACAATTCCAACTCATAGTCTTCTAGAATAAATTTAGCCTTCAGCCTTGCAACCATCTACCTCCACCGATTGATTATTATTTCTCCATTTTCCACTCTGTCCTTCTACAGCTCTTTACACCATAAAGCAACATGTCCTTTCAACTTAGTTTGTGCCAACCTAACCCTCAGTGGGTCTCTAATATCCTCAAACTCAAAATAGTCTTCCAACTCTCATATCCAATCTATCAAGACTTTCAGATTCAGTGTACCAAAGAAGTTAGAAACTTCCACCCTATGACTTCGGCTTCATCCTTCTCGGTGACATCTCTTCCTTTTCTTAGGTGCAATTGCCTTAGCTTGATGATCTGACTACAAGATTTCAATTGCCTCTCTCTCAACAATCTACTGAACATGCTTATAGCCTGCCTCAAATCAGTGATTTGTTCACCCAAGGAATGCCACAAGGACCACAACCCACTCAAGATTTGCAGTCAGCTCTGATACCATCTAAAGCAGTCATGGTCAAAGGTTCTTCAAAGAAAAATATCCAACCATGCAACAAGAACAACATAGCAGAAATAACACCAAATAATCAAAGTAATGCAGAATCAATCTTTATTAACTCAAAGAATTCATATACATGTTCATCAACAACATGCCAGTTTTATAGATTCATCACAAAGGCCTGATTACACAACATAAAACACTATTCCAAACCTCTATCCGCTCATAAAATTCTTATCGTAGCTTCTAGGATCTACTCGGATTTGTCTGTCTAAAACAACTTATAACATCGATTGATATAGCAACCAGAACTTGGGAACAATCCACATCATCCATGGGTAAAGAAAATTAAGGAAAATAAAACGTAATGTGTAGAAAACAACCATGTCGGCCACAACAATGGAGATTTACAATTATAAATGCAATTACGCGGTGTGGGTCAAACAAAAAGATCAGGCGTAAGCCCAAGAACATCAGAAAATACATTGATAAGATCCACAATCACAGGAAATGATCCACAACAATCCATAATCGTCGAGCACAGACATGTAACGTGTGGAACACAGGTCGGCTTACACCAAGGATTTAATTTTGGTGAATGCATAGAATGAGGTGTGAACCCAAAGAGAGATCACTCACCCATAGAATGATGCGCCAAAGAGATCCACAAACAATGAAAATGATCCACAAGCCTGAAAAACATGAAACTACAAAGCCAAAAAGGAAATAACAAGAACAAATAAATATTTTTGGGTGATGCAAGATTGCCATGACCCAAGGATGCTCCTGCATCAAAAGATGATATGAAGAAGTAGCAAATCAATTATTCTACAAGCATAATAGAGAGGGAAATAGTTAACAAGGTAATTTGTGATATTGTGAATACTCAACCTATGACTCCTCCATCAAAAGTTGTAATATTTGCAGGATCAATAGAAGAATGTGAGAAGCAAAGCAAACAAGAAATTGTAGAGGATAATGCTACACACGAAGTTGAATCCTTTCACACTAAGGAGACCAAGGGCTTTGAGTTTGATGTTCCTACACAATTAGTGGTAAATTTTTCACTATTGAAGCAATGTGGATAGAGATCTTCAGAGATGCATATGATAGAATGATTTCTCCTTTTAACAGGCTTAAATAATTTTGTAAGGCACTAAGGACACCTAAAGTTAAGATGAGAAAATTATTCACTTGTTTCACTGAAGCACAGGTATAGATCAGTATGAAAGAGTTGGCACAACATAGTAGATGCCAAATTAATTAGTTAAAGGAGTCCAAGTTGAACCATATTAAATCTTTCCATTCAAGTGGACTTGAATCTTGTTATTTTCCTTGGGAGTATGGTGCAAGGGCACCCTTGGTTCCAGGTGTACCTTGGGTCATAGGTTGAAGTTTTGGTTTTTTTCCATAAAAATGTTGGATTCATGCTAATAAGGTCTTTTTAGGCCATTTCAAGTCCTTTGGAGTCAATTTTGGGTCTTTAGGTGCAAGGGAGGCAAAAAGTGTAAAAGCTATCAAAATGCAAGAAAAGTTGTTAAGCAACTTTTGCAAGATTTGTGAAAATGATGTTTTGTCAACTCCTTAACCAAAATATGGTTTGAAACAGTTGGAATATGGTTGTATATGCATAAATATTCCTTACATACTCAAAGAGAGTGGTTGGATAAGGAATTTGAAGAAGAAGTTTCATTTTGCATGTGTATTTTATGTGTTTTCCAACAATTCTTTAACTTTTTTTATGTGGTACCGACTTCTAATGTACTGTACAAATGGAAGGGTAATTGTATCTTGTAGAGGGATGTATTAAATTTATTTTTCTTTTGGTTTGCATAAATTCCATTAAGGATTGGATGAGATATCATTGATTTACTACAACTCACTTCAAACCCTACCTAGGGTTCTAAGAAGCCTTCAAAATGGTATTGTTCGCATTCCCTCCATGATCAAAGTGTGAAATTTTGTACAAAAATTTGTATTTATGTGTTCTAACCTTCCCCAAGAGTTGAGGCTTGGACATTGCATGTGGAGAGATAATTATGTCGACAGTCATTGCATTATGGTCTGATTTATTGTTAAAGGGCAGGGCATTGTGTTGAATATCAAAGTTTTGGCTTTGTAAGGTTGATTGCTGCTTTATGAAGGTTGAGAAAAGTCTAAAATTATTGGAATACCTTGGAGGAACCATTGGTATGATGATTTTATCATTTTTTGAAGGTTATTCCTTGTTTGCATATGACTCTTCTATAGATTGTTCCATTGAAGGTTGTTACTTTTAAGTCTTCCCATGCATTTGGAGATTACAAAAACCCTTGAAAGGTCTATGATGTCATCTATACCATCTTCCCATGTTGTCTATGGTGTTACCATGCTGTTCTAAAGCCTTGAAAGGTCTACCACCCTTGAGTGTTGAAAAGGACCGTCACACCAAATAGGTTTTCCCTGTCATGTTTGTCATTGAACCTTAAGGGTGGTGTTAACCCATTGTTGTGAAATATGGTATCAATCATATAACGTCTACCCTACTCTGCATCATTATCTAAGGCTTGTAATTCTCTATCATCCTTATCAACTATGGGAGTTTCAATGTTTGCCACCAAGTCCCCATCATCAATAAGTTTTGTGGCATGAATGGCTCTTGGTTTCTTCTTAGGTTTTACCTTATCTACTTCTTTCATCATATCATCTAAGCTAACTGGTTGAGCTTGAACTTGCTTCCTTTTCTCCAGATTTATCTTTAACCATGTAGGAGCACTTAGAGCACTTGGTGGAGGTGTCATTTGTTAAGAATCAGGAGAATTTGTTACCACCATCTGCTGCTTAGACTTTGGTCTCCATTCTCTCTTGTTCTTTCAATGTTCCCTCCTTTTCTTTCAACAACCTTTTCTATTCAATCTTCTCATTTTGAGCCTTTATCTCTTCCATATTATTTATTTATAACTCCTTCTATAGAGCCTCTTCTTCATCCCTTTATTTTTTTTCAAGCTCCTTTATCTGAGCTTCTTCTTCTTCTCAAGCCAACTCCTCAACAACTTCTCTTTGAGAACTTTCCAGTATTTCTTTATGCTCTTCTTCTATTAAGACATCATTCATCTCTGCTTCATTCCAAAGGTTTCCTTGCTTGAACTCACCATCTTTTGCTCCAGCCTCTTCCTCAAAATATTCTTCATCTTCCCCTTTTCCTTCCTCATGGTGTTGAGTTTCCTCAGAGTGTGAGGGGACAGGTGATTCTGTTACATCAATAATCGGGGCCCTTTCTTCCTTACCTATCGTAGCTTCTAAAGTTGAAGCAACAACAAATGGATCTTCTTCAATTATTTTGGTGACCAATGGTGGTGCAGTAGTAGTACCCTCTTGAGTGGCTTTAGTGGCTGGGTACACTATAGAAATTGGTTGGACACCCAACCTTGCCACTACTCCAACAAAAGAGAGTTCATTTGTAGTAGTAGCCTTCTGGAAAGCATTTATAATCTTCTCAATAGTTGGGGAAGAATCTTCCATTTGTGTTGCACCCTTTTTCAATATTTTGTACTTCCTTGTTTTAGTTGAAGAAGTGGGCTCACTGCTAGAATCTTTCTTCTTCCTTGAGACCTTAACCCTTGGTTGATTGATACAAAGATTAATCCATTTTAGGCTCCTCTCAATAACCACTTATGAAATTTAATTTATGTTTGTATCTTTTTTCTCCATACAATTGATGGGATCTAAATCTTTAGTAGCTACTTGATCAGTTTCGTACTGAGGATCAAGAATAATCCCATCATCTAAAACACCCTCTGGTATGTCCTCTTTAACTCCAAATTCCTTCATTTGTGGGATGGTTATTCTTTCATATCTTTTCCTTCTCACTTCAAACTCATCTTGCAAATTAGTCCAAAAATCCTGAAGAAGTGGCTCATGAAAGGAAAATAATGAAGCATACAAGCCATTCATTTTTCCCTATGGATCAAAATTCTTTCTTAATGTATGAAATTTAAAATTCAAAGATTGAAATTCTTCTATAGTTGACTTAGCTACATGGTAGAAGAACAAGAATAAAATCCCAATTAAATAGGGAATGTGTGCAAGCTAACTTTTTGTTTATCCAAAAACTTTGCATTTACTTCAACTTCTTGATGAGAAAAATCCATTAAAATCCAACTATCACTACAACACCTTGGTCATTTGAAAGGATGCTTGTCAAATCCAAACAATCTAATATAAGTGGATTTGGGGTATTTGATAAACTGAATTCCCCACTATTCAATTTACTCAATGGCTTCCCTTGAAAATATGAAGCCAACATCTCCTATGAGCTGGTTGTTAACTACATATAGGAATGGATCACCCTTTTGAAATACCTTTTTGATGCCTTAAGCTCTAGCTAATCATAATGTTCCCATACCCTTTTTTGTTTTGGACCTTCTTCAAGTGTTCCTAAAATGGTTAACCTTGGTAACCTTCCTATTCATGTAACACAGTAGATTACGTAGGAAGACATATAAATGTCTTTGTTTCCTTTACTTTGATAATCTAATTATGAATATTGTCAAAGATCAACTGCCCCCAGTCCAAATTTTGTTGTCCATCTAGAATTATTTTGATAAATGAGACAATCCAATTCTAAAATTCATGGGAATCCTCCTTCCCAAATTCCCTAGGCATTAATGTGATGATATCCCCTATATCCTTAAAGAAATTAGATCTTTTGGGCTTAGGTGGTATTTTATTTTCTGATTTCTTTTCTATTTTGAGCTAGCTCTTTTTGATATATTTCTTATTTTCTTCTTCATTTGCTTTCCATCGTGCCAATGCATCAACTTCATATATGATTTTAAGGTTAGGGTGAGGAGGAGGGTCAAACACCAGTCTTATCATTCATGGGGTTAAGTCTATGATTTCATTTCCCCACGAATCAATGCACTTTCTCTGAGTTGGATTATAAGCTTCTGCAATAGCTAGTATAAATTCTAGGCATTGTACAACTATAGGAAATATAGCCACATGTGCCAACCCAAAATCTGCAATATTTTTATCCATTGGGGTAGCATCTTCTAAATAGGTATCATCATGAAATTGTTTCAAGTCAATATGGCCCACCAGGGTGTTAGTGATTTTCATGACCTCAAACCCAAATTTAGATGGCACTAGATTCCCTTGAAATTTTTACATCATAGTGATGGAATCTATTTTGGTTTTAGTTTCTTGGTCTTTGTCTCCTTTGGTACCTCTTCAGCAACAACTTCTTCTTCTGAATTAGACATTTTTTAACACCTACAATAGTGACATTCATTAGAAAAAAGAGAAGAAATGTGAGGGATAAAATTATCATAAGCATCCATATGAAGTCTTCATTTATTCAAGAGAATTACCATTCATAAGTTATCCCTATGTTTTCGGGTCTTGGGTTTCAGGTAGAACCAAGAACTTGATCATTTTAAGCTTAACATTGAACCTTGTCAGAGTTGGGATCAGGGAATACTTTGAACATGATCTTACATCCCCACCATATTATAAGACATCAAAATCAAGCTACAATCAACACCTACACTTTGCACAAAGGCGTGTCAGAAGTCAGGATCAGGTTGACACTCAACATTGGTATTCTAAAAAATGAGACTAGTTCAATCTCACATTGAGTTTTGATCCTAACGAGTGGTTGAAGGTCAGAATCAGGATAGAAGTTTAAACTGGAAGATCAGTATGGGTCAAGGTTCTGGATCATTTCTGAGATCTGATCCTAAAAGTAATGCGGGAATCGGGATCAGGTTGTCATTGAAAATTGGACCTTTTGAAATGTGAGTGGGTATGAGTTCTCTTTGAGTTCTAATGTCGACAAGCTGCTAGAATTTAGAATCAGGATGGAACTTGAAATCAGAATTTCAAAAAATGAATGGGCTTGAGTATCGCTCTGAATTCTAATCTCGATAAGATATTAGAAGTCAGAATCAGGTTAACACTCGACACTAGAACTCAACATTATGTCAATAATTTGGTTTCCCTCTGAATTCTGGTCTCGATGGTAATGCAAGGATCAAAATTTGTTCAAAATTCAACATTTTGATAAAAAAAATTAACAACATAAGGTTGCAATCTAAACTTCGATTCCATTCAATGATTGAAAATTGAAGTCAGGACATTGTAAATACCTTGACCTATGAGGTGGTGAAAAATTGAGGTTCAGTTCTGAAAGACGATCTTGCAAAACATGTGGAGATCAGGATTGGAACAATACCATCATGAAGGTGATTCAACAAATTTTAAACAACATTTTTAAGCAGACCTTCAGGATCGGGAGTGGGATAATTTCAAAACCCTAATAAAGACCGATTTAAAAACTTAAACATATTTCCATTAATCTCGAATATCGGAGGCAGACAAGCGTAGGCTTTCAACTCAAAGTTGCAATGGTTGAAAATTTAAAGATTTTTTGAATTTTTAAACATAATCAACCCAATGGTATGGAAACCCTAGCTGGATTGGGGCATGAGGAGAACAAGAAAACCCACAAAACAAGAAGCAAACAATAATGAAAAGTAAAATGAAGAAAATACAAGAAGGAAAGGGACACCAATGAACTAGAAGGTTTGAGAAAAATAAGAAACAAGAAAAACAAGCACACAAAAATGAGAAATGAAAGAAAAGTGAACCAACAAGAAAATGAATAGGTAGAAAAAACACACAAAAACAAGAAACAGATGAAAAGAAAAACCAAGAAAACACCTACCTTGAGAAATGTGATGGCAAAGTTCACAACCAGTGGTAAGAAATCCTCAAACTTGAACATGCTCAACCCCACACTCTATTCTGGCTCCTTCATAAAAAATGCAAAGAAACAATGAGCAAAAACTGAGACGCGACAGGATTATAAATTGGTACGTGCATGCGAAGAAATTTCCATTAATGCACAATAGTTTGGGAATTAGGTTCAGGAAGGCGCACAAAAGAAGACCAATGCGAAACACAAAAGGAAAGTGGAAGTTGGGATCAGGGAGGAACTCGACACCGAAAACTTACAAGTGCAAAGTTTTGAGAAAGTTATGAAATATGATCTTGACAAGTAAGAAGCAGGACGTACATAGGAATCAAGATCAGGATGGAACCCGATTCAACCTGTGAAGGGTTCTTGGTTCTGGTTTCGGTCTAATACCCAATTTCAAAACACACAAAGAAAAACAAAGAGTTGGAAATTGAGGTCTAGATGAAAACTGGAACTAGAACCTGCGAAGGTTCTAGGTTTCGGGTTCATTCTGAAATACGATTCTGACAAATCAAAAAGAACACAAGGACAAAACACAGGGAGTGTGATCATACTAGAAATGGGAACTCGCACTTCAGAAAGTGCAAGGTAACAGTTCTAATTTGAAACCTGACTCCGAGAAAATGCAGGGATCAAAATTGGGAAGAAAAATGGAACTCACACTTTTAAAAGTGTCAAGTTTCAGTGTTAGTATGAAACATATTCCTAACATAACAAAGAAAAAAAGACTTGGGAGGAAAAAAGATAACTGGACCAAAGCCAGAAAAAATCACCAAAGACAAAAACAACAAAAAGGGGGACCCATTTTGATAAAAAAGAAAATGGGGTGGTTATGCAAGGCATAATAGTAAAGTCCTTGTCATAAATGCGACTAGATGCAATAAATGAGAGGCCAAATGCACAAATGTGAATTTTCCCCAATGGTGCAATTTTGTGACATTACATTTTGCCACCACTTTAGTGGGCTAGATTTTGGGGAAAAATAGCCACACTAAAGTAGACAAAAGACCCCACAAAGAAAACAATTATTGTTTTATGGATTTGCGTGCCAAAAGGATACTATAGAGGTTGTAGAGGCCGAGCAAGAAGGTACTGATGATGCCCCTGGTGATCGAAATTAGTGAAAAATTACAGCATCTAATGTGAAATCTTGAGCAATTTTTTTTGTTCTACAAAACTCTAATTTTGAGTCAGTTTGAAAATTAGAAGAAGCTACCAAGGCGAGAAGAATGTTCAAGAAAAAATTGATGGTTCGAAAGAAAAATATGATGAAGGAGTGAGTATATTTCGTCTCCTAGTTTTTCCCCCAACTGAATGGGGTAAAATTAGAAAAAATGGTGAGACCACGATTACCAGGAAAAGTTTTCCCTAGGGGGCCTATATATACCCAAGTGGGCCTCAAGGAAGGCCATTTTCACTATTCACTGCTAGAGTTTTGTTGTATTTTGTGAGAGGAAATCCAAAATAAATTCCACACAAACGAGATTATGTAGATCCTAGGATTGAACAACTTTGATAGGTAGTCGTCGAGGGCCACGAGGTCACCTAGGTAAGTTCGAAAACCTCATTTTCATGCATTTTTTGAGATTTTTAGATAGTTGTAAATGTTACAGTACCATTATTCTAAGTTCACATGAGCACACATGGGAGCATCAAATTTAGGGAATTAGGTTGATCAGAAACAATAGGAGATAAAAGAATATGAACCAAAAAGTGGTATTCTTTCATGTCCTTATTCATGGTCACTAGGGAGGCAACACTCGCCATGGAATCCATGTGTCGGTTTTCTCTCCTAGGAACACTATTTGTTATGAAAGAGGAAAATTGATCAAGTAAGGAAAAATCCTAATATCAATATTGAGACAACTTACTTTGCTTACCTTGATAAATTCCCATAATTTGATTCACAATAAGTTCAGATTCACCATGTATGCGAAGATGTCTTATGTTTAAAGCAATCACATAATGAAAGCAAAAAATAAGGGCCCTATACTTAGAGATGTTATTAGTGCAGTGAAATTCTAATCAAAAGGAGAGAGGGTTTGGCTTACCCTTGAGCGAGATTAAGATTACACTTAGCCCGGAGCTAGTCTGACATCTTGATCCATCAAAATACATCTCCCATACAAGATTATGAATAATTGCAAAGATGTCCTCATCGAGAAATGGATCAATACCCAAGAAGGAGTGAGGTGAGGGAGCGTCTCCTAATTTATCAATAATTGCTTGGCCCTTTATCAATTTCTGAGTTGTGAACTTTATGTCAAACTCAGAAAGCAACATCACCCACTTCACTAGCCTTCCCACAAGGTCTATCCTAGTGAATAAATATTTCAAAATATCAATTTTTAGAATGAAATGAGTTTCAACATGAAGAAGATAATGCCTTAGCTTCTGTGTTGCAAGGACAAGCACAATACATTATTTCTCCATGGTAGAATAATGAGTTTCATAGTCAACCAAAATGTGGCTAGTTAAAGACCGCCTCTGTCTACCATCATCATCATACTAAGCAAGCAAGGCTACAAAGTGTAAGATGATGTAGTGATATAAAGTAGAAAGGGTTTGTCCTGCATAACTGGAATTAGGATGGGAGGATTGGCTAGATAAATTTTGATTGACTCAAAAGCCTTCTAATGTTCCTCATCCCATATGAAATGAAGATCCTTCTTCAGAAAGCACGTGAAAGGAAGGGTATGGTTAGCCAACTGAGATATAAATCTGTGAATTTCTTGAATCTTTCCTCACAAGCTCTGCAACTAATAGATGTTTCTAGGTGGAGGAATGTTAACAATTGCATCAATCTTATTAGTATCGACATTGATTCCACAATGGGAAACTATACATCCTAGAAGTTTGCATGTGTCTACGATGAAGACACACTTAAGAGGATTTAGCCTCATCTTATAGAGTCAAAGCCTCTCAAAGATGAGATGAAGATTCCCTATGTGATCCTAACGATTTATCAATTTTTCTAGGATGTCATCAACATTGTCTTCTAGGATCTTGTGAATGAAATCATGAAAGATTAGGGCCATCACCCATTGGTAAGTCGCACTCACGTTCTTTAAACCAAATGAAATGACCACATAGAAAAAGGTACCCCAAGGGGTAGTGAAGGTTGTATTATACTAATATTTTAGGTTAACAAGAATCTAGTTATATCCTGATTCAAATTCAAGTTTCAAATGTTAGCTTGTGGAATCTAATTTTTGGGAAATTAGATAAACAGGTCTATAAATACCTAGTCTTTTTATCAATTTAAATCTAACAAGCTAGAGGCAACTTTCACAAGAGAAAATATTTTTTTCAAGAGCATTGAAGAGAAGATTTATCAATCATCTACAATAGTAATCAAGATCATATCATCATGTCAAATTTTATGCATATTCATGTCATGTTTTGGAGCTAACATTTTGATGTAGGTTTCAAGCATTCAAGCAAGTATTCAAGCATCAAATCAATCAATCAATCAATCAAGCCAATTCATGCAAGATCCAAGACTTAGAGAGATGTGTTGAATTCAGTCCTCTAAGGGTAGCCATTAAGGGTTTAGTGAGTTGTGACATAGCATTGTTCATTCATCAATTCCTTTCATTTATCATCATTTCATTATCATGATTGAATTACCAACATGGGGTTTGACTAAGGTAAACCCCTATTCACCCAAAAAAAAACATTTTTGCTTCTCTATTTTTATGTGTAGATTTACAGGTAAAGACAGATTGATAGTTGATCAAAGGAGCAATTTTGCAAAGTTGTCAAGGTTATCATCATTGTTGTCAAGACATCGAAACTAGGATTCAAAAATTATTTTTGACTTTTCGATAGTGAGACTTGCATCAATCTGAAGCTTAGATCTTGCACTAGAGGACCCCAAAAGTTGAGAAAAACCCTTGCACAAAGACCCATTGACCCTTGGGCGAATGAGTCCAGCTGCAAATCTTGAAACCCACTTTTCTCGGTAGGTACATACCACTCTGCACTTTCCAGATTTGCTTGCAAACTGTCATTTATGTTTTTGTTATCATAATATTCTGCATTTCAAGTGTTAGGTCATGTAATTCACTTAGTTAATGTATTTTAAATTATCTCCCAAAAATGTCAATCAATCATTTTTGTCATAAGAAAGTAGAGATCCAAGATCCCAAAATAGGATTGGCTCACCTCAAGGTTGAAATTCAATCCTATCCCTTTGTGATCTTCTCTCTTTCTAATGAAATTTTAGAGAAATGTACCTAGATCCTATTGTTCTAAACAAAAAGGGACATAGGATCCCTTTTTCTTTATTTCAATGTGAAGCATCAAGGTATTTTTGTATGCAACGACTAGATCACTATAACATTGAAGAACATGAAACATGGAAGATTTTACTAAGTAATTAGATTTCCTTATATCTTTCTCTTGGCTAAATAACATGGAAATGAGGATTTCTATACCCTTCGAGAATTACTACTATGCTAGTAAAAAATTGGGACTTTTGTGGCTACAAGAATTTGAAAATCATAAGAGGCCCTTGATCATTAGCTTATTTGGAATATTGATGGTTGTCAAGGTGCTATTTATATTAATCAACAATCTCTTTGTTAGTCTCTTGCAGTTACCTCATGTCGCATGTCCCATTGACCAGTTTTTGTGGATTCACTCCCTCTCTTTAAGATAAGATTTTCTTAGCATCTTTGAGAAATCAAGACAATGAATCCTTTTAGGAAATCTTGTAATTGATTTCCTTCCATCTTCAATGTAAAATCACCATTTAGTCAACTAGTCATAATGAAAGGATTAGAGATGGTTTGTGGACACTTTGTTTTGAAAATTTTCCCCTATCAAGGGTTATAATTGGGTCTCTCCTCAATGCATACTTATGATTCAATTTGTCTAATTTATTTTAAATACTATGGTCTTCCTATTAGAAATTACCTTGTTCATATAGGAGTTTCAAATCCAAATTCCCCTTATATAGTTAATTTTAAACTTTTAAGAATTTATTTTGGTTTTGCACTAAAGTTGAATAGGCTTGGCCATGGACTTATAACTTTTTCAATACTTTTTTACCATAATTTTAACTAATCTTTTGGGAGATAAACCACTAGGTTCTAGCTAAATTCATTTAGATCTCATATGCTTTTTTAGGGATTTTATTTTCTAATTATAAATAAAGAAATGCTACTTTATTTGCTAATAGTTTAGTTGACAAGAATTTTTCTTGTACTATAAATTATTGGGTATCTCTAATGTGTTTTGATAGATTTAGGTGCAAGCAAATGAAGAAGCTTTGGAGGTGGCCTCACTTCAAACCTTCTAGATGATTGTGGCAATGCTCCTTGTACTATTGTTCATGTCCCTCCTTTTCCACATCATGGTAATTCCCCATGTGGGGGTCAAAGGCATTGGTACAATGATAGCTCACAACAACATTCTCAGAGTTGTGTTGATTAGTCTCCTTCCTTGCAAGTTCCTCATTGTCCTTCAATTATATCATCTTATTAGTCTGGGTGGACTCTACCATCTAGGGAAGAAAAAATCATTTTCTTAGCATTGGCCATTTCTTCAAGATAGAATATTCTCAATAGTCAACCACCTAAGCAATAGGAACAAAATGAACACACCAATGCTCTTGTTAATTGATAGCCTATTGAGGATGTCTAAGATTTATTGAATAGGTGGTGGGGTTCCAAACTAGATGACTAGGATCTACCTAGCAATATTGGTTTCATTACTCGAGCACTATATAGTTGATTTTTTATTCTTATGAATATATTGACTTGTTGAATAATTATCTCCTTTCTAGGGTTGTGCAATTTTGATTAACTATTATTTATTTTATTAAGGCCGCTTAATAATTTGGACTTCTTGAGCTTGACCTAATTTACATGAATTTAGTCTAAATATATTACATCCACTTTTTATGTGAATATGTGATAATGCATAAGATCTTTGAAATAAAAATATCTTTTTATTTAAGTATGCCCTTTTATAGTTGAAAGATCTTACACTTTTCTTTTCTACAGACTTTTTAAAAGTACATTTTCTTTTGAATATAAACATATATTCTTATAAACTTCTAAAAATTATTACTCAAATCTCTTCTTATGAATACAAAAAAAAAAAAAAAACCTACATATTGGTAAAAAACAAATGAAAACTGAAATTGCTCATAATCTAATTAAAGATTGGTTTCCACCAACTCAAATGTGATATGGGTAGGTGGAAGGCTCGAAAAGAAAATTAATAAAATAGAATACGTTTTATTTACAATTCTAGTAAAATTGAAATTAAATAACATTAAATCATACACTATTCCATTTATAATGAAATTCAAAACAATTATTTTAACCAAAACTTATAACAAAAGAATAAATCACAAAAGAGAAAAGTAATAAATAAAATAAAATTAAGGTTATGTTAATATAAAAAAAAAAATTAATATTTTTATTTAAGATCTCATTAACTATTATTCAAGTACATCGGAGATAAGTACATAAGCAATTTAGCAACAACTTTTTTTCAAGGTTTATTCAATGAAGAGATGGTTAAAAGAATGAGAGAATTCATTATCAAATTGAATAGCAGAAGATCAACATAACACTTCACAGACTAAAATAACTCGTGAACTATCTTTGATCTTGTGAATGTTAAAAATCTTCTATTCTATTCAGATCTCGTATAAAAAAAAAGGCTTGTACAAAATTCCTTTACCCTTATAAATTCCACTCTTGATTGTAAAAAAAAATAAAAATTCATTCTTGTGCATCATCATCTCACGTGCATTTAAAGACACCTAACTAACAAAAACATCTAATAAGAACCAAGCCACAATAGCAATAAGAACACAAGTGCAAGATATTTGGCCATGTAGTGTGGTAGTAAGGACTGGCCATAACAGTAGTACGGGATTTGAAAGCAAGAGATTAAAACCATTTTATTATTATTATTTTAATATCTAGCCTGGAGACCTGCCTGAGTTTGAGAATGGTAGAGTTTATTAGCAGTTTCAAGACAGTAGATATATACAAATGATTTTTTATTTCTTATGTTCATTTTTTCATTCTAATGATGGATCATGAAGTTCCTAAACGTTGATGCAAAGATTATCACACAACCGAATCCAAAAATCTGTTAAACAACTATATACAAAAATTAGTATTGTTTTTTGAATGATTTATAAAAAATAAGATATTATAACAAAAGTAATCTTCAAAGGTTTGTATTTTATGAGTTTATTTGATTTGTGGAAGAAGATTTTTTTTTTGAAGTTTGTAGAAATAAATTATTTTAACTCTGAAAAAAGAGAGAGGAGGACGGACCGACTTCTTATAACATTGTCTCATTATCATAAAGGAGTATTAACATAAAGAAGTATTTTTAAAATTGACTGTACATTTTAATTAACCACTTTAATATTGATAATGCTTCTAAATTAATCATTTTAATATCTCCAACAAATTTAATAGAGGGAAGATTCCTCGATTCTTAATATTAAATTGAGAAAGTTCATTGTTAGTACATTTACAACAAATTGTCTTTTTTGGAGACAATCACTAGTTTCAAGGATCTCAATTCTTTGTAGGGTGGCAATTAATGTTTCTGCTACTCGGTCATTTGTGTTGTTTGTCTTTGCAATTTTGATACTTAATATTAAATTGAAAAAACATCATTGCTAGTACATTTATAACAAATTGTTTTTTTGGAGGCAATCACTAGTTTCAAGGATCTCAATTCTCTGTAGGTTTGTGACTAGTGTTCCACTGTTTGGTGGTTTGTGTTGTTTGTCTTTACAACTTTTCTCCTACAGCTCTTTTTTCATCCCAACGATGGATCAGGGAGTGTGATCTTTGAAGCAAACAAATCACATGCAGTTTAAGTCCCGAAAAAACACATTTCAACTTTTACCCTTTTTGACTATACAAATTATGTTTCCCTTGTTTGGTGGTTCATGTTGTTTGTCTTTACAACTTTTTCTCCTACAACTCTTTTTCATCCCGATGATGGATCAGGGAGTGTGATCTTTAATGCAAACAAATCACATGCAGTTAAGTCCTGAAAAAACACATTTCAACTTTTACCCTTTTTGACTATACAAATTCTATCTCGGATTCAATTTTTCTAACCTTCCAATGTTTTGTAATGGGTGGAGGCCCCTATAACCCCTATTCACTTTATCCGAAGTAAATTATTTACCGCTTCTAACAAAACTATAACAATAAATAAGAAATCTATAAAGTTTCTTCATGCTATTTGTAAGCTAAACTACTAAGAACAAATTATTTTTTGGAATGGTACAACAGCAACTGATCAATCTGCAATATTACTGAATTATTTGTTGGATGGTACAACAGCAACTGATCAATCTGCAATATTACTGAATTGTTTTTTTGGATTGGTACAACAGCAACTGATCAATCGGCAATATTGCTGAATTATTTTGTGGGTTGTACAACAGCAACTGATCAATCTACAATATTACTACCGACATAAACTTCTGTACAAACGAAGTGTCCTGGTTGGCATGCTAATTTTGAAAATTTTAATCCCGCAAATAATTCTGCAATAACACAAGAGTTTGATTGCAGTTCAGAGAAAGTTTTCAAATCGTACACTGCTGGTTTAGAACCTTCCAACAGTGGAGATAATTATTATTATAATTATTTTGTCTGATTTATGCTTAACCACTTCACACCCCACGCCCATTAAAGACTGTCGTTCAGATCAAAAACATGTGTTAGACTATCTTCTCTATGTTGAGCGTGATTTGCCAATCACATTATTCAAACTGAATCAAATCAACCCAAATACACATCTTGGGATGTTGCCATTTGATTCTCAAGTCTCTTGGATAGTGAAACCATTTGTATGCAAAGTAATCAATAATAAAGACTTTGAAACATCCAGCGTTATCACTAACTTAATCATAAGATACCCAATACAAACATAGAAAACCCATTTTTTTCTTCTGTGATTGATAGATAGACAGAGACTTTTACTGTGTGAGGTAGATGTGATGCAATTCAGATTCATTAATATTAGGTAAGCCTGGTCTAAGGCATGGGATGCTCTGGTCCCCTAGTCCGTACAGACCTCTCCGTGTTGCCTTAAATTTTGTGGTGGGGTCATTTCCATGAATAAGATAGATAGAGATCCATCCAGGAAGCAAAATGGAATGGACCACTGGTCCCCGCCTCCCTATAAGTTAACACTAGAATGTACACTGACACGAGTAATCAGATCATGGGGGACGAGTAGAAGTTTTGAAGTAAATCAACTGTCAGAACATAAGTCATTAGGTAATGCTGTTCTGTTGTGGTATCTGATACTGTCTTCTTATTGTTGTCTTGTTGTGATATGTACATTCCAAATTCCAGTAATCCCACGCTCTTGCTCATCAGTAATCATGCTCTATTGCAATCAGTTCATCCCCCATTGCATCTCTTCTTTGCAGCAAGTACATCACGCATTCTCTCTATTATCATTTTGGTATACAATTAGTGATCTTGAAAAGTGTACAAATATAGCTGTGATTGCATGGACATCAGACTTACAATTGCCCATACATCTTTTAAATAAAAGAGACAGAATAATAATCAGTTAAGCCACAAAGTAATAAGAGCTATAGATCTAGCACTAGGTGGAGACCAGTCATGGTCATTAGGGTTGGCCTAGCCATCAAGAATGACAGCCATTTAGAATTGAGTTCGTTCTTCATTAATTTGTTTTTCATCCAGTGGTTGCGTTTCATTTCTAGTGGGAGAATTGAATCCCAACTCATAATGGTTCTTTCTCATTAATTTGTTTTTCATCTAGTGGTTGAGTTTCATTTCTAGTGGGAGAAATTGTCACAACAAAGTGAAGAAATCTGCCACTATCTAACCAACCAAGAGCACCCTTGTCACAAAGTTAAGAGGAGGCAAAAGGTGGACAATTTTTTTGAGACCAAACACTTTGACCTTGAGATCTATGTAAATGTGGTTGAGAACCATGAGAATCATGAAAATCATGCCCACTAGCATTGTGACTATTTACACCAATGCCCTCAAGGAGGGGACTAACCCCTATTAGAGGGAGAGGTCAGTGGGACTATGGTAACCATACAAGGTTCATTACCCAAGTGACCAAGAAGCACCTATAGGTGATCAAACTCAAGAGCAACTTTATTAGCTTGCACTTGTAGCTACATGATAACCGTAGGGCAAAGCATCAATTTGTTATAAATAGAGAAATGAATATAAATAGAAGTTCCTAAAAACAGTGTCAAATTTCGATCTCTCTAAATGTTGAACAATATTTTCAGTCTAAACATGTCATATCTAGGTATATTTTATAGGAGTTCTAGACCAATCTCTCAAAATAATCATATGCTAGGAAAAGGGTCAATTTGAAAAGGCTTATAAAAGTCACAAACCTAGTTCCAAGCATAGTGCAATACCAAAAAGATGCTTAAGAGTTTCTTTTGTTTGAAAAAAGCAAAATGAGGATTGACAACTCTTAAAACAATCAATCTAGAACTAATAGGAAGACCTCCATAGAGAATACAACAAGTAAGGTGAGCAAGCATTGGTTTGAGAATGGTGGACCAAACAATCTAGAATTTGTGTTACCATGAGCTAACTAGTGACTATAAGGAATATTTTTATATCAATATTTTGCATCAAATGCAAAAGCAAAGAGTTCCAAGCATATCCTTTTCAAGGTTCCTAATTATAAAGTGGAGTAACATGATAAAATTCCAATCTTTTTCACTAGAGCTAAAAAATTCTCACCCCAATTCATGCAACATTTCTACAAGATTAGAATCAACAATAGTTTGGAAGGATTAAAATTGTTGAATGGAGAGTCTATTTTCATTTTGGCCTTAGATTAAGAAACAAAATTATAATGGTTCTTGAAAAGATCCAAAAGCATCTTAATGCATTTGTAGAAAAAATTTAGAGCATGAACCTAAGGAAATTTAGCACAAGGTCTATCCTAGCATGTGATCAAATGAGATCACCAAATAGACTAATGATTGATAGATAATATATTATAAAATCATCCCATTTGTATAGAAGTCATGACTTGATAGCTCCCAAAGTCATCTATTGATGTGGTTGTTAATCATATACAAAAAAAGATATAATTGTTACAACATAACCTATCTCTCTTGAAAGATTTCAAATACAAATAGAATTTGCAATCCCAAGGCTCCAATCATTAGGTCTTGACAAACTAGGGTCCCTTAGGGTTTATTTTAATTGTCTATTAATCACCAAGGGCCTACGATATTTTCTTCTCTCGCAAAGCTTTGAAACTAACAAAGATTTATTGTTTTTTCCTAAACTCATAGATTCTCACAAATTCAATGGTTAATTCAATGAATTTAGCAGAAAATGATCTAACTTTGATAAGTTCTTCTGAAACTAAATTTAACAATTTCCATTTTATCTTTACAAATATTAAACTTGATTTAAGTGACTTATTATAGATTTTCTCATTTAAATTCCACTTTTCAAAGATTTTGATAGAAATAGAAAAAGATAAGGGAAGGAGAATAAACGATCTAAGAAAAATAAGTTTTCAATAATCTTACATGAATATTCATTCATAATAATGAACCAAGACTAAATCAATCTATATTTCACCAAAAAAAATCACAACTACATATACATGATGCAAAGCTTCAAAGAAAAAAATTATCATACCAAGTAGTCGATCAAATGTACCAAAATGATTACCTAACAATTTCATATTTCAAGGTAAATGATAAATTTACAGTCATGAAAGATTTGCAATTGAGAATGACCAAAGATTAGTCTTCAATTTAATATTTTATACAAAAATATAAAAGAAATTTTATTGAATTTGAATAGAAACCATGAAGCAAACTTGAAGTTGACAATTCTCCAGCTTAATTTTGATAAGTATTAGCAATTTCTAATCTCCAATTAAGAATGATTGGGACCCTTTTATAGAACAAGGATGCCCAAAAGCAATTACAAAGATCAATGGACCAGATTACAAAGCAACAAATAAATGATATCAAAATAAATAAATGACACATGACTGACATCATCATGCTAAAAGATGGCACAAAAATATTGGGTAACTTGAAGTCATCACTAGTACCATCTGAACTCTTTGCTACAAATTTAAACCAAAGTCCTTCATGTTGACTAGATCTAGACAAAAATCCTTCAACTAATGACGAGGAGTACTGAGTATCTAGATTGCATGAGCTAGAGTTATTAGAAGAAAGACATCTCAACCCACTGAATCATTTACAAGATTATCAAAATCACCTTTGTTGCAATTATAACAAGAAGATTCAAATCATAAGTTCAAAGTAGGTGACCTAGTGTTAAAATAAAATCAAAAGTATCACCAAGACTAAGATAAGAAGGGGAAATCTAAGCCTAACTGATTAAAATATTTTGTTGAATCATAGAAACCTATGGATCTGAAGCTTACCAACTTACCACACTTGAAGGGGAATCTTTAGAAGAGCTTATCAACATCATTCACCTCAAGAATCTTTTTCCTAACCCTTGGAGTATCCTAATAATTTTTTTAATAATAGTGTGTATATTTAACCCATAATAAACTTACTCTATTTCACTTATCCACCTATCATGGCTTCATAAATTATCAATATTTATTGTTTCACCTATCTACCTATCATAATGAAGTTTAGTCCACTTTTCCACCTAATAATAAATGATCATATACCTAACTAGGGGAAATGTTTCTTGACCTAGTCATTAGATTGGATATGTGTCACTATATTGAGATTATAATTTACACATACACTACCTACACTTTGTTAGAACCAAAAATTAACCTCAATTTTTCACTAGCCCTCATCACCACAGTATGACCATTTAATTCTACACCATGGGCACTTTCCTTTAAAAGACCATCACATTTTCATAAATAAGCCTTAATTTGTCATAATAATAACCCCTTTAACCCATTTCTATTAAAATATTATTCAAAAATCACCTTTCCCATAGCTACCACCTTAATATGCACTTTCCCTTAAGTTCGCCACTAGAACAAACACATTTTGATGAGACAATGCAATTTCAGGGAGAACTGTATCTTAGTCTCTTCGAAAAGCCGATGGAACAAGCTTGCATGAAATGTCGAAGAGAGTACCATGTTTCGAAGGGACATATTTTGAAGTCTCTTCGACAACCCGAAAAGGATATTTCGAAGACACCTAAGTTTTTCGAAGGGAAACAATATCTTGTCTCTTTGATAAAATAAAATACATGACACCGAAGAAAGCTTAATATTTCAAATGTGCCAAATTATTTTGGCATTCAGGAAACATAAAAACATGTCTTGGACATAATCGATTATTATGCAATAATTGACAAATAGTTGTCAAATCCAAAACATGGCTGATAGAGTGAAAATTTTGAAGAGACACTAGGTTATCAGGCTGAGTGATGTATAAGTCCCTTCAACACTACAAAAAAAATTGGAAATAAAATATCAAAGGGACAAGCTTATGTCAAGAGGACATTGATGAAAGTCTTTTGATCACTCTGATAATGAGAGAAGGAATATAAAGAGCGTGAAAAAGTAACACTGAGGGAATGTTTTTGAAGAGACTATAAGATATCGAAGACAAGTAATAACATGTCTCTTCAAAACTTCAAAATAAAGAATAAAGGAAAAATAAATCAAAGAGAGAATGAGATATCGGTGAGAGTAGAATCATAGTCTCTTTGACATAGTGAAAAGGTACTCCTTACTTGGTTGACATGACCGATGAAGCTTTCGAAGAGACAACTGATGTTAATGCCACCATTGATTAGCAAATTGGCAGGACAACATTTATGAACCATAATCAATTGGTATGCACCAAATATCGATATATTTTTCTTGTAAGATCTCAGAGTGTTAATGAATTGGAGTTGAAAAGTGGAGGACGTAGGATTTCTCTATAGAAAGAATCTTAGAGAAGGTGACACTGGTTCAAGTAAGTATCCAAGACTCAACTAAAGATTCTATCATAATTTGCTTGAATTACAGAAGAACTAGGATTTTAAAAGCATGGAAGGAACATTAGAAAAACCCAAAGTAAAAAGATAAAAAATAGAAAAAGGTTGTTAAATCGAGATCTAATTGAATAGTGTCCCGACTCTGGACCAAAATCCAGGCGAACAATACAATTAAATCCTTCAGCTAAGAAATTAGAAGACAAACACAAAAACCTAGGAGATGTATGGACTTCACAACGAGGATATGACATATTCATATACCATTATAGAAAGAAGTATAGGCATAAGCCTGTGTCAAATCCGTGGAGGATGAATTTAGGAAAGCTTGTAATGTCGAATGTGTTTACTAATGTGGAATTGATCAAAGTATTGGCAAACACTATAATCACAAAACGAGGACGATTCATTCACATGATGGGTCACATTTTCTACCCATTACCAAGGATTATATTTCTATGGTTTTTCAATTGGATCCATCTATGAAAATGACACTAAGAACTAGAGATCTTTTGGAAGAATACCACACTATGGACACAAGTTACAAAAGATGGAAACTACCTTTTCATAGACCCTGAGACAAAGGAAATCAACTTAGAAGGTTTTCCAATAATGAATGGCCTCCATTTTCTATCAAATTGTTTAAAGAATATTATCAATATACATATTACTTGGTTGGACAAGTCTTAGGAATAGATTTTCCTGTCGAGATGGCTATAGCTCCTATGGTCCTAGTAGCAGACGTTCAAAACCAGGATGCTAGACCATTCAACCATGCAGAATACTTGGCAGAGGTTATAAACATGTCACTAGCCTCCAATAAAAATAATAGTGATGCAATTAAATTTAGATAGTATTCTTTGCTTATGCATATGATCTTATATGAAGGACAATCCATGGGGATTTGGGAAAAGAATTAAGAATCAAGGACCTGGATGAGGATGAAAACATAAGACCAATACAAATGTGGATTTCAATTTGGGATAGTAGATGTGGGAGGTCCCATTACTTGTACTTTGAAGAATACTTTGTGAAACCCCTGTACAAATTGTTTGGCCATCCTTGTGAATACAACCTATCCCTAGAAATTCAGAAATTTCTTAGACCTAAGGAGAACCCAAAGGGAAAAGTGAACCACAACTGGGGCGACTTGTATGCATATGATGACTATACTATGATAAGAGTGTATGGGTTTGAAGCAACTCCATTCCTCCTGCCTAAAATAGTTCCTGACAGAGTTTCTCACTTGGAGATAGTAAGGAAATTGGCTTATTCTGATTACATGCATCTTAAAAGTTATGGTAAATAGTCCCTCATGCTTGGGACCTTTTTTTTTTTTTTTACTATTGTTTCCGAGAAGAGATATGATTCTATTGGTAGCTTGTTGGATTATTATAGCGTGCCACAAGGAAATAAGAGAGAAAATTTTGATCATGAGCAATTAATTCATGGTGCTAAAATGACACAGAAACTGAAAAAATATGAACATGAATTCTCTGTCGATGATGTGATTAGAAATTGTGATGAAGTTCAAGCCACAAAAAGGAGAGCTACATACAATAGGGTAGTGATGGCAAAGGCATGTAAGAAAGATCATAGTTCATCATATATAGAGTTTTTTCATAAAATACAAGATCCTTTAGGGAGAGTTGAACAATTGATCCTCCATGAAGATGACTTGACAAAGGATGTGCCTCTCATAGCCTTCAAGAAAAGAAGAGATGTTTGTTCTAGAAAAAAAGTTGAGAATATAATTCCTCTAAGTAATTCATCACCACAACCCACTCCAGATGTAAACTTCTCAGTAGACACTCCCATCACATGTGAAGATGACACTAAAGAGGAGGATGAAGTTGCATAAGTAAATGCTCCTATCATCCCAGAATATGAATTACCACTAGAAAGGAGTATTGTATCATTTGAAGCCTCAAGAAATTTTTTTGATGATGTGAGGCATGACCATGCTAGTTTAGAGTTTACTTCAAATAGTTCTTTTGTTCAAACCCCAGAGTTTAAATCATTCATTTATGAATAAAAAGGGAAAATGATAAGAGAAAAAATGAAGGAAATTAGTCTGGAGCAAGAGGTTGATGCTCTACAAGAACTACAAAAGGAAGTTGACAAGGAGATGGATAACATCACCCCTAAAAGAGGATGAGAACTACTATAGGAAGTTGGGGTCATGCTTCTCCCAAGATGGGACATCAGTTCGGCCATAGTATTTGATAGTTTTAGAAGGGAAAATAAAAATTTGCAGTTGATAGATGAAGCTAGTGACAAAATTTATACTGGTTCAGGATATTCAACAAATCTAGGATCTATACCCACTAGGGGAAGAGTCCCACATTTATTGATGATCCCAGTCAAGTCTTTGGCCACCTTTTGGTACAACGAGTAGGAGATACAAACCCCATTGAAATAGTCGAATTGAATATTAATGTTGCTAAATTTAACAAGGAAAATTTTGAAAAGATGATAAGAGATAATAAGAGGCTTGCTTCAAAGAATGAGAAGTTAAAACAAGAAGTAACTAATTACATAGATAAACTACATTCTTCCCTAGAGTTCTTTTCTCCACTAGTGGATTGTGAAAGAAAGGTACTTGAAGCCATGTCTGAAACCACATACTGGAAGTGAAAAAATGAAATAATTTAACAAAAGTATGAGGAATTGGGAAATAATTTAAATATCACTAAATTTTAAATGGCTTCAGAGTTGATAAGGAAGAGATTTGACAAGGTGCTCAAGAGAACTGATAAGATTTGGGTAATCCATAGCAAGACATTTGTAGCTTATCAAGAGCACAATATATTACACCTCAAAATGAAATAAATTAAAAAACAAATAGAAATCAAGGAGAACATTGGTGAGCAAGTTTTATAGGAGTATAAATAATTGATGGATATGCATGACAAATTTCACACCATATTGATGCAAGAACCTAGTGACTTCAACTAGTCTTTGAGTATGGCTCTACCAAATTTCTTCGATGATGAAGGGGAGTTAAAAGAACAAGATGTATGGAAATATGAACTTGCTCAGTTCTTACCAATAGCCCTTGATGAAATTAACGATGAAGAAAGGCTGAGAAAGAAGGCACATATACAATTGGAATAGATTTTTACTCTCGAGTTCGCCATGAAAGATATCATTAACAACATCGTTACTTATGCTAAAATAGGATATATTGAGCAATTTTCTAAGGTTATTTTGTTTATCTCTTAAACAAAGTGAGAAGCAGGGGTTATCGAAGTCTCGCAATATCTAATGTGTTATCATGGAGTATGGACCTTGGGCAGATCTTTCGTGATCATGGGTACCTAATGAAGACTAACAAATTATGGTGCATCACATATTGTTGCAGACTTCTTAGTTATTTCTTGTTTATGTCTAATACAGTTGTTAATATTTTAGTAAAGAAACAATACAACTTTTGATGTAAAGGCCTAAAGCTTTTAGCTTCCCATATATAAGGGAAACCAAGGCCAAATTTTGAGATATATTAGATTAGGATCGTCATAGCAGTAGAACAGATTCTCAGTAGCAACATCATTTTACATAAACATATAAAAACTCTGATATGTATTGAATTATCTTTTGAAGAAATATAATGGAGGAGAAAATTTAAATTGGTGACCTAATTTCTAGTGTTCAACTATTCTAAAAATTTCAATTCATACATGTTGTTTGGCTGTCTCTAGAGTGGTCATTCTATGTTATTCAAATTAAGTATATCAATATATATTTAACTTGTCGATATACATTTGTTGTACTTGTGTGATTTTGTTGATTGGTTTTTGTGGGAAATAATTAAATTCCTTTTGAGAGATCATCTTTAATAGGTTCCTGCCTAGGATTAAAGTCATTTTAAACTGATTGTCTTAATTGGTTTCCTTCACATCAGAATTAAAATCCTTTCAAAACTTCACAGTAACTTAGGGGGATATCACTAGGATTTGTAAGAAGAGCCAAATAGTTGACAAAATTGCACATTTATACAAGCTATAAACATCCATAAGTGTCGAGTAGTTAGAGTTAAGTTAAGAGAAAGGATCCATATATCATTTACATTTCAACTTTTTTTACCCAATAGGATTAGGCACTAAACATATTCATTTTAAGCAATACACTATCCAAACCTTGTTTATACATCCAATCTTCAAAACATCTACAGTAGGAATTAGTTATTAGCCTCACATCTATTTCACTTCTACATGCCATTGTGAATATATTGCCCAAATTAGAGATTACACATATAACTTTCAAATCCGCTCTATCATTTAGGTACACCAGCCTAGGTCCGATAGAGCCTAAAGTGTAGAGGGATCCCAACCATATCAATTAACCTTGTTCATTAGCCAAAAACATTCCCAAAGAGCTTGGAATCCTCTTAAGGTTTATAACCTATCTTTTTGAGACCTAACACACTTGACACTCAAACAACAAAAAACTATACAATATGTGAAACATCAAGCTTTCATGAAAATATTAAGAAAAAAACTAAGTTTATCACCTAAATAGCTTATTGCCTAACATAGGGAATGTGTAGGATCATGATGACACACAAAGTAGCAATAAGAAAAAAATGTGTTTTTACTTCATCAAAATTGTGAAACACAAAGTTAAATTTTTGTATGGGTTAGATAAAATTTGATTTTGTTTTGGTAATACCAAACCAAAATAGATATCCATTAGTAATGGATATCCATTAATAATAGATGTCCATTAGTAACAAATATACGTTAATAATAGATATTTGTTTCCCAAAAATCATTTTCATCAATTTTATGTTTTCAAAATAGATATTTGTTTCCTAAAAGTATTTCATTTAATTTTATGTTGAAAATCCTAAAAAAGAACACTTTAGTAAAATGTGCCCATAACTTTTGTGTTACTTATCAAAAAAAAAAATTATAGGTGTTGAAAAGGTGATTTAGAGATCTACACAATAGATAAGATAATTTTGATAGATTTTGCACCAAAAATTAATGATAATAATTTTAAGTTCCTCCTTAATTTTTAAAATTTAAATGCTCATAATTCTGGCATGCAAAGTTTTTTTTCATATTTTTTTGCCAATGATCATGCTAAAAGACTTGAAACATTAAAGAAGTAATAAATAATGAAAAAATTATATTTTTTTACTAAGAAGAGTAAAAAATTTGCATAAATCATCATAGAAGGCCTCCTTGTTGTCTTTGATTTTATATGCACCTTTTCCCAAGTTGAACTAGGGGAACATATCTCTATCTATCTATCTATTTATGTCTCTCTCTTCCCCTCTCATTCATTCTCCCTCTCTACCTATCTCTCTCATTTTCCCTTACTCTACCTCTATCTATATATTTCCTCTCTCTCTCTCTCTCCCTCTCTACATATCTCTCTCCCTTTCTCTTCCCCTCTATCTTTCCCAAGCTATATATCTCTACATATCCCTCCCTCTTTCTATCCCTATCTCTCCATATCTCCCTTTATCTATATCACTCCCTCTTTTCATATATCTCTACTTCTTTCTCTCTATTTCTCTCCCTCCTCTCCCTCCCTCTATATATTGATCTATCTCTCCCCCTCCTCTTCTCTCTCTACCTCTCTACCTATCTCTCTCCTTTTCTCTACCTCTATCTCTCTATCTACCCCCTCTCTATCTATCCCCCACTCTCCCTCCCTTCTTTATCTCCCCCCTCTCTATCTCTCCCTCTTTCTCTCTACCTCTTCATCTCTCCCTCTCTATCTCTATTTCTCTCTCTATCACTTTCTCTCACCATCTATATCTCTCTATCTCTCTCCCCATATTCCTCTATATATCTCTATCTCTTCCTATCCATCTGTCCCTCTCTATTCCCAAACTCCCTATATCTCTCTATATATGTATCTCTCCCTTTACCTCTCTTTATCTATATATCTGTTTTATTCCTCTCCCTCTATCTTCCTCTCTACCTTTCTATATATAGAGAGAGAGGGTGAGTGGATATTTAGAGATGTAGAGGGAAGGTTAGAGAGGTAGAGAGAGAGAGAGAGAGAAAGAGATATATAGAGAGATATCTAAAGGGAGAGAGGTGTGGAAAGAGGGAGGGATGGAGTGAGAAGTAGGTAGAGAGAGGGGGGAGATAGAGAGAAGTAGAGAGGGAGGGAGGAAGGGAGAGGGAAAGATAGAGAAATAGAAGTAGAGAGAGAGGTAAGGTGGGAGGGATAGAGGGAGAGGTAGGTAGAGAGAGGAAGGGTGATGGGATATATAGAGAAGTATAGAGGGATGGGTAGAGAGAGGTAAGATGGGAGGGGTAGAGTGAGAGGTAGGTACAGAGTGTGAGGGGACATAAGGATAAGTAGAGAGGGAAGGAGAGAGAGAGGTAGATAGAGAGAGAAAGGGGTAATGAGAGAGAGATAGAGGTAATGAGAGAGATAGGGTGGGAGGGATAGAGGGATTATGTAGAGATAGAGAGAGGGTGAGTGGAGATAAAGAGTAGAGAGGGTAGGTGAGAGAGAGGTATAGAGGAGAGAGAGGATGAAGAGAGATATAGAGAGACATCTAAACAAAGAGAGGGGGGGAATGAGGGAGGGATGGAGTGAGAGGTAGGTAGAAAGAAATAGAGAGGGGATATAGAGAGAAGTAGAGAGGGAGGGAGGAAAAGATAGGTGGAGATAGAGAGGTAGGGTGGGAGCAATATAGAGAGAGGTAGGTAGAAAGAGAGGAAGATGGATATGGGGGATAAAGAGAAGTAGAGAGAGAGGTAAGGTGGGAGGGATAGAGGGAGAGGTAGGTAGAGAGAGGAAGGGTGATGGGATACATAGAGAATTATAGAGGGATGGGTAAAGAGAGGTAAGGTGGGAGGGGTAGAGTGAGAGGTAGGTAGAGAGAGTAAGGGGATATAGGGAGAAGTAGAGAGGGAAGGAGAGAGAGAGAGGTAGATAGAGAGTGATAGGGTGGGAGGGATAGAGGGAGTATGTAGAGAAAGAGAGAGAAGTAGAGAGGGAAGGTGAGAGAGAGGCAGAGAGGAGAGAAAGGGTGAATGGAGATAGAGAGTAGAGAGGGAAGGTGAGAGAGAGGAAGAGAGGAGAGAAAGGGTGAAGAGAGATATAGACATACAAACAAAGAGAGAGGGGGAATGAGGGAGGGATGGAGTGAGAGGTAGGTAGAGAGAAATAGAGAGGGGATATAGAGAGAAGTAGAGAGGGAGGGAGGAAAGGAAAGGAAGATATAGAGAGGTAGGGTGGGACCGATATAGAGATAGGTAGGTAGAAAAAGAGAAAGATGTAGATGTGAGATAAAGAGAAGTAGAGATAGAGAGAGAGGTAATGTGGTCACCCTCCATCTCTCTACCTACCTCTCCCTTTGTCCCTTTTGTTTAAAGTTTGAGGAGATTGTCATTGATGATGTTTTTTGACAACACGAGCATGGAGAAAGTTCGTAACAATGTAATACAGTGTTGTCATTGATGTCAACATTGTTGTGGACCATTTTGATTAATCCTAACATGTTCTAACCTAATTTTTGTGGTCTTTAGAAGAATCTAAATCCAATATTTCATCTAGTTTGGCTAAGTATTCTAAGAGATAAGAGTGACAAAGTTTAGCCTGGCGTAACATAGTCATTTTTTGTACAATATATTTGTGTGGTAGATTCCACAATTCTCCATGAATGATTCCTTGATGTTGTGGTATTGAAGATAAGTTTCTATATGTTAGATGAGTGTGAATTCTAGATGGTATCATGTTTTGAGGTCCACGTGTTGCAAATTGAATGAACAATTGAAGAATTTTTATTTAGATCATATAGTGTGCCAACCTAACATGTTTAATGAGTATGCAAAGGGTTAATATGTGTTGAGCATTTATGTGGGATCTATTTTAGGTCCATTCCGACCTATCTTAAGGAGTTTTGAATTTTGAATTGAGGTGTGTGTTATGGATGATAAATTTAGGATTTTACAAGTTATATTCTTTGTGTTAGATCTAATTAGGCTGACCTAATTGATGTTACACTTAATGCCAATATATATGATGGATTTTTAAATTTTTTTTTGGGAGAAGAGAGATGATGTATGTGAGATGTGTGATGTGAATTTAATCAAATTAGAGATAAGTTGTGAATATTGAGACCAGAATTGAGTGAATGCAGAGCAGAGTAGAGCATTGATCTAGATTACTGTGAAGATGTATTTGTGCTACAATGGAACTTCAATCTTGCATATTGTATATGATTTTGTAACAGTTCAAAATAGGTTGTGAGCCACCCTTTTTATTCTATCTTTTTCTCAGTGGACAGTGAGTCCACTTGGAAAGTGAGTTCACTTGCAATGAGCATTTCTATAATATACTATAATTGGTTATAATATATTGTGAGCTAAACCTCGCCATGGTTTTTCCCATTTTAGGTTTTCCATGTAAAAATCCTGATGTTCACGTGTTATGTGATGTTGTGTATGTTTTCTTGATTTATTTCATTATTGCATTTGAATATGCTTTAGTAATTGGATGGCTAATGTTTGAATGGTTTAATAGAATACTAATTCACCCCCCTCTCACTATTCTGAGTGTTCAACAATTGGTATCAGAGCCTAGTTCCATGGAAGGAGCTTAACTGCTTTGGGAAGATCTTGGATTTTGAACACATGGCTGATAGGAGGTTTCCTATTCCTCTAAAAGAGATTCCTGCTATAAGATACATAGAACAAGATTGCATGCTTGAAAAAGATAGAGAACTCAAAGTTGCTCTTGAAGATATTGACAAAGTTGAAGGTGAAACTAGAGATCTAAAGGAAAATGTTAAAGAAGCAAATGAATGCATCAGAAAATTGACAGAGAAAATCAAGAAATTAAGAGAAAGGCATAAGGAAGTTAGTGAGTAGTGAAATAAGAAAATGAATCCATCACTTGTTTAAAAGTGTGATTTGAAGAAAATAAAAGATTTGAGGAATTTTTTAATGTAATGGTGAAAATAAAATCAGATGAATGCGTGAGGCTTGAAAAATAAGTGGTAAATTTGAGATCAGGTCTGGAGAAAGCAAGAAGTCATGAAGATAAATTCAAGACAAGTTCTACAATGCTTGATGAGTTGATTCCAGGTCAAAAAGCATCCAAATACAAAGGTGGCTTGGGACTTGAAAAAGGTGAGAGCTCAAAAGTAGATCATACACCTAATGCAAAAAAGAAGATCAATAAAGCAGAGAAGACTAAAGATAAGAAGAACAATGGTAAGATTTGAAATCAAAGAAACAATGCTAGAAGACCTTCGGTCAGACAACCAAATGCTCAAAGGTACCCATATTTCAATGGTTTTTTGTTATTCTTGCAATAAATATGGACATAGAGCAATGGAATGTAGAAGAAAAATGAATCAAAATGTTCCATCCTTTATTGGTCAATGCTTTACATGCAAGAAATTTGGACATGGAGAAAATGAGTGTATAAGTCAAATGATTAATACACATAACAACTTGGTAGAATGATTCAACCTTTCAATGGTTACTATTATACATGTTATGGATTTAGACACATGGATAATCAATGTAGATCTAGGAAAATTGTAAGGAATGTTGCATGTCACAATTGTAATAGACCTGGACATATTGCTAAATTCTACAAAAGTAAAAACACGAGAAAAAATAATCCAATAAAGAGGAATGAACTAGTCAAAAAGGTTGATCTGATTGAAGTAAAGAAGGAGATGGAAAATATTTGGAGAAAGAAGGAAGAGATAGAAGACAAGGGAGAATCTGTACCACCCTTTCATGCAAATGTTTCCTCTTGAAACTAAGCTAGGAGCTATGGATTAGGGGGAGATTTTATGCATATCCTTCGTCCCCTTGCTAGAAAAGACGTGTTGTATTCTGAGCATGAAGATATGTGATGAAGAAAAACATGCTAAATCTACTGGTGAAAATTGTGGAAGAAAATATTACAGTGTGGAAGATTGCAAAGCTTCGGAAGTTGATTGTGCACATGGTTTTAGGGTTGTCAACTTTATGAATTAAAGCATTTATTGCAGAATTAGGCCAATTTGAAGAGTTAAAAGAAATTTTTCTAAGGAAAATTCATTTCATCAAAATAATTCGAAGGAGAATAGAGCAACAAAAAGAATATTTGAAGAGTTCAAAGTTGTAGAGCATCAAAACCCTAATTTGAAAAGCAAAGAAAAAAGTTATTTAGTGAATCTCGTGTGCCCTACCTTTCAAAAATTTGTGTTTGAAATTAGTTTGAATACATTTTTCAATAGTTACATAAAAAATTGTTGAAGTTACAGAGAAACCTGAACCCAAGTTCAAGAGATGTCTTGCTAGAGCCATAGAAGATGAACCTCTAGGAGCTTTTTCACACATTCCTTATGGGTTCCTTACCAATAGAAGATATTAGGGAATACATTCATGGAAACATGGATGAGAATTCTCTTGAAAGTCAAGGGATGTATGGGAAAATGAATTAGTTGATGAAAATTTCACCCTAAAGCTGGAATACAAAGCCTTAGTCAAGAAGAAACTAGATGTGTGTGAATGGTTCCCTAAATTTTTTATGATAACAAGTGGATAAGAATGAAATTGAGTAGAATTCATGATCAGTTCGTCTGGATTGATATGCCACACATGATCACTAAGGAGTTGATAAGAGAGATCACTAGTTTATGTTCCACTATACCAGTTCTAGTATTAAAATATATCAATAGCGAGGATGTAATGGAGAAAATAGGTGCTACATTTTATCAAAGATCCCTTACTATAAATCCTATTAGAAACCCTATTGTTAGGTATGCTTCTATGGTCATCGGATATAAGATTTACTACACCAATAGAGATAACCCAGTTTTTGCCATTGTAATTCGTGTGTCACAAGATATGGTAGAGAATGGTGTTGATTATGACCTTTCTGAGTTGCTTAGGAAACAACTAATGGAAAACCTAAAGAAGATCAAGAAAAAGAAATATGTGTTTAAGTTTGGCACACTGGTTATTTGCTTATTGTTCTACTTTTTGAAGGAGGTTTTGGTAATTGGAAAGGTTAACTAGATAACTAGAAGGCTTGTGGAACATCAAATTACTAATTACTTGAGGATTCTTGGAGAAAAAAATGCACAAGATGATGCACTTACTGCTTTCTTTGCGGTATTTCAAAGAAGAATGGATGAAATACAAAGGATTCCTAAGGCAATTGTGGAGAAATACAAAAATGATATCACTTTCCTAGTTTGCATAGATCATTGCATCATGGAGGTAGTGGAACCAAGATCAGTTTGGGTTTTGGAATTGGGTTATGAGGTTACAAAGGAAAAGCTATTTGGTTGTGTAGATGTCCTGCTGAATAGTTCGAAAGATACAATAAAACCTAGGTATGGGACATTTGAGGAAAAATCTATGGAAGTGCACTTAAAGCAAAAGGAACCTATAATGAGGAATTTTTTTGATAAATTGGTAGATATCTATTCCCAAGAATGTGGCATTTCAAAGGAAAGGGTGAGATATGCTAGAAAGAGACCTAAAGCATGTATGTGTGCAAAAGAAGCATCCAAGAGTTCTAGAAGATCAGGTAGAACAACTACCACTCCCTTATTGGCTCAAAATTCCTTTGGGTCTTTACCTACTACAAGAGAGGAGAAAACCTACTACTAATCCTCCAATAAGGGAGAAATCCCCTTTGGTTGTGCATTCCACCAAGGAAAAAAAGAAGAAAACCACTATTGTTGCTCCTCTTGCTACCCTATCCAAAGAATATTGAAACAAAAAGTCACTAGAGAGAAATATATTGCAGTAAATTTTTTTGATGAGGAGGAAGAATTGGAAGAAGAAGGACCTTTTTTGGTCCAAAAAAGAAAAAGTGATGCTTCACAAGGTGAAGCTAGTGTAAAGAAGAGAAGAGTTGGTATAATAGACTCTGAGAGTGATGAAGAAATAGAAAAGGAGAAAGAAGAATTTAGAATTCATATCAGGGAGAAGAAGAAGGAAGCCAAGAAGGATTCTCTAGAGGAGAAGAAGTTGTTGAAGCAAAGAAGACTCCAGGAAAAAGCAAGGAAAAGAAACAAGGTGATCCAATAAGGCCTCATTCTCTAATGAGGTTAGAAGCACTTTTTAACAACATTGTGCAAAATGATATGTTGAAAGAAACTATAGATTTGTATAAGGAATCAAATGAGGTGGACAAGGACACCATTCTTAAGGCTATTTTCAAGTACATTGTGGTACTTGAAGTAGATATGAAGAACATTGGAATGGATATTCCTAATGATGTATGGTATATTTTCATCAAGAGAAGGGAAGAAGCTACTAATGAACATGAAAGGATAAAATATGAATCCTTGGAAAGAGTTAGTGCTTTGATTTTAGAAGATGGCAGGGCCACATTGGTCATTGTATACAGCAAGGAGATGAGAACCAAGTAGAGAATCAGAGTCCTCATGGGAAAATATTAAAGTGATTTGGAAAGAATTCAAAAAGAAATCAATGATAAGGTTGAGGAGATTGTGCAAAAGCTAGGATTGCTTCCAGTGACTGAAGGAGAAATGAATTCTAGTTCCAGTGCTCTGTAATTTAATATAGAAGAAGAGGTATAGACTGATGATGCTCAACATGAGCAGGATATGCATGAAGAAGTTGTAACATATAACACCCCTCTTGAAGTGGAGTATATGCCAAATGTAAATAAAGAAGAGGAAATGGTTAGAGTATACATTGCGAAGGAAAATGTCACAATCACTCCTCTGTTACAAAATATTGCAGTCCCTCCTCTGGTAAACATAGGTAACACTGCAGATGAAGGAAAATTAGAGGAATTGAATGCAGATAAAGGTGATGATGAGGAAAATATTGAAGAAGAGAAAGGTGAAGAGTAGGAAGAGAAAGTTGATGAAGAAAAAGAAGAAGAGCATGAGAAAGAAGAAGAAGACAAAAATGTGGATGCATCCAGAGATGAAGAGAAAGATAAGTCAGTTGACTCTGGTAAAATAGATCATAAGGGAAAGGTTACAGAGGTTTCAAAGTCTCTTGCTGAATCAGAGATTCTCTAAGAAATCCCTTAAGTGTTCAACCTAGTTTCCATCTAGTTGTGTCCTCACAATTGTTGCAGCCGTCAATGAATCAAGGTAATGTGGACTTGAACAAGATTTTTCCTATCCAAAAGCTTCAACTAGGAGACTTGTTCCATACATCCACCAGAAAGGAGATAATTGATTCACATCAAAGGAGTAAAGAGCTAATGGATGAGGTAGTTAAGGCATTACATGAGATCATACCTAGAACAAGCATAGACACAACTATCTCTAGTATAGATAATCTCAAACTTTTATTTGATTCTTTCAAGACATATGCATCTGGATTGAAAGTGGAAGCAGAGAAGGAAGTTGAGAAGAGATTAAGTGACAAAAGGATGTTGAAAATAACAAAGAAATGTGCTACTGCACATAAGAATTTTTTTGAATTGTTGAAGGATGCAAAGGCATGTGTAGGAGAGGCTAAGACATTATTGCAAGATGGTATGAAGTGGTCTAGAGCCACACTAAGTATAAAGAAGGAGATGAACTCTATTGAGTCTTAGATCAATGTTTCCTTTGGTGCCTATGGCCCAACAGTTGACCTCACATGTACAAGGAATATCATTGAGGATCTTCACAAGAATTTTTTCCAACTGTAGGCTCAAAAGGAACACATCATTTTGTAGTTTGGAGAAGCAAGGGATCTGGTCAATCCCAAACTTACTCTTTTTTCCCAAGCTCTTCTCAATGAAGACAAGGCAAAGAAGATGAATCCAATACCTACTACATTGAAAGAATGAGAAGAACTACTACTGGATCTAGAAATGTAGAATAGATTGTTTGTGGAGGCCAAGCATGAATGGGAACAAGGAAGGAAAACCTGGGAAGATCAGGTGAAGAAATTGCAGACATCAACCGCCTCTGTTTGATTTATTTTCTTTTTATGCATTACTTGTATATATTCAAACATATAGAGTTGCATTTCAATATGTTTTTTAAATTTTTTCTCTAGTACATGAATAAGGGGGAGTCTATTCAGTTTGTATATATGATTACATCATTTATGGGGAGTGTCAATAAGAGTCAACATGGTGTTTTATAGATTCCCTTTTCCCTTGATGTCGAAGGGGGAGAGTATTGGAGAATAATTTTTGAATATTTTTGGCATGTTTCCATCAATGACAAAGGGGAAGATTGTTGGAAGTTTGAGGAGATTGTCATTTATGATGTTTTTTGGCAACATGAGTATTGAGAAAGTTCATAATGATGTAATACACTATTTTCATTGATGTCAACATTGTTGTGGACCATTTTGATTAATCCTAACATGTTTTGAGGTCCTGAGGAAGTCATTTGTGCAAGGAGATTTGTTCTAGAAAGATCAATTATGTGAAAATATGACTAAGTGTCAAAACTTCCAGTATCAGTTCTTGGTTCCACACCACTTCACATAGGAATAGCATGCTCTACAATTATAACCTAATTTTTGTGGTTGTTAGAAGAATCTAAATCCAATATTTCATCTATTTTGGTGGGATTCTAACTAGGTATTACTTCCCCCAAGTCAAGTTGAGTTTGTGCCCTTTATTAATCTACAAAATATAAGGTTTAATCTTAATTAATAGGTTAAGTGAAGGGTTTTACCAAAAAGGTAATAAAAGAATATAGTGGTTATTTAATTGAAAATGCTAAAGGTGTCTCGTTAATTAATTGGTTAATTTAAATATTTAAATGATGATAACAAGTGTGAGCCTATCAAATTATCAAATGTGAAAATGAGTGTACTAATTTAAAACTCATTCAATAATAAATGACTACATGAATGAGAGAATATGAACAAACAATAAAGTAAATCAAATTGAACTAATTTTACCTCCACAAACATGTCTGACCTTACTCCATCATACTTGATAATTCTTGTAAATGATGGTATGTATTACTCTTGAATTTAGCATAACCTTGATTTGTAAAATGGATGCAAAGATGGCTTGATTTCTCAAAATTAATAGAGGGATAGAATGGCTAAATGATGGGTGTTTTATAGCTTTCATAAATACCTGATCAATAGTGTAGGATGATTTAGAAGATCAATGGGTGGGGTCTGCAAATATTAGGGGGGTTATAGGGTAGGGGGTGGGGGTGGGAGGATCGAGAGCATAAGGGAATACTTTAGATTCATTCTAGAAGGTGGACCCCCTACTATATATGTGGAAAGTTTGCGAGTTCACCAATTGAAAAAAAGCATATCCCCCGACCATACCTCCCAATCTGTGAATCCCTCTCACCCTTGCCCTATGATTCCCTCCCACCCGGGTGGGGGAACAAAAGGGGTTGCCAGGGTTGGGTGGGATGGATGAGATTAAATGATAGATCATGATGAACGTGCAAGTGACATGTTTCAAGATGAGAGGCTAAGATGTTGAGTTAAGTGGCTACATGGATGAGTGAAGTGAGAGTGAGTGGGAGTGAATTGAAGTTGCTTTTTAGTTAGTTCATCCAATTAGAAGATTGGAGAATATAAATAGAATTAAATTAATAAACTTATTTAATTCCAAGTGAATAAGGTAGATATATATTTAGGAAATAAATAAAATATTCATTTTATTTATTTTTAGAAGAATTTAAAGATAGAAAAAAATTAAATAAATTATTTAATTTTAGAGGAAATATTAGTTAATAAAATAATTAAAATGGTTCAATTATGGTGGACGAGAAGAATACATGAAAAGTAGTCAATCAATGTATATAACCCTTAGGTCCCTAGGTCTAGTTTTAGGTGTAATAAATGCTAGGAAAAGTAGGTCAATCAAATGCACAAAAGTATGAATTTGCACATTGAAACCCGAAATGGTGCATTTGAAACCCGAAATGGCACTTTTGATGTGTTTTAGCACATTTAAAAAGTGAATTGGTACATTTGATTTTTTTAGTTGCATGTGATTTTAGGGTCACAATTGGTTAGTGCATTTCATGGCTAGTTTAGAGCAATTGATTTATTAGGTTAAATGTGATGGAATATTGGAAATTTTTCCAAAAATGGGTTGCATTGGATACTACTATGGTGCAATTGAAAAATTGGGCTGCAATTTTTTTAGGGGTTTGACACATTTGATTTAAGGTTAGGTTTCTTATGATTTTTTATTTTTCATCCATATGACATTATGTGTGCTCTTTTTTTAGGTTGTACTAAAGCTAATCATGTCTAGGGAACATCATCTCATGACATTGTATGTGAGGATAGAATTGGATGAGCTATATTGAGCCTTCCTATTGTTGGTTGTGTTATGGCATATTACTTATATGCTCAAAATCTGAGCACATAGGGCCATGATGTCGTCCCTAGTAGAGAGATGGAAGAGCGAGTGATGTGCCTTCATGCTACATACTAGTGATATTACTATTACTCTAGAGGATGTTTGGAGGATTTTGAGGATCTAAATTTATGGTGAATAGGTTGTGTATGATATTGATTCTAGAGAGAGTGCATTAGAGAGGGTGTTCCTAGATGATGACCTAGGAATCGAGGATGGAGAGATGAACTTGAGGAGGTAAATGGGTAGATTTTAGGCACTACTATTGGTATTATCTAGGTTTTTTTGGGGAGTCTTAATTCCTAATTAAAGATCTTGTAGGTTTTCCATTGGTTGGGGAAGTGTTTTGGAGAGGATTCTAAGTGATAGAGTTGTATATGCTTGAGGACCATGTATCCTTGCACACTTGTATCATTACATGCATTAGGTGGTGTATCTACAAGGCTAGTCTATCGTGTAAAGTCAAATTGTTGTATATTTGGGTTTTAGAGTATATTGCAATGACACATCTAGTTGGATGTAGGATTTGTGAGAGTTGCATACCTTTAATTTTGTATATGATGGTGTTTTGACACATCAGTGAATGGGTGATCTCGTATATTAGAGATGCATTTCTATGCATTTTTTATGAGTTGGATAATGTTGAATAGATTCCATGACAACTATGTGAGGCATGGGTAGACGATGCTACCCATCTTGTATATTGTAGGAAGCCTAGATATTTGATTGGTTGAATGACATATATCATTAATAGATATTTACTAGAGTGGGTGTGACAAAAGTTTGGTGAGGTACAAGGTTTACCAAGTGTTGAGGTCATTTTTTCTTGTACATAGAGGGAGATTGGAGAGTGGGGACCTAGTACATCCTTGGATATTGCAATTGTATATTTTGAGGCTTTAGTTCTAGTATAGTGGGCATGAGAAGTGTTTGTGAACTACGATTTGAAAGTATACGTATGGTGTCAATACAAGCCTCATCGAATGTATTACATAGGTGTGTTGGTGAGGTTGGTAGGTGGAGGCATGATCTGAAGCTAAGGATTGCTCATTGGTAGAGACAAAGAGTGATGGTAGCCACAAGGGGTGATGGAGGGTATGGAAGATAGGGTTCAAGAAGGTGGATATGGGAGAAAGGGAGGAGGAGATGGGAGAGAGAGAGGAGGAGATGGAAATAATGAATGGGGAGAGGAGGCCATCGTGGATGGATGGGGGATGTAGGAAAAGTGGGTTGGAGGTGGTGATGAAGCTAGTGGAAGCAATGATGGAGGACATAGGGACTTACAAGTGTGGTTGTAAACTTCCCTATCCGGGTGTGATCAAGATTGGAAGGAGAGAGATCCATTGTAGTTTGAGCAGGACTTGGCTTGAGTAGATAGGGATAACCTCTCTATACTACTAACTCAGAGGATCATAGAGATTGGAAAAAATAGGTAGAGGTAGTAGGTGGTGTGCCCATGATGTAGTTTATGAGAGAGATGTGGTGGATCACTTAGGAGGCCACTTACTACATGACCCTTTACAAGAGAGGTACCTATAGACCGTCAAGCTCCTAGTTTCTTAGCTTGAAGTCAATTGAGGGCCTCTCAATCAACGGTATTAGAGGGGAGGCTATTCATTGGGTTACCATAAATACCACCACCAAAACCTATAGCACATGCACCAACAATAAAATATATCATAGGTTAAGGCCTCGCAATGCAACCAACAATGGTTCTTCCTCCTTGTACACCATCACCTAGTCACTCAAAGGGTGGGAGTTCAGCCTACATGGGAATTTTGTATATTTGTATATTTTGATGTAGAAATGTATGATTTTTCCCATGGGATATTATATTTATGTATATTCAAGGCTCATATATCCCATTGTAAAGACACTTTGTTTTTTATGTATCATGACACAAGTTTGATATATATATGAGATGAGATTTTTTCATTTCGATCTATGATGTGTATGATGATATGTATGCAAGGTATATGATGTATCTATTAATGTAATTGTGATTCTATTTGATGATGCTATGTGATGGATGTATGCATGTAATGATGATTATGATTAATGTAATAGATTATGATGCAATGGATTATGATGGTGATGGATTGTGATAATGATGCTATGATTAATGTGTTCTGATGTTATGATGATGCTATATGTGATACATTTGATGGGTATTACTAACACTATGATGGGGTTACAATGTGATGGATCATGATCATAATTATTTAAGATAATGATATTGTGATTTATATGATGTGATGCTATGATGACTATTTGACGATTGTACTATGATGCAATAATTGATGATGTTATATGCTCATGGATTATGGATGTAGGACATTTATGATGTTACAACCTATACTAATTATTATGTATGTAGGGATTGCATGGATGCAACAAGATATATTTTTGTGTGTTATGATAAATGAAGAGAATGTTTATTAGAATAAGATGAATTAGTAAGATAGAAGAAGTGATGTAGGATGTAGGATAACGATGAATAAATGAATTTTGTTGATCAAATATTGAATAATAAATTCTATAGTTAGGATATGGGATGGGTAGTGAATATGATATGGACAAGTGATAATGGGATGGAGAGGTGATTTTTCTTTAATTTTTATTATGCTAAAAAAATATAAGATCAATCCTTATTTTTGATATAGAAAATGAACACTATACACCAAGGTATAAAGAACCATAGTGACATTGTATCCCTTGCATGGACTTTGACTATGCAAAAAAAGGAATATCCTTATCCATACCAAACATATGGAAACCTTGTTTGAATGTGTGAGAGAATAAGACTTAGATCATGATAGTCTAGTACGCAAAAGTTATGAATGACCTAATATGTAAAGGACATTTTTTTATTCAAGAAGCTACCTCATCACACACAATGAAAGTATTCTCCGTGGTCATATTATAATAACATCCCATAAACATAGCATATGGAATAAATGAACATGCCCCATTTATGCTCATATAAATACACCAAGATATTGAAAGATCAAGGTGGATTTGAGTGAGCACTTGAAAGGGACAAAAATAATAAACAAAAAGAAAAGATCAATTGGAAAAACATATCAACATACATCATCAACACAAATAAAGAGGAAATTTATAATGTTTTGGGGTTAGCTAGGGATGGGGTGGTGGGTCAATTTTTTTTAATCAAATGGCTTTGTATTAAACTAAATCAAATTAATGTTAAGCTGAGATCAATGCAAAATAAAATTGATTCCAAAGGGGATGTGGAGGACCCTATGAATATGAATATTGAGGAAAAGGAAATTCATCTAGCATTGGAAGCAATTATGAGTAAAGTCAGTTTAATGAAAGATGATTATAAGAACTAGATCAAGGTTTTGGAAGACAAAATGGTGCAGATTAATTAGAACTTGGAAAGGGCCGTTAAAATCAGTTACTGCATCATTCAGAACAATAATGAGGGTATTCACATACTCACTGAGAAGTTAAAGGAACTCAAGGAAGATCAAGTTATGGATTCCTCCATTGTACCTGAGAGGAAAAAAAAGCGACATGAATAGAAAGGACCAAGTAAGTGTACAAGGGGAAAGAAGAAATATTTTCAAGAGGAGAAGAATGATTTGATCATCTTGGTTGGTCTTCATCAAAGCTTCTATCAGCAAGAGCTAGAAGCAGCTAATACCCTTAAAGGGTTACAATATTTCTATTGTTTGTTTCTAGTTGTTTAGTTATTGTTTCTTGATTGGTTAGTTGTAGGTTTGTTGTTGGTTCTCTAGTTCTTTGTTTAGACTACTTTGGACTTTTGGGTTTCAAGTCCTTGTAAAACCTATTTGGTTTCAAATGTTTTTCTCTAAACATTCTTATTCTTGAATTTTGTGTAAGGGTTTCGGGTCCCTCTAATTTGCTTGTTTTTACCTTAATAAAAAATATACATCATATATCTTGCCAAAGAGGGTGTGTTTGTTATCCTCAATTGTGTCTATTATAGGAAATATGTATTTGTTAAAGCATAGATTGGGATGATGAATCAAATGATTAGGAAGTAGTTATGTGGGTAGCAAGTTAATTCAACAATGAACTTAACTTGTGATTTTTCATGAAAGCTCTATGTTTCAACTAATACATAGTTAGATTTTGCTTGATTTCCAAAGATGATTTATGGTAATGAATGATTTATTATGAGTGATGATTTTATTATGGATGGGTGAATTGTGTAGGTATTGATTTACTTTGGTATTTTTGGAATGTGTGATTCTTTTTATATATGTTATGTTTTTAGATTTTTTGAATATTTGATGCTTTTTGGATTATTTTTTTGGATTTTAGTTTAAAGAGTAACAAGGATCAATACTATGGCTGACAAAGAATCTAAGAAAAATGCCCTGATCCTAGGTTTAGAGATCCATTTATTATTGGATGAGTTAGATTGAATTAGTATTATGGTATTAAGATGGAATGAATAACACTAGACATTGGTATGAAATATGATGGGTAGATGAATATAGTTAAGGATTGTATGTTATTATGGATGGAATGGATAAAGAGTGACAGATGGTGTCAGTTCTTATTACAGTAGCATCCTATAAACAATGAATTTTCATCATGAAATTTACTTATCTAAAAGAGCACCATGAGATTGTGGTTTTTCTTTACTAGAGGGATGATTGCCTTTAGCCTCTACTTTTTATTTTATTTTTTGATTGTTTTTTTTCTACACATGGGGTCTGTAAATATATTTTCACCATGGTACTTTCTCAAGGCACCATCAAAGTGGTTTTCACCATTGGATGAATTATTTCTCTTTAATTTTTAATTGTAATTGGGATACCTTGAGGGTTAGACATAAAATTTATTGAGATGGTTGTCGTTGATGGGATCTTGTAGAGGGATCCTTTAAGATTGTTAAAATCTAATGTGCAGCTCCTGATCTACCACTTGAAAGCTCATTTGTGATACTTATCCCAACCAATTGGGTGTTCCTAATATTGATGATGAGTTTTCCTGAATTTTTCTTGGCACATGGACTGAGATCACTGCAAATGGGGTTTGATCTTCTTTAAACTATGATGAAGATGATTTTGATAGGTTTGTAAATTATTCAACACATTGAGATATATTTCATATAGTAACTCTAATTCATGTAGTCTCGATACCTAGTATTTTTCATTATCGATGAGATGTTGAAAGGATACCCTCAATGAATGGATTTTGACCTCAAAAGGAAAATAGCTTCAATGTCAAAGGCTAGTCAATATAGGGTAGCACCTATAGGTGTTTGAATTATAATATAGTAGTCCCATAAGACAAGGTCAAGTTGAAGGTTCCAATTAAAACCAATGCCATTGACTATCTTCTTTAGGATTTTGAGTATGGTTTTGCTAGACACCTTAGCTTGACCATTGTTCTATGGGTAATATGGAGTCAAAAATAAATGTTGTATATATAATTAGGTGAAAAGAATATGAATGTCCTAGTTTTTGAAAGGTGTACTATTATTTTTGTTAATGGAGAGGGGAAAACCATACTAGAAAGTAAGGTAGTTAAGTATAAAATTTGTTATATTTTTACCAATGATGTAGGTAAATGGAATGGCTCCTATCCAATTTGTAACATACTCAATGGTAGTGATGATGAATTTATGGTCATTAGATGGGGTGGAGGGAATTTTTCCTATAAGGCCAATTCCCCATTTTGAAAAGGGCCAATGAGTGGTAATCAATTGCAACTCTTGAGTAGGTGTGTGAATTAGATCTCCATGTTGTCGACACTAAAGGAATTTCTTTGCAAATTGATGTGTCTCTTGATCCATAGTAGGCCAATAGTAACCTATTCTCAATAACTTCTTAGCAAGGGTATTAGCACTAGAATGTGACCTAAAAACACTTTCATTGACCTCATGTAAGGAAGTTTTAGCTTCTTTTGAGTTTAAACATCTAAGTAAGGTACCATAAAATATTTTGGTATAACGTATCACAAAGGATAGTGAAGAAAAGTGATTGGTGGATGAATTTTTAATTTTGATTACTTTTTAGATTTGGTGGAATGGTATTATTATGAAGTATATCATATATACTATGATACCATGGGGAACTAGGACCAACAATTTTGCACATGAGTTCCAACTTTGAGCATTAAAGGAAAGAACTAGAAGTTCTTCCACTAGAAATTCAAATTGCTAACTATTGTGAGGTATATATAAAAGAGATCTAATAGTTTCTATTGCATCTACAACCTTTTTGTTCAATATTTTATTTTTTTAAAAGAGATATTTGAAAAATATTTCTTGAAACTATCAACCATTCTCTTATATGGTAGTAACTTATTATGGACTTTATTTGGTACTTGTCATTAACTTATATGATAACTAGTTATGAAACTCAATAGACTTTTAGCTCTTTGATATTCCATTGGATTGCCATTCTAAGTCATGTAATGAGTGAATCATATTTAGAAATATTTTTGGTACATGGAAATGCTAGCTGATATGCTTTGGGAATATAGTTACCTTGAAGAGTGATGAATATGAATATTTATCCTGAACCATGCTAAATGAAGGATCCAAAAAATAGAAATTATAATTTTCCCATTTTTTGCCAGGGAGTGATGGCAGAGGATTCTCTATAAATACAAGAGACCTAATATAAGTGGATTTTTATCTATAGAGGTACCACCACTAGCTAGTTTATGATGACTTGTCCTTTTCTTTCCTTTTGGGCCACATATTCTATGTTAAAATTTCTGAATATCATTACCCACTTGTCCATACAACCAATGAATGCTACTTTGGAAAAAAGATACTTTAATGGATTAAATTTTGAGATGAGATTAGTTTGGTGATTAAGCATGTAGT
>VDFB02256132.1:104260324-104517466 GCA_007258455.2 Sequoia sempervirens
TAAACTACTAAGAACAAATTATTTTTTGGAATGGTACAACAGCAACTGATCAATCTGCAATATTACTGAATTATTTGTTGGATGGTACAACAGCAACTGATCAATCTGCAATATTACTGAATTGTTTTTTTGGATTGGTACAACAGCAACTGATCAATCGGCAATATTGCTGAATTATTTTGTGGGTTGTACAACAGCAACTGATCAATCTACAATATTACTACCGACATAAACTTCTGTACAAACGAAGTGTCCTGGTTGGCATGCTAATTTTGAAAATTTTAATCCCGCAAATAATTCTGCAATAACACAAGAGTTTGATTGCAGTTCAGAGAAAGTTTTCAAATCGTACACTGCTGGTTTAGAACCTTCCAACAGTGGAGATAATTATTATTATAATTATTTTGTCTGATTTATGCTTAACCACTTCACACCCCACGCCCATTAAAGACTGTCGTTCAGATCAAAAACATGTGTTAGACTATCTTCTCTATGTTGAGCGTGATTTGCCAATCACATTATTCAAACTGAATCAAATCAACCCAAATACACATCTTGGGATGTTGCCATTTGATTCTCAAGTCTCTTGGATAGTGAAACCATTTGTATGCAAAGTAATCAATAATAAAGACTTTGAAACATCCAGCGTTATCACTAACTTAATCATAAGATACCCAATACAAACATAGAAAACCCATTTTTTTCTTCTGTGATTGATAGATAGACAGAGACTTTTACTGTGTGAGGTAGATGTGATGCAATTCAGATTCATTAATATTAGGTAAGCCTGGTCTAAGGCATGGGATGCTCTGGTCCCCTAGTCCGTACAGACCTCTCCGTGTTGCCTTAAATTTTGTGGTGGGGTCATTTCCATGAATAAGATAGATAGAGATCCATCCAGGAAGCAAAATGGAATGGACCACTGGTCCCCGCCTCCCTATAAGTTAACACTAGAATGTACACTGACACGAGTAATCAGATCATGGGGGACGAGTAGAAGTTTTGAAGTAAATCAACTGTCAGAACATAAGTCATTAGGTAATGCTGTTCTGTTGTGGTATCTGATACTGTCTTCTTATTGTTGTCTTGTTGTGATATGTACATTCCAAATTCCAGTAATCCCACGCTCTTGCTCATCAGTAATCATGCTCTATTGCAATCAGTTCATCCCCCATTGCATCTCTTCTTTGCAGCAAGTACATCACGCATTCTCTCTATTATCATTTTGGTATACAATTAGTGATCTTGAAAAGTGTACAAATATAGCTGTGATTGCATGGACATCAGACTTACAATTGCCCATACATCTTTTAAATAAAAGAGACAGAATAATAATCAGTTAAGCCACAAAGTAATAAGAGCTATAGATCTAGCACTAGGTGGAGACCAGTCATGGTCATTAGGGTTGGCCTAGCCATTTAGAATTGAGTTCGTTCTTCATTAATTTGTTTTTCATCCAGTGGTTGCGTTTCATTTCTAGTGGGAGAATTGAATCCCAACTCATAATGGTTCTTTCTCATTAATTTGTTTTTCATCTAGTGGTTGAGTTTCATTTCTAGTGGGAGAAATTGTCACAACAAAGTGAAGAAATCTGCCACTATCTAACCAACCAAGAGCACCCTTGTCACAAAGTTAAGAGGAGGCAAAAGGTGGACAATTTTTTTGAGACCAAACACTTTGACCTTGAGATCTATGTAAATGTGGTTGAGAACCATGAGAATCATGAAAATCATGCCCACTAGCATTGTGACTATTTACACCAATGCCCTCAAGGAGGGGACTAACCCCTATTAGAGGGAGAGGTCAGTGGGACTATGGTAACCATACAAGGTTCATTACCCAAGTGACCAAGAAGCACCTATAGGTGATCAAACTCAAGAGCAACTTTATTAGCTTGCACTTGTAGCTACATGATAACCGTAGGGCAAAGCATCAATTTGTTATAAATAGAGAAATGAATATAAATAGAAGTTCCTAAAAACAGTGTCAAATTTCGATCTCTCTAAATGTTGAACAATATTTTCAGTCTAAACATGTCATATCTAGGTATATTTTATAGGAGTTCTAGACCAATCTCTCAAAATAATCATATGCTAGGAAAAGGGTCAATTTGAAAAGGCTTATAAAAGTCACAAACCTAGTTCCAAGCATAGTGCAATACCAAAAAGATGCTTAAGAGTTTCTTTTGTTTGAAAAAAGCAAAATGAGGATTGACAACTCTTAAAACAATCAATCTAGAACTAATAGGAAGACCTCCATAGAGAATACAACAAGTAAGGTGAGCAAGCATTGGTTTGAGAATGGTGGACCAAACAATCTAGAATTTGTGTTACCATGAGCTAACTAGTGACTATAAGGAATATTTTTATATCAATATTTTGCATCAAATGCAAAAGCAAAGAGTTCCAAGCATATCCTTTTCAAGGTTCCTAATTATAAAGTGGAGTAACATGATAAAATTCCAATCTTTTTCACTAGAGCTAAAAAATTCTCACCCCAATTCATGCAACATTTCTACAAGATTAGAATCAACAATAGTTTGGAAGGATTAAAATTGTTGAATGGAGAGTCTATTTTCATTTTGGCCTTAGATTAAGAAACAAAATTATAATGGTTCTTGAAAAGATCCAAAAGCATCTTAATGCATTTGTAGAAAAAATTTAGAGCATGAACCTAAGGAAATTTAGCACAAGGTCTATCCTAGCATGTGATCAAATGAGATCACCAAATAGACTAATGATTGATAGATAATATATTATAAAATCATCCCATTTGTATAGAAGTCATGACTTGATAGCTCCCAAAGTCATCTATTGATGTGGTTGTTAATCATATACAAAAAAAGATATAATTGTTACAACATAACCTTTCTCTCTTGAAAGATTTCAAATACAAATAGAATTTGCAATCCCAAGGCTCCAATCATTAGGTCTTGACAAACTAGGGTCCCTTAGGGTTTATTTTAATTGTCTATTAATCACCAAGGGCCTACGATATTTTCTTCTCTCGCAAAGCTTTGAAACTAACAAAGATTTATTGTTTTTTCCTAAACTCATAGATTCTCACAAATTCAATGGTTAATTCAATGAATTTAGCAGAAAATGATCTAACTTTGATAAGTTCTTCTGAAACTAAATTTAACAATTTCCATTTTATCTTTACAAATATTAAACTTGATTTAAGTGACTTATTATAGATTTTCTCATTTAAATTCCACTTTTCAAAGATTTTGATAGAAATAGAAAAAGATAAGGGAAGGAGAATAAACGATCTAAGAAAAATAAGTTTTCAATAATCTTACATGAATATTCATTCATAATAATGAACCAAGACTAAATCAATCTATATTTCACCAAAAAAAATCACAACTACATATACATGATGCAAAGCTTCAAAGAAAAAAATTATCATACCAAGTAGTCGATCAAATGTACCAAAATGATTACCTAACAATTTCATATTTCAAGGTAAATGATAAATTTACAGTCATGAAAGATTTGCAATTGAGAATGACCAAAGATTAGTCTTCAATTTAATATTTTATACAAAAATATAAAAGAAATTTTATTGAATTTGAATAGAAACCATGAAGCAAACTTGAAGTTGACAATTCTCCAGCTTAATTTTGATAAGTATTAGCAATTTCTAATCTCCAATTAAGAATGATTGGGACCCTTTTATAGAACAAGGATGCCCAAAAGCAATTACAAAGATCAATGGACCAGATTACAAAGCAACAAATAAATGATATCAAAATAAATAAATGACACATGACTGACATCATCATGCTAAAAGATGGCACAAAAATATTGGGTAACTTGAAGTCATCACTAGTACCATCTGAACTCTTTGCTACAAATTTAAACCAAAGTCCTTCATGTTGACTAGATCTAGACAAAAATCCTTCAACTAATGACGAGGAGTACTGAGTATCTAGATTGCATGAGCTAGAGTTATTAGAAGAAAGACATCTCAACCCACTGAATCATTTACAAGATTATCAAAATCACCTTTGTTGCAGTTATAACAAGAAGATTCAAATCATAAGTTCAAAGTAGGTGACCTAGTGTTAAAATAAAATCAAAAGTATCACCAAGACTAAGATAAGAAGGGGAAATCTAAGCCTAACTGATTAAAATATTTTGTTGAATCATAGAAACCTATGGATCTGAAGCTTACCAACTTACCACACTTGAAGGGGAATCTTTAGAAGAGCTTATCAACATCATTCACCTCAAGAATCTTTTTCCTGACCCTTGGGGTATCCTAATATTTTTTTTAATAATAGTGTGTATATTTAACCCATAATAAACTTACTCTATTTCACTTATCCACCTATCATGGCTTCATAAATTATCAATATTTATTGTTTCACCTATCTACCTATCATAATGAAGTTTAGCCCACTTTTCCACCTAATAATAAATGATCATATACCTAACTAGGGGAAATGTTTCTTGACCTAGTCATTAGATTGGATATGTGTCACTATATTGAGAGTATAATTTACACATACACTACCTACACTTTGTTAGAACCAAAAATTAACCTCAAATTTTCACTAGCCCTCATCACCACAGTACGACCATTTAATTCTACACCATGGGCACTTTCCTTTAAAAGACCATCACATTTTCATAAATAAGCCTTAATTTGTCATAATAATAACCCCTTTAACCCATTTCTATTAAAATATTATTCAAAAATCACCTTTCCCATAGCTACCACCTTAATATGCACTTTCCCTTAAGTTCGCCACTAGAACAAACACATTTTGATGAGACAATGCAATTTCAGGGAGAACTGTATCTTAGTCTCTTCGAAAAGCCGATGGAACAAGCTTGCATGAAATGTCGAAGAGAGTACCATGTTTCGAAGGGACATATTTTGAAGTCTCTTCGACAACCCGAAAAGGATATTTCGAAGACACCTAAGTTTTTCGAAGGGAAACAATATCTTGTCTCTTTGATAAAATAAAATACATGACACCGAAGAAAGCTTAATATTTCAAATGTGCCAAATTATTTTGGCATTCAGGAAACATAAAAACATGTCTTGGACATAATCAATTATTATGCAATAATTGACAAATAGTTGTCAAATCCAAAACATGGCTGATAGAGTGAAAATTTTGAAGAGACACTAGGTTATCAGGCTGAGTGATGTATAAGTCCCTTCAACACTACAAAAAAAATTGGAAATAAAATATCAAAGGGACAAGCTTATGTCAAGAGGACATTGATGAAAGTCTTTTGATCACTCTGATAATGAGAGAAGGAATATAAAGAGCGTGAAAAAGTAACACTGAGGGAATGTTTTTGAAGAGACTATAAGATATCGAAGACAAGTAATAACATGTCTCTTCAAAACTTCAAAATAAAGAATAAAGGAAAAATAAATCAAAGAGAGAATGAGATATCGGTGAGAGTAGAATCATAGTCTCTTTGACATAGTGAAAAGGTACTCCTTACTTGGTTGACATGACCGATGAAGCTTTCGAAGAGACAACTGATGTTAATGCCACCATTGATTAGCAAATTGGCAGGACAACATTTATGAACCATAATCAATTGGTATGCACCAAATATCGATATATTTTTCTTGTAAGATCTCAGAGTGTTAATGAATTGGAGTTGAAAAGTGGAGGACGTAGGATTTCTCTATAGAAAGAATCTTAGAGAAGGTGACACTGGTTCAAGTAAGTATCCAAGACTCAACTAAAGATTCTATCATAATTTGCTTGAATTACAGAAGAACTAGGATTTTAAAAGCATGGAAGGAACATTAGACAAACCCAAAGTAAAAAGATAAAAAATAGAAAAAGGTTGTTAAATCGAGATCTAATTGAATAGTGTCCCGACTCTGGACCAAAATCCAGGCGAACAATACAATTAAATCCTTCAGCTAAGAAATTAGAAGACAAACACAAAAACCTAGGAGATGTATGGACTTCACAACGAGGATATGACATATTCATATACCATTATAGAAAGAAGTATAGGCATAAGCCTGTGTCAAATCCGTGGAGGATGAATTTAGGAAAGCTTGTAATGTCGAATGTGTTTACTAATGTGGAATTGATCAAAGTATTGGCAAACACTATAATCACAAAACGAGGACGATTCATTCACATGATGGGTCACATTTTCTACCCATTACCAAGGATTATATTTCTATGGTTTTTCAATTGGATCCATCTATGAAAATGACACTAAGAACTAGAGATCTTTTGGAAGAATACCACACTATGGACACAAGTTACAAAAGATGGAAACTACCTTTTCATAGACCCTGAGACAAAGGAAATCAACTTAGAAGGTTTTCCAATAATGAATGGCCTCCATTTTCTATCAAATTGTTTAAAGAATATTATCAATATACATATTACTTGGTTGGACAAGTCTTAGGAATAGATTTTCCTGTCGAGATGGCTATAGCTCCTATGGTCCTAGTAGCAGACGTTCAAAACCAGGATGCTAGACCATTCAACCATGCAGAATACTTGGCAGAGGTTATAAACATGTCACTAGCCTCCAATAAAAATAATAGTGATGCAATTAAATTTAGATAGTATTCTTTGCTTATGCATATGATCTTATATGAAGGACAATCCATGGGGATTTGGGAAAAGAATTAAGAATCAAGGACCTGGATGAGGATGAAAACATAAGACCAATACAAATGTGGATTTCAATTTGGGATAGTAGATGTGGGAGGTCCCATTACTTGTACTTTGAAGAATACTTTGTGAAACCCCTGTACAAATTGTTTGGCCATCCTTGTGAATACAACCTATCCCTAGAAATTCAGAAATTTCTTAGACCTAAGGAGAACCCAAAGGGAAAAGTGAACCACAACTGGGCCGACTTGTATGCATATGATGACTATACTATGATAAGAGTGTATGGGTTTGAAGCAACTCCATTCCTCCTGCCTAAAATAGTTCCTGACAGAGTTTCTCACTTGGAGATAGTAAGGAAATTGGCTTATTCTGATTACATGCATCTTAAAAGTTATGGTAAATAGTCCCTCATGCTTGGGACCTTTTTTTTTTTTTTTACTATTGTTTCCGAGAAGAGATATGATTCTATTGGTAGCTTGTTGGATTATTATAGCGTGCCACAAGGAAATAAGAGAGAAAATTTTGATCATGAGCAATTAATTCATGGTGCTAAAATGACACAGAAACTGAAAAAATATGAACATGAATTCTCTGTCGATGATGTGATTAGAAATTGTGATGAAGTTCAAGCCACAAAAAGGAGAGCTACATACAATAGGGTAGTGATGGCAAAGGCATGTAAGAAAGATCATAGTTCATCATATATAGAGTTTTTTCATAAAATACAAGATCCTTTAGGGAGAGTTGAACAATTGATCCTCCATGAAGATGACTTGACAAAGGATGTGCCTCTCATAGCCTTCAAGAAAAGAAGAGATGTTTGTTCTAGAAAAAAAGTTGAGAATATAATTCCTCTAAGTAATTCATCACCACAACCCACTCCAGATGTAAACTTCTCAGTAGACACTCCCATCACATGTGAAGATGACACTAAAGAGGAGGATGAAGTTGCATAAGTAAATGCTCCTATCATCCCAGAATATGAATTACCACTAGAAAGGAGTATTGTATCATTTGAAGCCTCAAGAAATTTTTTTGATGATGTGAGGCATGACCATGCTAGTTTAGAGTTTACTTCAAATAGTTCTTTTGTTCAAACCCCAGAGTTTAAATCATTCATTTATGAATAAAAAGGGAAAATGATAAGAGAAAAAATGAAGGAAATTAGTCTGGAGCAAGAGCTTGATGCTCTACAAGAACTACAAAAGGAAGTTGACAAGGAGATGGATAACATCACCCCTAAAAGAGGATGAGAACTACTATAGGAAGTTGGGGTCATGCTTCTCCCAAGATGGGACATCAGTTCGGCCATAGTATTTGATAGTTTTAGAAGGGAAAATAAAAATTTGCAGTTGATAGATGAAGCTAGTGACAAAATTTATACTGGTTCAGGATATTCAACAAATCTAGGATCTATACCCACTAGGGGAAGAGTCCCACATTTATTGATGATCCCAGTCAAGTCTTTGGCCACCTTTTGGTACAACGAGTAGGAGATACAAACCCCATTGAAATAGTCGAATTGAATATTAATGTTGCTAAATTTAACAAGGAAAATTTTGAAAAGATGATAAGAGATAATAAGAGGCTTGCTTCAAAGAATGAGAAGTTAAAACAAGAAGTAACTAATTACATAGATAAACTACATTCTTCCCTAGAGTTCTTTTCTCCACTAGTGGATTGTGAAAGAAAGGTACTTGAAGCCATGTCTGAAACCACATACTGGAAGTGAAAAAATGAAATAATTTAACAAAAGTATGAGGAATTGGGAAATAATTTAAATATCACTAAATTTTAAATGGCTTCAGAGTTGATAAGGAAGAGATTTGACAAGGTGCTCAAGAGAACTGATAAGATTTGGGTAATCCATAGCAAGACATTTGTAGCTTATCAAGAGCACAATATATTACACCTCAAAATGAAATAAATTAAAAAACAAATAGAAATCAAGGAGAACATTGGTGAGCAAGTTTTATAGGAGTATAAATAATTGATGGATATGCATGACAAATTTCACACCATATTGATGCAAGAACCTAGTGACTTCAACTAGTCTTTGAGTATGGCTCTACCAAATTTCTTCGATGATGAAGGGGAGTTAAAAGAACAAGATGTATGGAAATATGAACTTGCTCAGTTCTTACCAATAGCCCTTGATGAAATTAACGATGAAGAAAGGCTGAGAAAGAAGGCACATATACAATTGGAATAGATTTTTACTCTCGAGTTCGCCATGAAAGATATCATTAACAACATCGTTACTTATGCTAAAATAGGATATATTGAGCAATTTTCTAAGGTTATTTTGTTTATCTCTTAAACAAAGTGAGAAGCAGGGGTTATCGAAGTCTCGCAATATCTAATGTGTTATCATGGAGTATGGACCTTGGGCAGATCTTTCGTGATCATGGGTACCTAATGAAGACTAACAAATTATGGTGCATCACATATTGTTGCAGACTTCTTAGTTATTTCTTGTTTATGTCTAATACAGTTGTTAATATTTTAGTAAAGAAACAATACAACTTTTGATGTAAAGGCCTAAAGCTTTTAGCTTCCCATATATAAGGGAAACCAAGGCCAAATTTTGAGATATATTAGATTAGGATCGTCATAGCAGTAGAACAGATTCTCAGTAGCAACATCATTTTACATAAACATATAAAAACTCTGATATGTATTGAATTATCTTTTGAAGAAATATAATGGAGGAGAAAATTTAAATTGGTGACCTAATTTCTAGTGCTCAACTATTCTAAAAATTTCAATTCATACATGTTGTTTGGCTATCTCTAGAGTGGTCATTCTATGTTATTCAAATTAAGTATATCAATATATATTTAACTTGTCGATATACATTTGTTGTACTTGTGTGATTTTGTTGATTGGTTTTTGTGGGAAATAATTAAATTCCTTTTGAGAGATCATCTTTAATAGGTTCCTGCCTAGGATTAAAGTCATTTTAAACTGATTGTCTTAATTGGTTTCCTTCACATCAGAATTAAAATCCTTTCAAAACTTCACAGTAACTTAGGGGGATATCACTAGGATTTGTAAGAAGAGCCAAATAGTTGACAAAATTGCACATTTATACAAGCTATAAACATCCATAAGTGTCGAGTAGTTAGAGTTAAGTTAAGAGAAAGGATCCATATATCATTTACATTTCAACTTTTTTTACCCAATAGGATTAGGCACTAAACATATTCATTTTAAGCAATACACTATCCAAACCTTGTTTATACATCCAATCTTCAAAACATCTACAGTAGGAATTAGTTATTAGCCTCACATCTATTTCACTTCTACATGCCATTGTGAATATATTGCCCAAATTAGAGATTACACATATAACTTTCAAATCCGCTCTATCATTTAGGTACACCAGCCTAGGTCCGATAGAGCCTAAAGTGTAGAGGGATCCCAACCATATCAATTAACCTTGTTCATTAGCCAAAAACATTCCCAAAGAGCTTGGAATCCTCTTAAGGTTTATAACCTATCTTTTTGAGACCTAACACACTTGACACTCAAACAACAAAAAACTATACAATATGTGAAACATCAAGCTTTCATGAAAATATTAAGAAAAAAACTAAGTTTATCACCTAAATAGCTTATTGCCTAACATAGGGAATGTGTAGGATCATGATGACACACAAAGTAGCAATAAGAAAAAAATGTGTTTTTACTTCATCAAAATTGTGAAACACAAAGTTAAATTTTTGTATGGGTTAGATAAAATTTGATTTTGTTTTGGTAATACCAAACCAAAATAGATATCCATTAGTAATGGATATCCATTAATAATAGATGTCCATTAGTAACAAATATACGTTAATAATAGATATTTGTTTCCCAAAAATCATTTTCATCAATTTTATGTTTTCAAAATAGATATTTGTTTCCTAAAAGTATTTCATTTAATTTTATGTTGAAAATCCTAAAAAAGAACACTTTAGTAAAATGTGCCCATAACTTTTGTGTTACTTATCAAAAAAAAAAATTATAGGTGTTGAAAAGGTGATTTAGAGATCTACACAATAGATAAGATAATTTTGATAGATTTTGCACCAAAAATTAATGATAATAATTTTAAGTTCCTCCTTAATTTTTAAAATTTAAATGCTCATAATTCTGGCATGCAAAGTTTTTTTTCATATTTTTTTGCCAATGATCATGCTAAAAGACTTGAAACATTAAAGAAGTAATAAATAATGAAAAAATTATATTTTTTTACTAAGAAGAGTAAAAAATTTGCATAAATCATCATAGAAGGCCTCCTTGTTGTCTTTGATTTTATATGCACCTTTTCCCAAGTTGAACTAGGGGAACATATCTCTATCTATCTATCTATTTATGTCTCTCTCTTCCCCTCTCATTCATTCTCCCTCTCTACCTATCTCTCTCATTTTCCCTTACTCTACCTCTATCTATATCTTTCTTCTCTCTCTCTCTCTCCCTCTCTACATATCTCTCTCCCTTTCTCTTCCCCTCTATCTTTCCCAAGCTATATATCTCTACATATCCCTCCCTCTTTCTATCCCTATCTCTCCATATCTCCCTTTATCTATATCACTCCCTCTTTTCATATATCTCTACTTCTTTCTCTCTATTTCTCTCCCTCCTCTCCCTCCCTCTATATATTGATCTATCTCTCCCCCTCCTCTTCTCTCTCTACCTCTCTACCTATCTCTCTCCTTTTCTCTACCTCTATCTCTCTATCTACCCCCTCTCTATCTATCCCCCACTCTCCCTCCCTTCTTTATCTCCCCCCTCTCTATCTCTCCCTCTTTCTCTCTACCTCTTCATCTCTCCCTCTCTATCTCTATTTCTCTCTCTATCACTTTCTCTCACCATCTATATCTCTCTATCTCTCTCCCCATATTCCTCTATATATCTCTATCTCTTCCTATCCATCTGTCCCTCTCTATTCCCAAACTCCCTATATCTCTCTATATATGTATCTCTCCCTTTACCTCTCTTTATCTATATATTTGTTTTATTCCTCTCCCTCTATCTTCCTCTGTACCTTTCTATATATAGAGAGAGAGGGTGAGTGGATATTTAGAGATGTAGACGGAAGGTTAGAGAGGTAGAGAGAGAGAGAGAAAAAAAAAGAGATATATAGAGAGATATCTAAAGGGAGAGAGGTGTGGAAAGAGGGAGGGATGGAGTGAGAAGTAGGTAGAGAGAGGGGGGAGATAGAGAGAAGTAGAGAGGGAGGGAGGAAGGGAGAGGGAAAGATAGAGAAATAGAAGTAGAGAGAGAGGTAAGGTGGGAGGGATAGAGGGAGAGGTAGGTAGAGAGAGGAAGGGTGATGGGATATATAGAGAAGTATAGAGGGATGGGTAGAGAGAGGTAAGATGGGAGGGGTAGAGTGAGAGGTAGGTACAGAGTGTGAGGGGACATAAGGATAAGTAGAGAGGGAAGGAGAGAGAGAGGTAGATAGAGAGAGAAAGGGGTAATGAGAGAGAGATAGAGGTAATGAGAGAGATAGGGTGGGAGGGATAGAGGGATTATGTAGAGATAGAGAGAGGGTGAGTGGAGATAAAGAGTAGAGAGGGTAGGTGAGAGAGAGGTATAGAGGAGAGAGAGGATGAAGAGAGATATAGAGAGACATCTAAACAAAGAGAGGGGGGGAATGAGGGAGGGATGGAGTGAGAGGTAGGTAGAAAGAAATAGAGAGGGGATATAGAGAGAAGTAGAGAGGGAGGGAGGAAAAGATAGGTGGAGATAGAGAGGTAGGGTGGGAGCAATATAGAGAGAGGTGGGTAGAAAGAGAGGAAGATGGATATGGGGGATAAAGAGAAGTAGAGAGAGAGGTAAGGTGGGAGGGATAGAGGGAGAGGTAGGTAGAGAGAGGAAGGGTGATGGGATACATAGAGAATTATAGAGGGATGGGTAAAGAGAGGTAAGGTGGGAGGGGTAGAGTGAGAGGTAGGTAGAGAGAGTAAGGGGATATAGGGAGAAGTAGAGAGGGAAGGAGAGAGAGAGAGGTAGATAGAGAGTGATAGGGTGGGAGGGATAGAGGGAGTATGTAGAGAAAGAGAGAGAAGTAGAGAGGGAAGGTGAGAGAGAGGCAGAGAGGAGAGAAAGGGTGAATGGAGATAGAGAGTAGAGAGGGAAGGTGAGAGAGAGGAAGAGAGGAGAGAAAGGGTGAAGAGAGATATAGACATACAAACAAAGAGAGAGGGGGAATGAGGGAGGGATGGAGTGAGAGGTAGGTAGAGAGAAATAGAGAGGGGATATAGAGAGAAGTAGAGAGGGAGGGAGGAAAGGAAAGGAAGATATAGAGAGGTAGGGTGGGACCGATATAGAGATAGGTAGGTAGAAAAAGAGAAAGATGTAGATGTGAGATAAAGAGAAGTAGAGATAGAGAGAGAGGTAATGTGGTCACCCTCCATCTCTCTACCTACCTCTCCCTTTGTCCCTTTTGTTTAAAGTTTGAGGAGATTGTCATTGATGATGTTTTTTGACAACACGAGCATGGAGAAAGTTCGTAACAATGTAATACAGCGTTGTCATTGATGTCAACATTGTTGTGGACCATTTTGATTAATCCTAACATGTTCTAACCTAATTTTTGTGGTCTTTAGAAGAATCTAAATCCAATATTTCATCTAGTTTGGCTAAGTATTCTGAGAGATAAGAGTGACAAAGTTTAGCCTGGCATAATATAGTCATTTTTTGTACAATATATTTGTGTGGTAGATTCCACAATTCTCCATGAATGATTCCTTGATGTTGCAGTATTGAAGATAAGTTTCTATATGTTAGATGAGTGTGAATTCTAGATGGTATCATGTTTTGAGGTCCACGTGTTGCAAATTGAATGAACAATTGAAGAATTTTTATTTAGATCATATAGTGTGCCAACCTAACATGTTTAATGAGTATGCAAAGGGTTAATATGTGTTGAGCATTTATGCGGGATCTATTTTAGGTCCATTCTGACCTATCTTAAGGAGTTTTGAATTTTGAATTGAGGTGTGTGTTATGGATGATAGATTTAGGATTTGACAAGTTATATTCTTTGTGTTAGATCTAATTAGGCTGACCTAATTGATGTTACACTTAATGCCAATATATATGATGGATTTTTATTTTTATTTTTGGGAGAAGAGAGATGATGTATGTGAGATGTGTGATGTGAATTTGATCAAATTAGAGATAAGTTGTGAATATTGAGACCAGAATTGAGTGAATGCAGAGCAGAGTAGAGCATTGATCTAGATTACTGTGAAGATGTATTTGTGCTACAATGGAACTTCAATCTTGCATATTGTATATGATTTTGTAACAGTTCAAAATAGGTTGTGAGCCACCCTTTTTATTCTATCTTTTTCTCAGTGGACAGTGAGTCCACTTGCAATGAGCATTTCTATAATATACTATAATTGGTTATAATATATTGTGAGCTAAACCTCGCCATGGTTTTTCCCATTTTAGGTTTTCCATGTAAAAATTCTGATGTTCACGTGTTATGTGATGTTGTGTATGTTTTCATGATTTATTTCCTTATTGCATTTGAATATGCTTTAGTAATTGGATGGCTAATGTTTGAATGGTTTAATAGAATACTAATTCACCCCCCTCTCACTATTCTGAGTGTTCAACAATTGGTATCAGAGCCTAGTTCCATGGAAGGAGCTTAACTGCTTTGGGAAGATCTTGTATTTTGAACACTTGGCTGATAGGAGGTTTCCTATTCCTCTAAAAGAGATTCCTGCTATAAGATACATAGAACAAGATTGCATGCTTGAAAAAGATAGAGAACTCAAAGTTGCTCTTGAAGATATTGACAAAGTTGAAGGTGAAACTAGAGATCTAAAGGAAAATGTTAAAGAAGCAAATGAATGCATCAGAAAATTGACAGAGAAAATCAAGAAATTAAGAGAAAGGCATAAGGAAGTTAGTGAGTAGTGAAATAAGAAAATGAATCCATCACTTGTTTAAAAGTGTGATTTGAAGAAAATAAAAGATTTGAGGAATTTTTTAATGTAATGGTGAAAATAAAATCAGATGAATGCGTGAGGCTTGAAAAATAAGTGGTAAATTTGAGATCAGGTCTGGAGAAAGCAAGAAGTCATGAAGATAAATTCAAGACAAGTTCTACAATGCTTGATGAGTTGATTCCAGGTCAAAAAGCATCCAAATACAAAGGTGGCTTGGGACTTGAAAAAGGTGAGAGCTCAAAAGTAGATCATACACCTAATGCAAAAAAGAAGATCAATAAAGCAGAGAAGACTAAAGATAAGAAGAACAATGGTAAGATTTGAAATCAAAGAAACAATGCTAGAAGACCTTCGGTCAGACAACCAAATGCTCAAAGGTACCCATATTTCAATGGTTTTTTGTTATTCTTGCAATAAATATGGACATAGAGCAATGGAATGTAGAAGAAAAATGAATCAAAATGTTCCATCCTTTATTGGTCAATGCTTTACATGCAAGAAATTTGGACATGGAGAAAATGAGTGTATAAGTCAAATGATTAATACACATAACAACTTGGTAGAATGATTCAACCTTTCAATGGTTACTATTATACATGTTATGGATTTAGACACATGGATAATCAATGTAGATCTAGGAAAATTGTAAGGAATGTTGCATGTCACAATTGTAATAGACCTGGACATATTGCTAAATTCTACAAAAGTAAAAACACGAGAAAAAATAATCCAATAAAGAGGAATGAACTAGTCAAAAAGGTTGATCTGATTGAAGTAAAGAAGGAGATGGAAAATATTTGGAGAAAGAAGGAAGAGATAGAAGACAAGGGAGAATCTGTACCACCCTTTCATGCAAATGTTTCCTCTTGAAACTAAGCTAGGAGCTATGGATTAGGGGGAGATTTTATGCATATCCTTCGTCCCCTTGCTAGAAAAGACGTGTTGTATTCTGAGCATGAAGATATGTGATGAAGAAAAACATGCTAAATCTACTGGTGAAAATTGTGGAAGAAAATATTACAGTGTGGAAGATTGCAAAGCTTCGGAAGTTGATTGTGCACATGGTTTTAGGGTTGTCAACTTTATGAATTAAAGCATTTATTGCAGAATTAGGCCAATTTGAAGAGTTAAAAGAAATTTTTCTAAGGAAAATTCATTTCATCAAAATAATTCGAAGGAGAATAGAGCAACAAAAAGAATATTTGAAGAGTTCAAAGTTGTAGAGCATCAAAACCCTAATTTGAAAAGCAAAGAAAAAAGTTATTTAGTGAATCTCGTGTGCCCTACCTTTCAAAAATTTGTGTTTGAAATTAGTTTGAATACATTTTTCAATAGTTACATAAAAAATTGTTGAAGTTACAGAGAAACCTGAACCCAAGTTCAAGAGATGTCTTGCTAGAGCCATAGAAGATGAACCTCTAGGAGCTTTTTCACACATTCCTTATGGGTTCCTTACCAATAGAAGATATTAGGGAATACATTCATGGAAACATGGATGAGAATTCTCTTGAAAGTCAAGGGATGTATGGGAAAATGAATTAGTTGATGAAAATTTCACCCTAAAGCTGGAATACAAAGCCTTAGTCAAGAAGAAACTAGATGTGTGTGAATGGTTCCCTAAATTTTTTATGATAACAAGTGGATAAGAATGAAATTGAGTAGAATTCATGATCAGTTCGTCTGGATTGATATGCCACACATGATCACTAAGGAGTTGATAAGAGAGATCACTAGTTTATGTTCCACTATACCAGTTCTAGTATTAAAATATATCAATAGCGAGGATGTAATGGAGAAAATAGGTGCTACATTTTATCAAAGATCCCTTACTATAAATCCTATTAGAAACCCTATTGTTAGGTATGCTTCTATGGTCATCGGATATAAGATTTACTACACCAATAGAGATAACCCAGTTTTTGCCATTGTAATTCGTGTGTCACAAGATATGGTAGAGAATGGTGTTGATTATGACCTTTCTGAGTTGCTTAGGAAACAACTAATGGAAAACCTAAAGAAGATCAAGAAAAAGAAATATGTGTTTAAGTTTGGCACACTGGTTATTTGCTTATTGTTCTACTTTTTGAAGGAGGTTTTGGTAATTGGAAAGGTTAACTAGATAACTAGAAGGCTTGTGGAACATCAAATTACTAATTACTTGAGGATTCTTGGAGAAAAAAATGCACAAGATGATGCACTTACTGCTTTCTTTGCGGTATTTCAAAGAAGAATGGATGAAATACAAAGGATTCCTAAGGCAATTGTGGAGAAATACAAAAATGATATCACTTTCCTAGTTTGCATAGATCATTGCATCATGGAGGTAGTGGAACCAAGATCAGTTTGGGTTTTGGAATTGGGTTATGAGGTTACAAAGGAAAAGCTATTTGGTTGTGTAGATGTCCTGCTGAATAGTTCGAAAGATACAATAAAACCTAGGTATGGGACATTTGAGGAAAAATCTATGGAAGTGCACTTAAAGCAAAAGGAACCTATAATGAGGAATTTTTTTGATAAATTGGTAGATATCTATTCCCAAGAATGTGGCATTTCAAAGGAAAGGGTGAGATATGCTAGAAAGAGACCTAAAGCATGTATGTGTGCAAAAGAAGCATCCAAGAGTTCTAGAAGATCAGGTAGAACAACTACCACTCCCTTATTGGCTCAAAATTCCTTTGGGTCTTTACCTACTACAAGAGAGGAGAAAACCTACTACTAATCCTCCAATAAGGGAGAAATCCCCTTTGGTTGTGCATTCCACCAAGGAAAAAAAGAAGAAAACCACTATTGTTGCTCCTCTTGCTACCCTATCCAAAGAATATTGAAACAAAAAGTCACTAGAGAGAAATATATTGCAGTAAATTTTTTTGATGAGGAGGAAGAATTGGAAGAAGAAGGACCTTTTTTGGTCCAAAAAAGAAAAAGTGATGCTTCACAAGGTGAAGCTAGTGTAAAGAAGAGAAGAGTTGGTATAATAGACTCTGAGAGTGATGAAGAAATAGAAAAGGAGAAAGAAGAATTTAGAATTCATATCAGGGAGAAGAAGAAGGAAGCCAAGAAGGATTCTCTAGAGGAGAAGAAGTTGTTGAAGCAAAGAAGACTCCAGGAAAAAGCAAGGAAAAGAAACAAGGTGATCCAATAAGGCCTCATTCTCTAATGAGGTTAGAAGCACTTTTTAACAACATTGTGCAAAATGATATGTTGAAAGAAACTATAGATTTGTATAAGGAATCAAATGAGGTGGACAAGGACACCATTCTTAAGGCTATTTTCAAGTACATTGTGGTACTTGAAGTAGATATGAAGAACATTGGAATGGATATTCCTGATGATGTATGGTATATTTTCATCAAGAGAAGGGAAGAAGCTACTAATGAACATGAAAGGATAAAATATGAATCCTTGGAAAGAGTTAGTGCTTTGATTTTAGAAGATGGCAGGGCCACATTGGTCATTGTATACAGCAAGGAGATGAGAACCAAGTAGAGAATCAGAGTCCTCATGGGAAAATATTAAAGTGATTTGGAAAGAATTCAAAAAGAAATCAATGATAAGGTTGAGGAGATTGTGCAAAAGCTAGGATTGCTTCCAGTGACTGAAGGAGAAATGAATTCTAGTTCCAGTGCTCTGTAATTTAATATAGAAGAAGAGGTATAGACTGATGATGCTCAACATGAGTAGGCTATGCATGAAGAAGTTGTAACATATAACACCCCTCTTGAAGTGGAGTATATGCCAAATGTAAATAAAGAAGAGGAAATGGTTAGAGTATACATTGTGAAGGAAAATGTCACAATCACTCCTTTGTTACAAAATATTGCAGTCCCTCCTCTGGTAAACATAGGTAACACTGCAGATGAAGGAAAATTAGAGGAATTGAATGCAGATAAAGGTGATGATGAGGAAAATATTGAAGAAGAGAAAGGTGAAGAGTAGGAAGAGAAAGTTGATGAAGAAAAAGAAGAAGAGCATGAGAAAGAAGAAGAAGACAAAAATGTGGATGCATCCGGAGATGAAGAGAAAGATAAGTCAGTTGACTCCGGTAAAATAGATCATAAGGGAAAGGTTACAGAGGTTACAAAGTCTCTTGCTGAATCAGAGATTCTCTAAGAAATCCCTTAAGTGTTCAACCTAGTTTCCATCTAGTTGTGTCCTCACAATTGTTGCAGCCGTCAATGAATCAAGGTAATGTGGACTTGAACAAGATTTTTCCTATCCAAAAGCTTCAACTAGGAGACTTGTTCCATACATCCACCAGAAAGGAGATAATTGATTCACATCAAAGGAGTAAAGAGCTAATGGATGAGGTAGTTAAGGCATTACATGAGATCATACCTAGAACAAGCATAGACACAACTATCTCTAGTATAGATAATCTCAAACTTTTATTTGATTCTTTCAAGACATATGCATCGAGATTGAAAGTGGAAGCAGAGAAGGAAGTTGAGAAGAGATTAAGTGACAAAAGGATGTTGAAAATAACAAAGAAATGTGCTACTGCACATAAGAATTTTTTTGAATTGTTGAAGGATGCAAAGGCATGTGTAGGAGAGGCTAAGACATTATTGCAAGATGGTATGAAGTGGTCTAGAGCCACACTAAGTATAAAGAAGGAGATGAACTCTATTGAGTCTTAGATCAATGTTTCCTTTGGTGCCTATGGCCCAACAGTTGACCTCACATGTACAAGGAATATCATTGAGGATCTTCACAAGAATTTTTTCCAACTGTAGGCTCAAAAGGAACACATCATTTTGTAGTTTGGAGAAGCAAGGGATCTGGTCAATCCCAAACTTACTCTTTTTTCCCAAGCTCTTCTCAATGAAGACAAGGCAAAGAAGATGAATCCAATACCTACTACATTGAAAGAATGAGAAGAACTACTACTGGATCTAGAAATGTAGAATAGATTGTTTGTGGAGGCCAAGCATGAATGGGAACAAGGAAGGAAAACCTGGGAAGATCAGGTGAAGAAATTGCAGACATCAACCGCCTCTGTTTGATTTATTTTATTTTTATGCATTACTTGTATATATTCAAACATATAGAGTTGCATTTCAATATGTTTTTTAAATTTTTTCTCTAGTACATGAATAAGGGGGAGTCTATTCAGTTTGTATATATGATTACATCATTTATGGGGAGTGTCAATAAGAGTCAACATGGTGTTTTATAGATTCCCTTTTCCCTTGATGTCGAAGGGGGAGAGTATTGGAGAATAATTTTTGAATATTTTTGGCATGTTTCCATCAATGACAAAGGGGAAGATTGTTGGAAGTTTGAGGAGATTGTCATTTATGATGTTTTTTGGCAACATGAGTATTGAGAAAGTTCATAATGATGTAATACACTATTTTCATTGATGTCAACATTGTTGTGGACCATTTTGATTAATCCTAACATGTTTTGAGGTCCTGAGGAAGTCATTTGTGCAAGGAGATTTGTTCTAGAAAGATCAATTATGTGAAAATATGACTAAGTGTCAAAACTTCCAGTATCAGTTCTTGGTTCCACACCACTTCACATAGGAATAGCATGCTCTACAATTATAACCTAATTTTTGTGGTTGTTAGAAGAATCTAAATCCAATATTTCATCTATTTTGGTGGGATTCTAACTAGGTATTACTTCCCCCAAGTCAAGTTGAGTTTGTGCCCTTTATTAATCTACAAAATATAAGGTTTAATCTTAATTAATAGGTTAAGTGAAGGGTTTTACCAAAAAGGTAATAAAAGAATATAGTGGTTATTTAATTGAAAATGCTAAAGGTGTCTCGTTAATTAATTGGTTAATTTAAATATTTAAATGATGATAACAAGTGTGAGCCTATCAAATTATCAAATGTGAAAATGAGTGTACTAATTTAAAACTCATTCAATAATAAATGACTACATGAATGAGAGAATATGAACAAACAATAAAGTAAATCAAATTGAACTAATTTTACCTCCACAAACATGTCTGACCTTACTCCATCATACTTGATAATTCTTGTAAATGATGGTATGTATTACTCTTGAATTTAGCATAACCTTGATTTGTAAAATGGATGCAAAGATGGCTTGATTTCTCAAAATTAATAGAGGGATAGAATGGCTAAATGATGGGTGTTTTATAGCTTTCATAAATACCTGATCAATAGTGTAGGATGATTTAGAAGATCAATGGGTGGGGTCTGCAAATATTAGGGGGGTTATAGGGTAGGGGGTGGGGGTGGGAGGATCGAGAGCATAAGGGAATACTTTAGATTCATTCTAGAAGGTGGACCCCCTACTATATATGTGGAAAGTTTGCGAGTTCACCAATTGAAAAAAAGCATATCCCCCGACCATACCTCCCAATCTGTGAATCCCTCTCACCCTTGCCCTATGATTCCCTCCCACCCGGGTGGGGGAACAAAAGGGGTTGCCAGGGTTGGGTGGGATGGATGAGATTAAATGATAGATCATGATGAACGTGCAAGTGACATGTTTCAAGATGAGAGGCTAAGATGTTGAGTTAAGTGGCTACATGGATGAGTGAAGTGAGAGTGAGTGGGAGTGAATTGAAGTTGCTTTTTAGTTAGTTCATCCAATTAGAAGATTGGAGAATATAAATAGAATTAAATTAATAAACTTATTTAATTCCAAGTGAATAAGGTAGATATATATTTAGGAAATAAATAAAATATTCATTTTATTTATTTTTAGAAGAATTTAAAGATAGAAAAAAATTAAATAAATTATTTAATTTTAGAGGAAATATTAGTTAATAAAATAATTAAAATGGTTCAATTATGGTGGACGAGAAGAATACATGAAAAGTAGTCAATCAATGTATATAACCCTTAGGTCCCTAGGTCTAGTTTTAGGTGTAATAAATGCTAGGAAAAGTAGGTCAATCAAATGCACAAAAGTATGAATTTGCACATTGAAACCCGAAATGGTGCATTTGAAACCCGAAATGGCACTTTTGATGTGTTTTAGCACATTTAAAAAGTGAATTGGTACATTTGATTTTTTTAGTTGCATGTGATTTTAGGGTCACAATTGGTTAGTGCATTTCATGGCTAGTTTAGAGCAATTGATTTATTAGGTTAAATGTGATGGAATATTGGAAATTTTTCCAAAAATGGGTTGCATTGGATACTACTATGGTGCAATTGAAAAATTGGGCTGCAATTTTTTTAGGGGTTTGACACATTTGATTTAAGGTTAGGTTTCTTATGATTTTTTATTTTTCATCCATATGACATTATGTGTGCTCTTTTTTTAGGTTGTACTAAAGCTAATCATGTCTAGGGAACATCATCTCATGACATTGTATGTGAGGATAGAATTGGATGAGCTATATTGAGCCTTCCTATTGTTGGTTGTGTTATGGCATATTACTTATATGCTCAAAATCTGAGCACATAGGGCCATGATGTCGTCCCTAGTAGAGAGATGGAAGAGCGAGTGATGTGCCTTCATGCTACATACTAGTGATATTACTATTACTCTAGAGGATGTTTGGAGGATTTTGAGGATCTAAATTTATGGTGAATAGGTTGTGTATGATATTGATTCTAGAGAGAGTGCATTAGAGAGGGTGTTCCTAGATGATGACCTAGGAATCGAGGATGGAGAGATGAACTTGAGGAGGTAAATGGGTAGATTTTAGGCACTACTATTGGTATTATCTAGGTTTTTTTGGGGAGTCTTAATTCCTAATTAAAGATCTTGTAGGTTTTCCATTGGTTGGGGAAGTGTTTTGGAGAGGATTCTAAGTGATAGAGTTGTATATGCTTGAGGACCATGTATCCTTGCACACTTGTATCATTACATGCATTAGGTGGTGTATATACAGGGCTAGTCTATAGTGTAAAGTCAAATTGTTGTATATTTGGGTTTTAGAGTATATTGCAATGACACATCTAGTTGGATGTAGGATTTGTGAGAGTTGCATACCTTTAATTTTGTATATGATGGTGTTTTGACACATCAGTGAATGGGTGATCTCGTATATTAGAGATGCATTTCTATGCATTTTTTATGAGTTGGATAATGTTGAATAGATTCCATGACAACTATGTGAGGCATGGGTAGACGATGCTACCCATCTTGTATATTGTAGGAAGCCTAGATATTTGATTGGTTGAATGACATATATCATTAATAGATATTTACTAGAGTGGGTGTGACAAAAGTTTGGTGAGGTACAAGGTTTACCAAGTGTTGAGGTCATTTTTTCTTGTACATAGAGGGAGATTGGAGAGTGGGGACCTAGTACATCCTTGGATATTGCAATTGTATATTTTGAGGCTTTAGTTCTAGTATAGTGGGCATGAGAAGTAGCCATAGAAAATGTAGGAACTATGATCGAGTATAATGCATGGTGGATGTTGATGGGTGTTTTATGCACTTCTCAACACAGGTAGTATACGAGTGCACTACCTCTCTTGAAAGGAAACCTCCAACTGCAAGCTGCTAAAAATCTCCCCAAGGTCTCTCGGGTGTCAGGTCATGACTTGCATGGAACTCCTCAGTTGATTTTGAGTGATTTTGCTGGTAATCATAGGGTGGACTTACATAGCTAGATGCGAGGTAGATCTTCAATTCTGAGGTTTCTGAGATAGAGGTAAAGTTTCATTTTGTTGTAGGTTTAAACAGCGGTCTAAAACTTCGATGTTTCTTCAAGTTTGGCTTTACAATGTGCATTGGACCTTGATACAGGCTATTTCTAAAAAAAAAGGGAAAATAGCAAGGTAGATGAAAGGTTCCTGGACCTACAACTAACTATGAACAGTAATCATGGAGTTCCTGCAATGGACAGCTTCCTCAAAACAATATTTCAGTTAACCAAAAATCTCACAGTCTCATGAAATTTGTGCTATCTTCTAAGTTCTATAGATATTTCACCTTCCATTCACCATATACATGCATGAACAAAGATAAAAGCATGGAGTAGCTTGGAATTTAAGCCCATACTAACTTTACACAGCTATCTACCAGCAGCAAACAACAAAAAGTATGGACTAAGAAGGCATCTACACAGCAAGAATTTCTACAACCACAGAACAACATTTCTAAAATCTATCAAATCAAGAACACAGCTAACTAAAACAACAATATAGATCTAAGTAAAGTAACTAACAAGGGAGATTGAACCATGAAACATGTGAAGAAATCAGAAAATGCACCAAGTCAATGTATTTTCATTAAAATTTCAGCAGCATGTCTTTACAACAACTCAACTCCCTTTCCAAATGAGAGGAGACCCCTATTTATAGTGCCCAAAAAGTTAAATGAACGGCCAAGATTAATTCTAATTGTGTGGCCAAGATTCATTACAAAATAGGGTTTCACCCACCCCCAATATATTATAATTTAAAATTACATTCTTGTCTCCTTCCCTATTTTGTCCTTTAGTGATGGCACTGTAGCATTTTTGTCTTTTGTTGATTGCTCTTTTACTGTAGCTACTCCTTTGGGGGCTCTTTATTGATAACAGGGTTGTCCTCTTACTTCTTTGAAGTTATATATTCCATGAATTTTAGAATGACTGGTTGGAGCTTGTCTACCTCAAATGATCTCATATCGCAGCATTTGGTAGCTCCATTCTTTGGCATTATCTTCAAGCTTCTTCCAGTCCTCATCATACTTTACGCCCTGATCTCTTAATAGCTCTGATTGGTCGAAGGCACGGGCAGCAAAACTCATGAACTCCATTGTTATTTCACTGGAAATCCCATCCTCCATCTTCTTCTGAAAGTAAGGTTTTACTTATTTTGGATCCATCTATACTACGGGCATGTCATACTTTGTCATCAGCTTGAGATATCGAGCACATTCCACCCTAACTTCCTTGATCCATTCGATGTCTGGATCCACCTTACTCATTATTTGCTCCAATCTTTCCTTTCTGTTGTCAAAATATTGCCTCCACACATCCATCAGCCAATGATCATCCCCTTTGAACGCAAGTTCCTTTTCCCATGCAGCCTTTGGAAACTAGAGGATGGCCTCAATCTTTGGGTAGGTGGAGTTGTATGTTGAAGGGAATTTGGTGCAGAGCTTCTTCGTGCTCTCCAAAGATTGTTGTAGGTCTAAGAACTTGTTGGCCATTTGAACAACCTGGCTAATACCCATGTTCCCGATGTACAAGACCTGTCAGAACTAGCTCTCTGTAGTCTTTTCCAAGTTCTTTCTTCTCTCCAACTTGTCAATTTGTTCTTTGGACAGCAGTTGGGGTGGAGCCGTGGATGTGTTAGGCAGGGCATCTACTGAGGACCATTGTTGGATATAATCTGTCAAGGTAGCTACTTGTGCCTTAAGCTCATCTTTCGAAACCTTATCCTGTTTTATCAAGTGCACCACTGTAGCCACTGACTCCTCAAGATGCCCCACCTCTTGTTCTCTGGTAGCGGTTCCTAGATCAAGGGTTGAGATATTGTAACTTAAGCCAGCCTGGCCTACCACAGGCATTTCTATTTGCATAGCTCGAGACCCAGAAGCATCCATCGTTACCTTGGATCTAATTTTAGGATTCTTCTCTTTTCGAGTTGTGATCCACGCTCGGGCTAAGATAGCCTCCAGCCTCGCTCTTAGGTCTTTTGGTGCGGGAGTTTTCTTTTCAAGCTGTCTTTCCATCCATTCAGGCATAGCATCCTTTTCTTTAGGTGATTCATGATCACCCTCGCCCTCCTTGGCTAAGACCTTTATTTTCTATCTCCTGGGGCCCTTTCTTCCTCTTTAGCAGCATCTCCCTCTTCTTCATCAGAGTCCTGGACGAACACAAGGCGTTTGATGGGAGGCTTGGTAGGTAATTGTTGCTGGGGACTTTCTTCTTTCTCTATTTCCTCCCCCTTATTTTCTCCAGTTTGCTCAACCTCATGCACGTGCTCCTTGGGCTGCTCAATTTCGAGGCTCTTGACAATTTGAGCCTCACCTTCAGGCTTATCTTCTCTTGGATTGTCTTCTTGTTGTTGTCCCTCTCCTCTAAGAGGCAAAATTTCTGCCTCTTCTTTAGTGCCTTTCAGCTGACATATCCGCTAGAATATTACCATCCCTGTCGATGATGATCCTTGTCTCGGTTTGATAGGCCTGCCGACAAGCCATGACTAGCTCAGGGGCAATGAGAGATGGGGGGAAGCCCACAGCTTTTGTGATTCCGCTCTGCCTGATCAGCCTTGCATTCTTGGTTGTTGGGTTGATTTTGACCCTTCGTGTAAACTCATCAATATCAACTTGGCCAATATTGGTGTTTGTTATTTCTTTCCAGTCTATGGTGATTTTTGATCATAGAGTTTCACCCTCGAACTGGAACTTCATCTGGTCTTTATCCTCCTTTCCACAAGGAGTCTTTCCTGACTTCTTTCCTTTGTCCGCTATCCCCTTCGAGGGTCCTACACCTAATTCCATATATCTTGCAAGCAAAGGTATAGTCAGTACAACCAATAATGAAAGCTTTGATGTTAGTTAAAATCCCGTGGACGAAATCAAATTTGGACATTTTATCATTCGAAAAAATCATACTTCTACTTCCAGATGTCATTGGTCTTTTAATTGAGGGCTTTCGGACAATCCGGGCCGAGAGGCCTGGACTTCCCTGGCAGGAATATCGTTTTGAAAGGGAAAACGGGGCAGGGAGATCTGGGAGATTTCTTGCCTTCATATTTTGGTGGTTCAAAAGGTCAATGCAGGAGAAGGCTGAATTTGAGGATGTGGGTCGAGATCAGATTTCAAGTTTGAGGTCATTTGGATCGATTTGGGAGCATCTAGAGGTATAAGGCCAGAAAGCCATCCAGAGTTAGCCGTTAGGAACGGCCAGGCAAAAACGGAGTTCCGGGGACGGAACTCCAGGATCTGGGACCCGAGGGGTCCAAGGGCGGCCGATATGTTTTGCAATTTTAAAGTGCTCAGGCCTGAGGATCCAGGAAGCCATCATGCTTTCGCCGTTCAGAACGGCGATTGTCGGGCGGAAGTCTGGAGGGGGCGGCCTAGCAGACCGGACCCAGCATTAGGGTTGGACATTTCATTTTCCCGTTAAGTTTCACGGAAAGCAGGAAGTCAGAGCTTGGAGGTCAGAAAGGAGAATGCCCTTTTCCCTTTTTAGAACGATGGAGATGGGACGGAGTCCCGGAGGGCGAAGCCCGATGTGGTCGAGGACGCCAAAGTTTGATTTTTGGAACCATCGTGGCAAAAGGTAGGCCGGGATCCGAGAGGCGGGAGGACGTCGCGCATTCGCCGTTCAGAACGGCGAAGACTCCATGGAAGTCCGCGGACCGGGACCCGGCGAGGTGCTAGAAGGTGGGTTTGAGCACAGAAACGGACAGTAAAAGGAGGCCTGGGGCCCGAAGCTCGGGCGGACAAGTCAACTCCACCATTTTGGAATGGCGAAACCCCATGGAGTTCTGGACACGGAAGTCCGGGGATCAGGACCCGGGTTCTTGGTGGGCGGCCGGTAATTTGTCAATGCCAAACGGCGATTTGCAAGGCGGGCTCTGAGGCTCGAGCAGACGAGGTTCTTTAGCCGTTCAAGAACAGTGAGAGCTTGGCGGAATCCCGGACGCAGAAGTTCGGGGGCGCAGGCCCGGGAGGCCAAAATGGAGGACGAATTCAAAGTTTAAAATTTTCAACACTTGACGGCGAACTGCTGGCGGAAACCGGAGGAGTCGAGCCTGGGAGATGGTGCGACTGTTTGGGAAAAAATGCTTGTTTGGACAAGACCCACTGGTGATGAAGAGGCCCGGGCCCAGACGACGTGAATTCTCTAATGAAGAACAGCCACGTGCGGGCTAAGTTCCAGATCGATCGTGAGGGTGTTTTGGACATTTTTTCAAAATTTGAAGACGTGGGTTTTGTGCATTATTTTGTTTCACCATTTAAACGTTCTTTTAACCCATGTTTTTTATCATTTTAGGCACTAAAAATCATAAAAAATTCTCGGGAGGGTGGATGGAAAACCTACCTCGGAAACCCGATGCGGCAAGGCGTGAAATCCACTAACAGTAGGCAAGTGACGGCAGTGGGTGCGAGGGCGACGATCAACGAAGACAGTGATCCTCTCTGGCAAGCACTTTGGTCTCTCTCTGCAATCCTGACAAGTGAAAATGATAGGTTGGGCAAGATATTTATACTCCCACCGCCATTAATGGCTCCATTAAATGCAAGTATGGAAAAGCATATGGTTGGTGGATTGTAATTCGTGGACGGCGGCAAGAGTTCTGGGGTCCGGGGACCAGAAAGACGTGTGATGACAACCGTTTGAAATTCGTTCTGCGCACCGACGGCCGAGGGGATCTCAGGGCCCGGAGGTCATAAATCTGAGGCAAGTTCGTCGTTTTGGAAATTTAGTTTGGTTTGGAAACCACCTGCGGAAAAGAGGAACTCGGGGCCCGGAGGGCGGAGTTCCATCGGTGATTTGCTGTCGGGAACGGTGAAGTCTGCATGGAGTTCCAGACACGGAAGTACAGTGGTTTGAGCCCGGAAGGGGTGAAAGCAGCAAGGAAAATTTGCAATTTTCACCAGACGGAAAATAGGGAGTTGGTTCCTAGGGCCCGGGAAGGCGGAAGCCTTCTGCCATTCAGAACGGCGGACACAAGGGGGAAACCCAGCCAGGGAAACTCAACGTGGCGGGCCCGGAGGGCATGAAGGCTGTTGACAGAGGAAAACTACCAAGGAGACTCTGCAAGGCACCAAGACTTGACAAAAAATGAAGGGGCAAAACATGGTCAACTCAAGATGAGACTCTAGAGGTACGTTGACCACGTAGGACACTAAAACAAGGCACACAAAATGAGGCGGCGACAAAAGCAACTTGGCAAGGCGAAAGAAAAAGAGGGTCCCCATTCTGAACGGGGCATGTGTGCTGAGGGAAAAACAGTGGGCACAACACAAGCCTATCAGATTGACACATATAGGTGTTGGTGAGGTTGGTAGGTGGAGGCATGATCTGAAGCTAAGGATTGCTCATTGGTAGAGACAAAGAGTGATGGTAGCCACAAGGGGTGATGGAGGGTATGGAAGATAGGGTTCAAGAAGGTGGATATGGGAGAAAGGGAGGAGGAGATGGGAGAGAGAGAGGAGGAGATGGAAATAATGAATGGGGAGAGGAGGCCATCGTGGATGGATGGGGGATGTAGGAAAAGTGGGTTGGAGGTGGTGATGAAGCTAGTGGAAGCAATGATGGAGGACATAGGGACTTACAAGTGTGGTTGTAAACTTCCCTATCCGGGTGTGATCAAGATTGGAAGGAGAGAGATCCATTGTAGTTTGAGCAGGACTTGGCTTGAGTAGATAGGGATAACCTCTCTATACTACTAACTCAGAGGATCATAGAGATTGGAAAAAATAGGTAGAGGTAGTAGGTGGTGTGCCCATGATGTAGTTTATGAGAGAGATGTGGTGGATCACTTAGGAGGCCACTTACTACATGACCCTTTACAAGAGAGGTACCTATAGACCGTCAAGCTCCTAGTTTCTTAGCTTGAAGTCAATTGAGGGCCTCTCAATCAACGGTATTAGAGGGGAGGCTATTCATTGGGTTACCATAAATACCACCACCAAAACCTATAGCACATGCACCAACAATAAAATATATCATAGGTTAAGGCCTCGCAATGCAACCAACAATGGTTCTTCCTCCTTGTACACCATCACCTAGTCACTCAAAGGGTGGGAGTTCAGCCTACATGGGAATTTTGTATATTTGTATATTTTGATGTAGAAATGTATGATTTTTCCCATGGGATATTATATTTATGTATATTCAAGGCTCATATATCCCATTGTAAAGACACTTTGTTTTTTATGTATCATGACACAAGTTTGATATATATATGAGATGAGATTTTTTCATTTCGATCTATGATGTGTATGATGATATGTATGCAAGGTATATGATGTATCTATTAATGTAATTGTGATTCTATTTGATGATGCTATGTGATGGATGTATGCATGTAATGATGATTATGATTAATGTAATAGATTATGATGCAATGGATTATGATGGTGATGGATTGTGATAATGATGCTATGATTAATGTGTTCTGATGTTATGATGATGCTATATGTGATACATTTGATGGGTATTACTAACACTATGATGGGGTTACAATGTGATGGATCGTGATCATAATTATTTATGATAATGATGTTGTGATTTATATGATGTGATGCTATGATGACTATTTGATGATTGTAATATGATGCAATAATTGATGATGTTATATGCTCATGGATTATGGATGTAGGACATTTATGATGTTATAACCTATAATAATTATTATGTATGTAGGGATTGCATGGATGCAACAAGATATATTTTTGTGTGCTATGATACATGAAGAGAATGTTTATTAGAATGGGGATGAATGAGTAAGATAGAAGTGATGTAGGGTGTAGGATAACGATGAATAAATGAATTTTTTTGATCAAATATTGAATAATAAATTCTATAGTTAGGATATGGGATGGGTAGTGAATATGATATGGACAAGTGATAATGGGATGGAGAGGTGATTTTTCTTTAATTTTTATTATGCTAAAAAAATATAAGATCAATCCTTATTTTTGATATAGAAAATGAACACTATACACCAAGGTATAAAGAACCATAGTGACATTGTATCCCTTGCATGGACTTTGACTATGCAAAAAAAGGAATATCCTTATCCATACCAAACATATGGAAACCTTGTTTGAATGTGTGAGAGAATAAGACTTAGATCATGATAGTCTAGTACGCAAAAGTTATGAATGACCTAATATGTAAAGGACATTTTTTTATTCAAGAAGCTACCTCATCACACACAATGAAAGTATTCTCCGTGGTCATATTATAATAACATCCCATAAACATAGCATATGGAATAAATGAACATGCCCCATTTATGCTCCTATAAATACACCAAGATATTGAAAGATCAAGGTGGATTTGAGTGAGCACTTGAAAGGGACAAAAATAATAAACAAAAAGAAAAGATCAATTGGAAAAACATATCAACATACATCATCAACACAAATAAAGAGGAAATTTATAATGTTTTGGGGTTAGCTAGGGATGGGGTGGTGGGTCAATTTTTTTTAATCAAATGGCTTTGTATTAAACTAAATCAAATTAATGTTAAGCTGAGATCAATGCAAAATAAAATTGATTCCAAAGGGGATGTGGAGGACCCTATGAATATGAATATTGAGGAAAAGGAAATTCATCTAGCATTGGAAGCAATTATGAGTAAAGTCAGTTTAATGAAAGATGATTATAAGAACTAGATCAAGGTTTTGGAAGACAAAATGGTGCAGATTAATTAGAACTTGGAAAGGGCCGTTAAAATCAGTTACTGCATCATTCAGAACAATAATGAGGGTATTCACATACTCACTGAGAAGTTAAAGGAACTCAAGGAAGATCAAGTTATGGATTCCTCCATTGTACCTGAGAGGAAAAAAAAGCGACATGAATAGAAAGGACCAAGTAAGTGTACAAGGGGAAAGAAGAAATATTTTCAAGAGGAGAAGAATGATTTGATCATCTTGGTTGGTCTTCATCAAAGCTTCTATCAGCAAGAGCTAGAAGCAGCTAATACCCTTAAAGGGTTACAATATTTCTATTGTTTGTTTCTAGTTGTTTAGTTATTGTTTCTTGATTGGTTAGTTGTAGGTTTGTTGTTGGTTCTCTAGTTCTTTGTTTAGACTACTTTGGAATTTTGGGTTTCAAGTCCTTGTAAAACCTATTTGGTTTCAAATGTTTTTCTCTAAACATTCTTATTCTTGAATTTTGTGTAAGGGTTTCGGGTCCCTCTAATTTGCTTGTTTTTACCTTAATAAAAAATATACATCATATGTCTTGCCAAAGAGGGTGTGTTTTTTATCCTCAATTGTGTCTATTATAGGAAATATGTATTTGTTAAAGCATAGATTGGTATGATGAATCAAATGATTAGGAAGTAGTTATGTGGGTAGCAAGTTAATTCAACAATGAACTTAACTTGTGATTTTTCATGAAAGCTCTATGTTTCAACTAATACATAGTTAGCTTTTGCTTGATTTCCAAAGATGATTTATGGTGATGAATGATTTATTATGAGTGATGATTTTATTATGGATGGGTGAATTGTGTAGGTATTGATTTACTTTGGTATTTTTGGAATGTGTGATTCTTTTTATATATGTTATGTTTTTAGATTTTTTGAATATTTGATGCTTTTTGGATTTTTTTTTGGAATATGTGATTTTTTTTGGATTTTTTTTAGTTTAAGGAAGTAACAAGGATCCAATCTAATGACCAGGTCTAAGGAAAATGCCCCGATCTAGGTTTAGGATCATTTCTTATTGGATGGGTTGATTGAATTAATTATGGTATTAGATGGGATGAATAACACTAAACACTGGTAATTATGAAATATGATAGGTAGATGAATATGGATGGGATGATTATGTTATTATGGATGGAATGGATAAGAACTTGATAGATGGTAGATGGTTCTTATTACAATGGCATCTATAAACAATTTTCATCATGGTACTTATCTAAAGCACCATAATAGTGGTTTTCACTGGAGGACGATTTTTATCTCTACTTTTTATTTTATTTTTTGTTTTTTTTTTCTACACATGGGGTCTATAAATATATTTTCACCATGGTACTTTCTCAAGGCACCATCAAAGTGGTTTTCACCATTGGATGAATTATTTCTCTTTATTTTTTATTTGTAATTGGGATACCTCGAGGGTTAGACATAAAATTTCTTGAGATGGTTGTCGTTGATGGGATCTTGTAGAGGATCACATTTGGGTGTTATAAGCTAGTAAGCTCCTAATCTATAGCTCATTGTGATAAAAATGGTCCCAACCAGTTAGGCTCAAACTTTCCTTTTTTGTAGTATTGATGAATTTTCTAATTTTCTTTATGGACTAGATCACCTACTTCAAATATTCAGGTTTGATCTTCTTGTTGTAACTATGATGAAGATGATTTTGATAGGTTTGTAAATTATTCAACACATTGAGATATATTTCATATAGTAACTCTAATTCATGTAGTCTCGATACCTAGTATTTTTCATTATCGATGAGATGTTGAAAGGATACCCTCAATGAATGGATTTTGACCTCAAAAGGAAAATAGCTTCAATGTCAAAGGCTAGTCAATATAGGGTAGCACCTATAGGTGTTTGAATTATAATATAGTAGTCCCATAAGACAAGGTCAAGTTGAAGGTTCCAATTAAAACCAATGCCATTGACTATCTTCTTTAGGATTTTGAGTATGGTTTTGCTAGACACCTTAGCTTGACCATTGTTCTATGGGTAATATGGAGTCAAAAATAAATGTTGTATATATAATTAGGTGAAAAGAATATGAATGTCCTAGTTTTTGAAAGGTGTACTATTATTTTTGTTAATGGAGAGGGGAAAACCATACTAGAAAGTAAGGTAGTTAAGTATAAAATTTGTTATATTTTTACCAATGATGTAGGTAAATGGAATGGCTCCTATCCAATTTGTAACATACTCAATGGTAGTGATGATGAATTTATGGTCATTAGATGGGGTGGAGGGAATTTTTCCTATAAGGCCAATTCCCCATTTTGAAAAGGGCCAATGAGTGGTAATCAATTGCAACTCTTGAGTAGGTGTGTGAATTAGATCTCCATGTTGTCGACACTAAAGGAATTTCTTTGCAAATTGATGTGTCTCTTGATCCATAGTAGGCCAATAGTAACCTATTCTCAATAACTTCTTAGCAAGGGTATTAGCACTAGAATGTGACCTAAAAACACTTTCATTGACCTCATGTAAGGAAGTTTTAGCTTCTTTTGAGTTTAAACATCTAAGTAAGGTACCATAAAATATTTTGGTATAACGTATCACAAAGGATAGTGAAGAAAAGTGATTGGTGGATGAATTTTTAATTTTGATTACTTTTTAGATTTGGTGGAATGGTATTATTATGAAGTATATCATATATACTATGATACCATGGGGAACTAGGACCAACAATTTTGCACATGAGTTCCAACTTTGAGCATTAAAGGAAAGAACTAGAAGTTCTTCCACTAGAAATTCAAATTGCTAACTATTGTGAGGTATATATAAAAGAGATCTAATAGTTTCTATTGCATCTACAACCTTTTTGTTCAATATTTTATTTTTTTAAAAGAGATATTTGAAAAATATTTCTTGAAACTATCAACCATTCTCTTATATGGTAGTAACTTATTATGGACTTTATTTGGTACTTGTCATTAACTTATATGATAACTAGTTGTGAAACTCAATAGACTTTTAGCTCTTTGATATTCCATTGGATTGCCATTCTAAGTCATGTAATGAGTGATTCATATTTAGAAATATTTTTGGTACATGGAAATGCTAGCTGATATGCTTTGGGAATATAGTTACCTTGAAGAGTGATGAATATGAATATTTATCCTGAACCATGCTAAGTGAAGGATCCATCAAAGTATAATTTCCATTTTTTTTGGGGGGTGATAGGAAAAGTTGTCTCATCTAGAAAACCTAATATAAGTGGATTTTTATCTATAGAGGTACCTCCAATAGCTAGTTTATGATTACTTGTCCTTTGCTTTCCTTTCGGGCCACATATTCTTTGTTAAAATTTCTCAATATCATTATCCACTTGTCCATACAACCAATGAATGCTACTTTGGAAAAAAGATACTTTAATGGATTAACTTTTGAGATGAGATTAGTTTGGTGATTAAGCATGTAGTGTGTTGGAAGAATGAAGAAGGTGACCTTCGAGTTTATTGTCATTGATGCCAACATTGATTGGTAACTGATTAAGTAAACTTTGTGTCTACATTGATCAAGTATTTTGATTTGGAAATCCTCTCAGTAAAAGGAAATTCTACGAGCTTTTGATATGTTGCTCAGGAGTGTCACGTACAACTATAAACAAGTTTTCAACAAGTTTGTGTGATCCAATTGAGTTATCCAAGTGACAGAAGATTGACATTCTTTTGGCTGACAGGGTTCTAAAATTTTTATCTTATAAATGTTTAATGTGTTCCTCATTAGGTCCAAGCTGACCTAATTAATGTTTTCTATGATTTGTTGAATGCACCAAAAAGAATTTTGATTTAAACTGACAAATATTTTTGAGTTATGCATTCAATTAGGCTGACCTAATTGATGTATAAAGATGAAGCTATGTATATATATGTAAGTGATTCAGATGAAGTACATAAGGTGACAAATATAGATGAAGGAATAGTGTGGTATATAGTGATGCGACAAGTGTGATAGTGTAAAGGTTTTAACAATGTTGTATTCCTATGACTGGAGCAGAAGTTTTGATATTCTAGAGCCTAATCAGAATTGATCTTTGCACATTGAAGGTGTATTTACTCAATTCATCAATTGGAAATGAGCCATACCTTTTTGTATTCAGGTTGTCAGCCTTTCAAGGACAGTACATCCTGGTAGTGATGCCTATAATATCTTATAACCGGCTATAATATATTGTGAGCTAATCTTCACTGTGGTTTTTCTCTTTTGGGTTTTCCACGTAAAAAATCTTGGTGTCAATGTGTTATGATCTCTTTTATGTTTTGGTTTACTCTTGTAGCTAGATGTGGATTGATAATTGGATGGTTAGTAATTAACTGTGTTATAAAAGTACTATTTCACCCCCCCTCTTAGTATTCAGTGTATTCAACAATTGGTATCAAAGCCTAGTTCCTCTGAAGAAGGCTTAAAACTTGAGGAAGGTCTCAAAATTTGAATACATTGCTAACAAAAGTTATCTTGCTCCTCTAGAAGTAAAATTTGTATCTAAGGAAATAAATGTTGCCCTTTAAGAATTGGAAAAAAGTGAAGATGAGAAGAAAAATTTGAAAGGAAATTTAAAGGAAGCAAATGAATACATCAAAAAGTTAAGAGAGCGGATCAAAAAGTTCAAGGAAAGGCATAGAGAAGTCGGTGATTAGTTGAAAAAGGATAATGAAGACATTGTTAGAATGAAGGTGCAAGTAGAAGAAAAGAAGCAAATTGAGGAGTGTCAAAAAGCTGAGATTCATAATAAAATTGATGAATGCACAAAGCTTGAACAAGAAGTGGTAACCCTAAGATCTGATCTAGAAAAAGTGAAAGCTCATAAAGAAAAATTCAAAACAAGCTCTACAAAGCTTGATGAGTTGATTGCATCTCAAACACCTTCTAAGGATAAAAGTGTTCTAGGACTTGAAGAAGTACAAATATCAAAGGAAAAACATATTTACAACAAAGTGGACAATTAGAAGAAGTTTCAAGGCAATATCAAGAACCAAACGAGCAATACCAGAAGGATTCACATCCGTCAGCCTAATGCTCAAAGGTACCCATCTTTTAATGGATTTTGTTTCTCATGCAATAAATTCGTTCATAGAGCAATAGAATGTAGAAGTGGGATGAACTAGAATAGAATGAGTTAGAATGTTGGATTCTTTACTGGACAATGATATGCTTGCAATAAGTTTGGACACAAAGCTACCAAGTGTAGAAGCCATATAATGCTTAATAGGTTTAATGCTAGTAGAAGGATTCAATATTTTCAAGGCTACTATTACACATGTAATATCTTCATACATAAGGCTAATTAGTGCAGGTCAACGATGAATGCAAATCATTTTGATCAAAGATGTGTTGTGTGCTACACTTGCAACAAACCAAGACATATCTCAAAATTTTGTAGGAGCAAAATTGGGAAGAAACCTAATATGGAACACAAGAAAAATTCTATGAACAAAGTGGATCCTAGCAAAGTAAGAAAATAAATGGCTAAGATTTGGAGGAAAAAGGAAGAACCTGAGAAAAAGGATGAGTCAAATATATCTGTATCTACATCTGGTGCAAAAACCTCTTCCAAAAACTGAACCCAATAATGGTTTTAGGGGGAGCCGTTACAAAGAAATCTAAAAGATCCCCAATATATGTGGTGTGAGTCATCATTCTAAAGGCATTGGAGAAATATCCAAAAGAAAATAGGCAGATCCGGAGAATTGTAGAACCCTCTTTGGTTTACAATGTATTTCATAGAGTATTTGTCAGCTTTAAAAGTTGAAAGGAAATAAATGTGAATTAGGGAAAAATTCACAAGTAATAAAGCAAGAAGCTAAGTTAAAGTAAGACACATTTTCACAATTGGGAAGGAGCAGTGAAAGCTAAAGTGAGTTAAAGGTGATTCAGAGCATTGTAAATCAAAACCCTAGTTCTCGACAAGTAGAAAAGGTATTCTCTGTTATTTGAATTCTTTGGATTTTAAAGTTAAAGGAACTTTCTGTTAAACAATATTCAAGCTATTTGAGGAGAATGGCTACTCCTACTATTGTGGAAATGTTTGAGAGACCCTAACCTAGATTTATAATATTTTCATGGAAACTATATGAAAATGATCCCGTGGGTGTGTTCTCGCATATTTCAAGCCATGTGCTACCCACTAAAGATACAAGAACATACATTCATGGGAAGTTAGAAGAATTCAATCACCAAGAGCTGAAGGATTTGTGGGACAATGAGTTGATGAGAGATGATCTATTGCTTAAGCCAAAATATGAAAACCTAGTTCGAATGAAGTTGAATGTTTGGAATTGGTTTCTAAAATTTTCCAATGAGAGTGAGGAAAAGTTTTTCAAAATGGCCCTTAGTAGGGTTCATAGAAAATTTGTGAAGACAAATGAACCAGAGGTTATCAACGAGGCAATTCAAGCTGTAACCGGTCTTTGTGATACTGGAACCATTCTAGTTCTAAAAGTGGTGAAAAATGATGAAGTCACAAGGCTAACTGGTGCTAAATTTGATGGAAGAGCTTTAACTACAAAGTCTATTGCAAACCCTGCCGTCAAGTATGCTGCCATCATGATTGGAAAGAAAACTTATTTCACCATTAGGGTAAATTCAATGTCTACTACGATAATTCACACTGCATATGAAATGGTGGAGAAAATAAAACATTTTGATCTTTGTGAGTTGCTTAGGTTGCAACTTATGGAGAACCTGAGTATGACTAAGGAAAAGAAGCATGTCTTTAAATTTGGTCCTTTAGTTGTTTGTTTGTTATTCTATTTCCTGAGGGAGTTACCAAGAAGAAAAGGCATAATATGGGATAACACCAGACCAATTTCTCATCATATTTTTTATCATCTATGTAGTATAGGAGATTTTAGGGAACAAAAAAGTACCCTAACTGCTTTCTTTGTAGTATTTCAGAATAAAATGCATGAAAGAGACCAGATTCCAAGGAGTTTGGTGAAGAAGTATGAAAAAGAGATAACCTTTCTTGTATCTACAGATGAATTTATTATTCAGGCTATAGAACCCAAATCTTGCTAGATTGAACCACTGGGATATGAGATTGATGAACAAATGGCATAGAGGTACATTGAGATTCTATTAGACAGTCCTAAGGACCCCTCTCTACCTAGGCATGGTAATTATGAGGAGAAATCTATTGAAGTACATTTAGAGGATACCATATCTAAATGAAGAAAGAAATTTGAGGCTTTCTTCCAAGGTCAAACATTTTCTAAGGATGATAAGAACAATTGAAGGAGGCTCTTGATGAAAGAAAAGCCAAATTTTTTGAACAATCCTCCAAACCCCAAAAATCAAGAAGACTATCTTTCAGTGCTACACCAACACCTATCTCCAGTACTACCACCTCTAATGTTGCTAATATTGTAAAAGAGAAGAAGGAACATAGTTTCCTTGCATCTGTTGATATTGCTGCCCCTACCAGTCCTAGTACTAGGGCATCTAAGAAAAAGTACATACCTCCTGCTGCATCATCTACTGCTTCAGGAAGAAGAAGAGTGAAAAAAAAGGCTTTCAGGAAAAGAAGTTTGAGTGATGTTGTTGAGGAAGAAATAGAACTTGGCTTAAAAGAGGAGCATCAGTTGAAAAGAAACAAAAAGGGTAGTACCTCCAGTGAAGGAGCCAAAACTAGAGTTGATATCTCTAAAGATAAGGAGTCAGAAGAAGAGGAGGATATTACCAAATCCATGTACATACAAAGAAGAATGAAGGCTCATTTGATTCTATGGAGGAAATGCCTGGATCTCCTTCAATAAGTGATCAACCACCTTTAAATCTAAGAGCCTTAGTAAAGAATATGATGGATGATGAGGATAGAAGGGAAAAAGAAAAAAGAGACAAGTCCTCTAGAAATTCATCTGGAGAAGAAGAAGAAAAAGAAAAGAAAAAAGAAGAAGAAGAAGAAGAAGAAAGAGGAAGACAAGAAAACCATCCCAACTGAGAAGAGAAAATGAGAAATTTCCAAAGGACCTAAACTATCAAAGCCATCTAGAGAATCATCTGGAAGTACCCTTAAAGGTCTTCTTTCAAGGAAAATCGTACTTCAACATGTGCTTCCACCTTAGTTAGTGAAGCTGCCATCACACCCAGGTTATGTCGAATTGACAAAGATTACACCCAGTGACAAAATAAAACTAAGTGATACCTTTCTTAACTTTGTCACACAAGAAGTTGTGGAGTCATATCAAAAGGGAAATGAATTGATAAATGAAGCTATCAAAGCTTTACAAGAGACAACCCTCAATGTTCCAATAGATAACTCTTTAGCTTCAATTGAAAATTTAAATCTCATAGTTGATTCAGTCAAAAAGTACACATCTAACCTCAAGGTTCATATTGCAAAAGAAGTGGAGTTGAGTCTGATAGAGAAAATGCTAAAAAAAATTTACAAGACAAGTGTACAATTGCACGTGACAAGGCTTTGCAAACATTGAAAGAGGTAAGAGAATGTGATGAAGAGGCCCAACTACTATTTTTTTACTGCATGAAGTGGTCAGAAGCCACTCGAGGTATCAAGGATTTAATGGACTTGATTGAGTCCCAACTTGTAGATGCCTCTAGAGATTATAAGATTGCAGATGATAGAAAATATGTTAGGTGGGTTTCTATTGCAAATCTTTAGAGAAAAAAATTTCATCCTACAGAGGTAGAAGCAAGATGCTATGAGACGTTATGCCCAACTTCGAGACTTGGTCTATTGAATAGTTTGGATAACTAAGAGGGGGGTGAATCAATTATCATAAAACAATTTTCTTTACTTTAATTAATGCGGAGCAGACTTATATCAATAAGATAGTAATCATTCAGCAGATGTGAACATGAAAGCACATAACAAAAGCATGCACAATAGACACTAGAATTTATGTGGAAACCCAAGAAGGGAAAAACCATAGAGAATGATAATTCTCAATTATAAAACACCAGTTAAGGTGATTTTTACAAAGGGCTCACTGCCAAATTGCTCACTATAGGTAAGGCTCACTGTTGGTGGGCTCACTGCCCAATTAAAACATCTGATTACAAAATAGTCTCACTGAAAAAAATGAACTGATGAAGTTGCATCTACGAATGCATGAATTTAGTTTTGTTTAGAGCACAATATCTGTCTAAAATAGATCCAGTCAAGAATCTTATGCACACCTTCCTCGCACAACCTTTACAAAATATATTACTTCTTCTTGATAATCCTTCACACCCATTTATCTGCTCAAACACATCATACTCCACACTTCTCCTTTCATCGAACAAAAACAACTTTTATTTATATCATTCCAAAACACAATGCCTTTTTAAGTTGACCAAACACAATGTCTTCATAATCTCCTAAGTCGGCCTAGCAAAAACATGTTGGCTTGAAGAACAACCTTGAAATATTCAATAAGGCTTCTTACCATGTTACCAAGGGACCCATAAAAAGGTCATACATAAGATAGGTTCATCACATAACATAATTATCAAAAGATAGTAATCTTTGGATTACATGAAATATACTCTAGAGCTGATGGGAATGCCACAACCAAGACCAAAATATTGATTTTCATCAATTTCAGTACCAACCGGAGAAACATAACTATACATATCAAAAACTTGTAACATGTTACATGAATGTCTAGATAGCAAAGATACCCAGAGTAAGCTTTGATCACAACAATTAACATCAAAAGATTAGTCTTCATTATTCTGCATTAACTAACTTCCATGGATGTCCCAAAAAGAAGTATTTCCACATCCAGGTCAAGGATAACATCCACACTATGTCCTCGATAGGATAGATCATTTTTGTATATCATCCAGAGCACAACCTTCTAGATCCTAAGTTTTGACATCAATGACAACAATGCTAAGTCATCTCAACAATCTCCCCCTTTGGCATTAATGGCAAAACAACAAAAACACAAAACTCCAAAACTCCAAGCACTCCCCCTTTGTCAAGCAATTCAATACCTCTTCTTGTTTTTGTTTTCTCTTCATTTTCTCTCCCTTTTTGCCATCAAAGACAAAAGGCCAAATAAGAACATTTGGGAGATCAAGTAAAAATAACACTTTTCACATGAAAATTTTCTTGTACCTTTCTCTCACAGTTAGAAGAATCCTCTTCCAAGCTTGCACTACAGAAACCATTCTGGCACACATACCATCTAGTAGATTCAATAGAATAAATGAAGATGACCAGTCTGGAGACAGGCATTGTTGTTCACAATCCTCTACATCAGAAAGTATCCTAGAAAGATGATCCAACTGGACCTCTACAATTTCTTTGACCAACCATAAATTTTTAACCAAATCTTCCCCCAGTCTCTAAGTAGACAATTTAACTTAGCTTGCAACTCTCCAACTCTTATTCTCTTTTTTCCATATTTATCTTTGAAGAATTCAAAACACTTCCCAATATTATTTAGTTTAGATTCAATAGCTTCAATTCTGCTTCTAAAATTATCAACAGTAAGGCACCGAAGACAATACCTGTAGATGTCAGACATCTCCTTAATGCATTCTCTTGTCTCATCAATGAGCTTGGGTAATTTTTGTTTGGATTTGAAACACCTTCTCTCAATCATAGCTTGGATCTTATGTCCTTTAGGTCCTTCTCGCAACAACCTTTCTTCAACAACTTCTACCAAATCATCATGTAATGAGTCAAAAGCAACTGAAACATGAATACCCTTTTTGAGCAGATAATCAACAAAAGCATCTTCAATTCTAAGCCTACTAACCGGAGAGTAGGCATACCAAATTTCACCAATCTTTTTCATATCACCTTCATCCAACACCGAATGAACTTCATCTAGATCGAAAGAGTCAAATTTAGGCATAAAATTTTCTTCCTTCTCCTTCTCTTATGAGATAGTGATGACATATTTTGTGTTAATTTTCCTCCTTTTAGGTTCTGAAGGGGAACCACCAATGACAACCTCTAACTCCTTACCAAAGGGGGAACCCTCCTCAACCTAACTGATGATAATATCACTAGACACTATCACACTGAAGCATAGATTCATCTACAAGGATGAGAAATAAACTTTACATGCACTTGCTTTTATCTTCCATACATTCCAAATATCTGTAAACTTGCTTTCTGACAGGGATGTTAGACTTCCACTTAACATTCTCCTTTGACGGTATTGAACTCAAAAAGTAAAATACTAAACACATGAGCAAAGACCCAAACCAGAAGGAATAACTCTCACCCAAAGACATTTTGACATTTCAATTAGGTTTTCCATTATTAGGCTACACAAGTCAAACTATTCATTTTCCTTCACCATCTTATGTGTAAGATACACAACAATAATCAAAGTAGAACCTTCACGATTTCTGAAATAGATTTTGTAAGTGATGCCGTAAGCAACATACCTTATTGTAGGATCGGCAATGGTATTTATCAGTAAAGCTCGAGGATCTTTTCTGATACCATTAAGTTCCTCCACATCTCTTTATTTCACCATTTACTTCCCAAGGAGGTCACCAACACTGTACAAACTAGTAATAGCTTCAATGGTTTCCTAATTAGCGATTGTATAGGGTTTGTCCAAAATGATGTTGCCATCCTTGAATTGACTCAACATGAACAATATAGACTTTGTCAGCAAACCAGGGGAATTATCCTCATAAATCCATACCCAGGGCACTTACATTCTACAATTCATCATTCTTCAACCCTAGTTCCATTTCCTTCATCTTCTAATGATCAAATTCATCCAACTCTACTCCCTTCAACCTTATCAAAATACCACCACTAGATTCTCTATCAACAGATTCCATTGTTGTGCTTATCTTCTTTCAATCTTTTATCACTCAACAAAACTTCTTCTTCTTTGAAAATTATGAGAGATGATTTGAAACTCCACCTTTTATCCTTAATTGCTCATGATGAATTTGCAGCCAAAACCTTACATTGATGATGCCATCAATTGTACTTCGCTTTTCAATCAGCCGGATTAAGCTTCATCATATATCACCAACCAGATCAAACTTAGTCATGTTGAAAACACATCAATATTACTTCAGAGAGGAGGAACCGACAAGATATGCATTGCAAAACTCCCCCTGAGCCAAGGCAGTTGGCTCAGTTTTCAGAAGAGCTTGTACGAGGATCTGGTACCACAAAAGAGTTTTCCACACTCATTTCCTTTTTCTTCCAAACCATGATGGGATTCTTCTTAGATTCATCTGAATCTGCAACCTTCTTTTTGTTTTCGGGATTTTCTAGAGCAATATATCTACATGTGTTAGAACAATGTCTAGGTTGACTACACTTGTAACATATTTTTCCTGACTTAACTGAGTGAACCCTAGATTTGCACTAATTAGCTTTGTGACCATAACCATGGCATAAATAGCAATTACCATGAAAGAGATTATTCATTCCATTCCTTCTAGCTGGATCAGATAATTCACTTCTACAATGACTTGCTTTGTGACCAAACTTGTGACAATTAAAGCATTGAATGCTCGATTCCTTCTTGCTTCTACACTCCATAGCCTTATGTCCAAAATTTTTGCATAGAAAAAATAGCCATTGAATGATAAGTACCTTTGATCATTTGGTTGCCTGACCAGAGGTCTTTTTGTTCTAGAGTTTCGGTCCATGCTTGTTACAACAAATCTCGCTTCAGCTTCAACTATTTTATCTTTACCCTTAGTATTTTGATTTGAGCTTTCACGGAAGAAGCCAAGTCCTCCCTTATCCTTGTGACATTTCTACAGGGACAAGAGTTGATCTAGAATTATGCTACTTTCACATACTCTTGCTTCTGATTTCAACCTTCTTAACTCTTAATCTAACTTCTCATTTTCCTTTGATTTCTATTTGATGGTATCCTTAATATTTTCTTCAATTTTCTTCCATTCTTCCATTTTCTATGTGATGGTATCTTTGAGATTTTCTTCAGTCTTCTTGCATTCATCTAGTTGTAGTTTTAAATCCATAATACTTTCCTTTGACTCCTTTAATTCCTAGCTAACCTCTCTATGTCTTGCTTTGAATTTCTAGATTTTCTCCTTAGCTTTTAGATACAAGCATTTTCCTCCTTGAGGTTTTCTTTCAATTCTTCATTTTCAAATTCCATGCTTTCCATATCATCTAACATTATCTTTAGTTCTTCCTCAAAGTAATAATATCCTGCCATCTGTTCAAACTACCAAGATCTCCCTCAAGCGGTTAAGCTCTATCAGCAAGGGACCAAGCTCTGATACAAATTGTTGAATAGTCTAGATAACTGAGAGGGGGTGAATCAGTTATCATAAAACAATTTTCTTTACTTTAATTGATCTGAAGCAGACTTACATCAATCAAATAATAATCAAATAGATGTGAACATGAAATCACACAAAAACACCATGCACAATAGACACCAGAATTTACGTGGAAACCCAAGAAGGAAAAAATCATGGAGAATGCTAATTATCAATTATAAAACACCAATTAAGGTGATTTTTACAAAGGGTTCACTGCCAAATTGCTCACTATAGGTAAGGCTCACTGTTGGTGGGCTCACTGCCCAATTAAAACATTTTATTACAAAATAGTCTCACTGACAAAAATGAACTGATGAACTTGCATCTATGAATGCACGGATTTAGTTCCAATTTAGAACACAATATATATCTACAGTAGATCTGGTCAAGAATCTTCTATACACCTTGCACAACCTCTACAAAATAGATTACTTCTTGATAATCCTTCTCACCCTTTTATTTGCTCGCACACACCATACTCCACACTTCTCCTTTCATCAAACAAAAACAACTTTTACTTATATCATTCCAAAACATAATGTCTTTCTAAGTTGGCCAAATACAATGTCTTCATAATCTCCTAAGTTGGCCTAGCAAAAACATGTTGACTTGAAGAACAATCTTGAAATATTCAATAAGGCTTCTTACCACATTACCAAGGGACCCATAAAAAGTTCATACATAAGATAGGTTCATCACATAACATAATTATCAAAAGATATCAATCTTTGGATTACATGAAATATATTCTGGAGCCGATGGGAATGCCACAACCAAGACCATATCTTGATTTTCATCAATTTCAGTACCAACTAGAGAAACATAACTAGACATACCAAAAACTTGTAACATGTTACATGAATGTCTAGATAGCAAGGATACAAAGAAGTAAGCTTTGAGCACAACAATCAACATCAAAAGATTAGTCTTCATTATTCTACATTAGCTGACTTCCATGGATGTCCCAAAAAGAAATATTGCCACATTCGGATCAAGGATAACATCCACACTACGTACTCGATAGGATAGATCATTTATGTATATCATCTGAAGCACAACCTTCTGGATCCCAGGTTTTGACATCAATGACAACAATGCTAAGTCATCTCAACAACTTCTCAACATGGTCATGTCCAGACATGTCTCTATATCAAATGCATTGATGGAAGAAAAAAAATGAGAAGATGAACATTGTTCCATCCACTCTAGAAGAAGGAGAAGAATGCCTGGTGGAATTAGAATCTCTGCATAAAACTCTCTCCAAGGCAAAAGGAGTTTGGGATGATGGAAATCCATCTTGGGAAGTGATTCTCAAGGAGTTACAGGGTACCCCCAGTTCCTAATTTGAATTTTTTATCTTCTCCCAGTCCTTTGTCCTTGATGTCAAAGGGGGAGGAGAGAAGAAGAGGATAAAAGTGTGTATACAGAATGTTATGTTATGTGTTTTTGTCCTATACATATGTTAGGGGGAGTTGAGTGCACTAGATGAGCACAATATTTTTTTTTGAAGCAAGTCTCATTTTTGGAACATGTTGCCATCAATGACAAAGGGGGAGATTGTTGGAAGAATGAAGAAGGTGACCTTTGGGTTTGTTGTCATTGATGCCAACACTGATTGGTAACTGACTGAGTAAACTTTGTGTCTACACTGATCTGGTGTTTTGATCTAGAAATCCTCTCAGTAAAAGGAAATTCTACGAGCTTTTGATATGTTTCTCAAGAGTGTCAAGTACAACTATAAACAAGTTTTCAGCAAGTTTGTGTGATCTGGTTGAGTTATCCAAGTGATAGAAGATTGACATTCTATTGGCCAATAGGGTTATGAACTGTTTATCTTATAAATTTTTAATGTGTTCCTCATTAGCTCTGGTCCGACCTAATTAATGTTTGTTATGATTTGTTGAATGTTCCAAAAGGACTTTTGATTTAAGATGACAAATATTTTTGAGTTATGCATTCAATTAGGTTGACCTAATTGATGTATAAAGATGAAGCTATGTATATATATGTAAGCAATGCGGATGAAGTACATAAGGTGACATATATACATGAAGGAATAGTGTGGTATATGGTGATGTGACAAGTGTGATAGTGTAAAGTTTTTAATAGTATTGTATTCCTATGACTGAAGTAGAATTTTTGATATTCCAGAGCCTAACCAAAACTAATCTTTGCACATTGAAGGTGTATTTACTCAATTCATCAATTGGCAATGAGCCATACCTTTTTGTATCTTGGCAATAAGCCATCTTTTGTATTTAGGTTGTGAGCCTTTCAAGGATAGTGCATCCTAGTAGTGAGCCCTGTAATATCTTATAACCGGTTATAATATATTGTGAGCTAATCCTCACCATGGTTTTTCCCTTTTAGGTTTTCCACATAAAAATCCTGGTGTCAATGTGTTATGATCTCTTTTATGTTTTTCTTTACTCTTGCAGCTAGATGTGGATTGATAATTGGATGGTTAGTAATTAACTATGTTAGCAAAATACTGATTCACCCCCCTCTCAGTGTTCGGTGTATTCAACATACAGTTGGAGCTTCTACAATATAAAGACAATAGTTAGACATGCTCATTCACTAGGTGTGTACTTAAGCTCATATCCTACTAATGTTTCGCTAATGTAGAATATCACTCTCTTTTGGCCTCATCATATTGTGCTAAGAGAGCTCCTAATGCTGCTATTATATTTGAGATGTATAATATCAATGGCTTGGCTTGAACTAGAGGCATCAATACTAGTGGTGAATCAAGGTAATCCTTTAGTTGCTAGAAATATTGTTAGCACTTCTCATCCCATTCAAATATCACATCTTTATGAAGGAGATAATAAAATGGATGATATTTATCTACTAGTTGGGGTATGAATGGTTGGATTTACTATAATGGTTGGAGACTGTGAAGATTTTTGAAATTCTTCAATGGAGGCATCTAAATTATTGACTTTAACTTTGCAGGATCAACCTCAATATCTCTATGAGACATAATGTATCCTAATAATTTTCCTGAAGTGACACTTGTAGACACTTAAAAGTGTCCTAAGTATATCACACATTTGATTTCGGTTATTAACACCATTTCTAGCATAATTCACCTAATTCATCTATTTAATTAAATAATGTCCAATTATTTAGTTAAATTTATTTTATTCTTCTATTAGTTGATAATTAAGGTTATTTGAGTAATTAATCATAATTCATCATTTTCTCCCCTTTTGATTAAATAATAAAATTTTATTTAATTAAATGTCATTAATCCCACTTGATTAAATAATTCACAATTATTTAATTAAAACTCTTAATTCTTCCAACTTGCACAATTAAATGATTTTCATGAATTATTTAATTGACTAATTTTCCTCTAACTCTCCAACTTGCACAAAGAATATTCCCCATGGAATATTCCCTTTTTAATTTTGAATTATTCCCTCCAACTCAAAATATCTCCAACATAATTCCTAAAATTATGGGATATTGTTGAGACTCAAGGATTATGAAACCTTGATCTAATCTTTGTGATGAGCACAAAATATGTCTAATTCCTATACCCTTTGTGTTTCATCCCATTACCTTTTTTCCCTCTTTCCTAAGTCCTTTTTCCATTAATTATTATGAAAATAAAAAATATTTAATATGTTTTTAAAGGATGAAGGAATGCTTCCAAAATGCCAAATCATTAAGATAGTGACTTAATTTGATTGGTTTGCTACAAGAACTGGCCAGGTTGAAGGAATCGGCCATATGGAAGACAATCCTTGAAGGGCATACAACACGAGGAATGGTAAGGGATGAGCCAAATGTGCTGTGAAATTGCTTGCTTCTATTTTAGCATTACATTTCAGAACTGTTTTAAGGTTTGTGGCCTACGGCCAAACCAAAGACTATTGATATCTGGTTTGTTAGCCATTGGTCATAACAAACTGTAACTTCTTTTAATTGTAGCTTATAGTATTCGATGTGTTGATCAAATCTATATATATAGTATGATTTAGACTATAGAGGGGAGATAGAGAGAAAATAGAGAACACAAATACATTTTGGTTTTGCTTCAAACTAGATGAATAGAATTGGATGTTAGTGTAATCAGCTTCTTTCTAGTCGCCTTGTGAACTAGAGGAAGGGCCCCGTCTCGGGATACTTGGTGAGGTTGTTTCATGTTTTGATTAGTTAGAATTTACATTAAGTACGATTTGATTTATGTTGAATGCATTTTACAGTATGAAGTGTTTATGATTTGATTTCCTTTTATGCTTGGAAAGTTTTAATATTTGGTTTATATAATTGGTTCAGTATTGCAATCAATGTGATCAACTTTCTGTTAGATGCAATTACCATTTGAAGTACAAGTTCATTTTCTTCAACAGTTTGCTTGTTGTTCAATCATATTTATTATTTCTAGAGACTACTCTATATTTTGTCATGTGAACTTCCTATCACACTGCAACTTCATGTCATCTAATTAATTAAGAGTATTTGATCAATGTTTTGCATTTAATTAAAGTGTGATTATGTGGTGCAAGAGCACCCATGAGATTTTGGATTTTCATTGTTTTGGTTTTGTGTCTCTTATGTAATAAGGTCCTTTTGGATCATCTTCATGTTTGTAAGGGTTTAGATGAGGTATTAGGAGGATAGGTGTGGTCAAGTTGTCAAAAATGTAAAATTTGCTATATGTGGTGAAAGTTGTCAATATTGTCAAAAAGTTGCAAATTGTGGAATTTGAATAGTCACATGGTGTAAATGAAGGAATTAGAAGGGTTGTAGTTTTAAAATCAGTTGTAAATTGTTGGTACATGTTTAAATAGCCTTGGGGAGGTCTAAACCAAGGTTGGTGGTTACAATTTTGAAGTTTAAGCAATAAAATTTCTTTGTTTTCTGCAAATTTGAATGTTGCAACACTGTTCTTTGATGTGGTGCGGTACTGTACGAAACTTTCATGATCTGCACATGATTGGGTGTGATAGAGGATTGAGTTAGCTTTCATTTTCAATTAGTTTGGTTGATTCTTGTTAAGTTTTATGTAAGTTATGATCAAATTGGTGATTGCCACTTCTAAATTTTTTCTGTAACTGGCCTATTGCAGCACGTGGTACGAATTTGATATTCCATATCTTGATTTCAGACCAATTGAGATTGAAAGACATATAAATTTAATTTATAATTCACTTGGTCTCATCAATTTTTGTTGACTTTGGAGAGAGATATTGCAATTTTGGCAAAAATAGTTCAAAATTGTCATAAACCCTAGGCAAGGTAACTAGTCACTTTCTAAATATGATTTCTCATGTTTTCCACAGTGGAGAATTCTAAATTTTTGTGTGGGAGTCCAAAATGTTGTATATTATCATGCTTCAAAGTTCTAGGGTTCCATATTGAGGTTTGCACATGTTTTGATGATGCCCTAGGTCTGATTTTTCACATTTTAGACTTAATTGGTAGAAAGACAGTCCATTTTTTAAGGATTCTGTACAAAGTAACCTACCTTTATTTTGAGATATGTTGAATAAAACCCAAATGGGTATCTATAAAAAATTTTACATTTTGGAGATCATGTTTTCACTTAAAGTTATGGCCAAAAAACTCAATTTGTTGCCCCCATGTTTTAAGCTTTAAAGATTGAAGGCTTGTGAGGAAAAACCCACCAAGTTATGTTCTAAGATTGAAAAGATTGATTTTTTTAGTTTGTGTTGGATTTTTCCACCCCTGCTTTGCATCAAATTGGTATTAGAGCTTAAAAGGTCTAGGAAAGGAAGGTTAGAGTTTTTGTTTTATCTTTTTGCAAGTTGAAACAAGAACCTGGATGCCAAAAGACTAGGTAGTGAAGAAAGGAAGAAACCTAGGTGAGGTATCATGAAGACAAAAGAAAGCAAGGTGAAAGATACTTGCTTGAGAAAGAAGAATGGACATGTTGAGGAAAATAGTTCGTGGAGACTTATAGAGTAAGGAGGTACCAAGTAAGAAATAAGTGATGAGAAAAGAGAGAAGTGAGATAAAGAAGAAGGATGAGAGGGAAAAACAAATGGATGTTGAACAAGAGATAAAAGATTTGAGGCAAGCCTTGGAGAAAATAAAAGAAATTAAAAAAATAATGGAACTTGAAATGTAGCAGCTCCTTGAGAGAGCAAAACAAGCAAGTGGTTGGAATCTACCAATAAGGAAGAAGGTTAAATGGCCTATCAAGGAAATCATGCAGAAGAGAAGAAAGAAAGAGAGGAAAGCAACACCAAATATAGGAGAATATTTGTTGGTGATGGAAGAGAAAAAACTATTTGAGAAAGAGGAAAACCAAGAATCACAAATGGGTTCTAGTGCTATGTTGGTGAGTGAAAAGGAGTTTGTATAAGCCAAAGAAAAGGAAAGGTCTATTGATTGTGCAAACCTTAAGGAGAGAGAAACATTGGATACCGTAGGTTTGGATGATAAAAATTGTATTGTTGATTTTTAGTTCAAGCCCCTTCAAAACCTTACAATTAATGGTGTTGAAAAGGCAAGTAAAACTCAATATTTTCTCTTTCCCATTGAAGGTGAAGGATATACACTTTCATTGCATGCATTTCACAAGGAGATATTGAAGGTTAGTGATATTTACTTCTTTTAGAGAGTAGTTCCATTGGTCAAAAAATTATGTTTTTTGTCCTAATGGTGAGAAATAAAGAGAGGGGACAATATGATTTGATTGTGACAGTAAACTTGAGGGCTGAGAAGCCTAAGTTCAAAATGAAACAATTCATTGAAGAAGAGCAAGGTGATATGGCACTGTATGCAATTTATCATGAAGAAAGGAAGCAATTGCTGGTTGGAGATGACAAATGCAAGCAAGGGGAAAATGTTACTATGTTAAGAAGGTCACCATTTGAAAGAGTGTGAGAAGCAGGGTAATCAAGGTTGTTATATGTTTTGTTCCAAGTTCTTTGTAGTTGTTTATTTTTCCAAGTTCACCTACCTATGCCACATGTTCAAGAAACATCAAGTGAAGATGAAGCCACTATGGCACTGTTTCAAAGAAGGTCATATGCAGGAGTCTATGCAAATCACACAAGGTATTTTAGAACTTTTCTCTCTTCTATTTAAGCGAGGCTTGAATCTTTTCTTTGCCTGGGAGTATGGTGTAGGAGCACCCATGAGATTTTGGTTTGTCATTGTTTTGCTTTTATGTCTCTCTTATGTAATAAGGTCCTTTTGGATCATTTTCATGTTTGTAAGGGTTTATATGAGGTCTTAGGAGGATAGGTGTGGTCAAGTTGTCGAAAATGTAAAAGTTTCTATATGTGGTAAAAGTTGTCAATATTGTCAAAAAGTTGTAAATTGTGGAATTTGAATAGTCACATGGTGTAAATGAAGGAATTAGAAGGGTTGTAGTTTTAAAATCAGTTGTAAATTGTTGGTACATGTTTAAATAGCCTTGGGGAGGTCTAAACCAAGGTTGGTGGTTACAATTTTGAAGTTTAAGCAATAAAATTTCTTTGTTTTCTGCAAATTTGAATGTTGCAACACTGTTCTTTGATATGGTGCGGTACTGTACGAAATTTTCATGATTTGCACATGATTGGGTGTGATAGAGGATTGAGTTAGCTTTCATTTTCAATTATTTTGGTTGATTCTCGTTAAGTTTTATGTAAGTTATGATCAAATTGGTGATTGCCACTTCTAGATTTTTTTATAACCGGCCTGTTGTAGCACGTTCAATACGAATTTGATATTCCATATCTTGATCTATGAATAATTGGGATTGAAATAAATATGAGTCTAATTTCTAATGCACTTGTCTCATCGATTTTTGTTGAGTTTGGAGAGGGATATTTCAATTTTAGCAAAAATAGTTCAAAACTGTCATAAACCCTAAGCAGGGTAACTAGTGACTTTCAAAATATGATTTATCATGGTTTTCATAGTGGATAATTCTGAATTTTTGTGTGGGAGTTTGAAATGCTTTATATTACCATGCTCCAAAGCTGCAGGGTTCCACATTGAGGTTTTCACATGTTTTAGGCTTAATTGGCAGAAGGACAGTCCATTTTTGAAGGATTCCCTACAAAGTAACCTACCTTGTTTTTGAGATATGTTATTAAAAGCCAAAATGGGTATCTAGAACTGTCTTTACATTTTGGATATCACATCTTCACTGAAAGTTATGGCCAAAAAACTCAATTTGTTTCCCTCATGTTTTAGGCTTTAAAGATTGAAGGCTTGTGAGGAAAAACCTGTTGATAGTGTTTTCTACATAGCAACAACTCAGACAGAATATGGAAATCCTATCTCTCTTGAAAGGTAAATCTCTATCAGCAAGCCTTAAGAGATAATCACAAAGGGACCTTACTACAAGCAAATATTGAATCCTTAGATTTATTAGATCTAGCAATATGATGATACTTCCAATCCTAAATCTAACCCAAATGATAAAGAAAGAGCAAAAGAGATAAGGTTTAGAGAGATTTCTAAATTTAACACTAAGCCTAAGATTAACAATGTAAATGATGAAACACTTGAAATGGACCAATCCCTCAGAAACTAACTCCTGCTTGACCCAGATGGATCTGCAATCTTGCAGAAATAGTGCAATCTTCTAAGGCATTAGAGATTTTCAGATCATGAACATTCATCCAAAACAACCCTATTGCAATTGAAATGAATAAACCTTCATGATTGAACTAAGCACAATGAATATAAAGTCTAGGCTAACTTTGCAAAGGAACCAACAATCAACTAGCTGCCAAAAGTATGGACTAGGGATTGTTGCAAAAACTTCAAGTATTAGACCATAAACATCATTGAATCATATCTAATTCAAAATCTAACATACATCTAATATTTCTCAAGCAATCTCAAAGATAGAACAAGAACCATGCAAGATGAACCAACACAAGAGAATTCACCAAAAGCACAATGTCTTCAATTGTATTGAATCACCCAATAACAATAATAATTCCAGTGTTTTGTGTTACAACACTTGCTCAAAATGAGCTAACTTCTAACTCTGACTCTTGCTATGCTACTTAATTCGCTCCAAAGTAAAACTATCTAGCCCTTACAAATGAGGCAGAATGCCATACTTATAGAAACCCCCCAAGATATGTCAGCCTAATTAGGGTTTACAATAGCAAATGGCCACAAAAACAAGTCGGCCAAGAGGAATTCAAAATAAAATAACATATGCATTAAATGCATGTAAGCCATCCAAGTCGGCCTGGGATCTCCAACATAATTTGGACCAATGCATGCAAAGGAGAAGGGAAATAATGGGGAAGCACAAATTCCGATGTAGCATTGTATTAACTACTTTTTCCCCTATCTTTATCTATTTGATCTTGCACCTTCAAGAAGATTCTATCTAAGTCGGCCAAGGGTGGAGTAACCAATACTTTAAATTTCCTCTCCATAGATTTAATCTCATCCCTTGATTGATTGATGACCTTATCCCAATCAATCCTAAGGGCTTGGTATTTTTCCATAACTGCAATATAAGTGGCTGCATCTTCTAGCTGATGTTCAGTAACTGGGCCATCAATGACTGGGGAATATACATCTTGCCACCATCTCCTAAGTTTTTCTAGATTTAAATGTTTTGGTGTAAACCTTTTCCTCCTTGTCATGATCTCAAAGAAGGAGATACACTGTTTATAAATATCAGTCAAGGTGCCCTCTATTTTCCTTCCTTTCTTATGCACCTTTTTCAACACCTTCTACCTGATTTTCAAAACCTCACACCATTCCCAAGGCTCTATAGCCTTAGGAGAAGGAAGGATTCTATCACTAACTAGCTTTTCTTCGATATACTCCATGATAGTTCTAGTTTTCTGCAGCAAGAGGTCAATATCTTCTTTAGGCTGAGCTAACACACTTTTCAACCACTCCACAGATCTAATGGAATTTCCACCAGTTGATAGAATATCCTTGATTGCATCATCGCCCTTGGCTCCTACCTTCTGCAACCAATTCAGTGTGGCATGTGTGGTAGTTTTCATCTTCTCCAACTCAATTATGGTTTCTTCTGGCAAGAAATTTACTAAAGATGATGAAGAACTGATTTGGCTGATCGATTGCAAAGGTTTCATCAAATCCTGCAAATACTTCTTCAATTTCTCATTCTCCTTCTTCAAATCCTGCTTAGTCTGTGCTTCTTTTTTCAATCTACCCAATATTGCAGCACTAGAGCCTTCATATTCCTCAATTTCCTGCTCCATGGAGGTAGGCCCTAAGTTGATAGTTTGTATACTATAATCATTACCAATCACATCATCCTTGTTCTTATTAGGAGGAGTAGCAACATGAACCACTATGTTATTCACTTCATCTCTTTCAATCTTTGAAATAACCTTGGCCTTCTTTTTGGTTTTACCTTTCCCAATTTTGGCCAACAAATCATCCCAGTTTGGGAGAGTGTCCTCCATTATAATCTGTTTACTCCTCAACCTATCACTAAGCCAGCTAGGAGTAGCAGAATCTAACTGCTGCTTGAACCTTGCTTATCTTTGTCATGTTGGTCCTTAGAGGAATCCACATTCAAATTTTGTCCAACAAAAACTTCTTCAACTTTATCCCCCTCCTCCTCCTTATCTCCTATATTTTCATCCTTTTGTGCATCATGTTCTTGATCCTTATGCATTGGTGAAGGAGTCCTTTTAGGTATCTTTACTTTCTGAGGAGATCTATTTCCATCACCACCAGTAGGTGATTCCTCATATGTCACTAAAGGGGATTGCAACACTTTTTCTATCTCTGCCTCAGCACTGTAGAGTTCACCCTCTTGGAATTCTTCCTCTTCCTGATCTTGATGAACCTCAACATCTTTGGGTTCATCTGGTACATTATGAGTTTCATGAGGAGGAGCATCATCATGTTGCCCTACAGTAGGAGTAGCTAAGAGGACTTCCTTTCTTGGCACGCTATCCTTGGGAGAAGGAGTTCTTGATCTTCTTATGTACACTTGTGTTTTCTCTCTTGAACTCTCCACATTCACTACTGGTGGGTCAGCTTCATCCTCTACCTTAGAAGATTCCTTCTTCTTTTGAGACAATATTACTATCCTTCTTCTCTTAGGCACAGGAGCACCACCTTCATCTCCCTTCTCCGCAGGTTCCTCTCCTTGAGCAGATACCTTCTCCCTAGAAGAAACATTCCTCCTCTTAGCACTAGGCTTCCTTTTCTTTTCCTTCTCATCTTTTGTCTGAGCACCCTTGACCTTGATCTTAAAAGGAGAATTGACCTTAGCCTTACCCTTAGGGTCCTGCTCAACTGACTCTTCTAAGGTAGAATGGGACTCCCAGTCGCCCATTAGGTCATAGGTGCATTGCACACCTTCACTTTCTAATTCCCAAATCTTGTGTTTAAGCCACAACTTTGTATACTTCATCACCAGAGCCATGACTTGTTCCAATTTTGTCTTTTCTTCCTCCAGCCAGTCTATTTCACCAATTGATTTATCTTTCACAACTTCATAATCATGGCCTTGAATCACATCCCCATCATCATCTATCTGGTATGGGATGACCTTAATATTGTACAACCTAATTAAATCAACTAGCAGCCTAGATAATTTCTTCTTTTTAATCTCAAACTCATCCTTGCAGTTGGCCCAGTAGTCTTCTATATCAACTTTGTGGTTGTATTCCCTACTGGCCTTCTTCTGAGCTTCACTAGTTCTATCAAATCTGGGCCTTTTAGAATGGAAGGATAGACCTAGAGTGCTCATCTCTTCCTCAGAGAAATGTGCCATTTGTATAGAAGGGTGGGCCTCATTGCCACCTATCCTGAGGGGAAAGTCATTTCCAAATCCTGTTCTGTGCTTCTCCTTCTTCACTATAGCATCAAAGTCACATATTTTCCTTGTGACTTCCAGGAATATGAGGTGATCAGTAGGATACCTTGGAAGTCTATAAGGGGCTCTCTGGAAACCATCTATCTTGATATATGAAAAGGTGGGGAACTGGATACAGGCCCCATACTTCTTTATCAATTCCTTAGCATGGTCAGATATTCTAACATGCTCAACACCTTGAATCAATCTCATGATGTACATGGTGAATGAATCATTCACCCTCCTATAACTGAAGCTGCCTAGGTGTAGTTGTGGATAAACCTCAATATATTACATCCTGCCCAAAGGTGCCCCTGGTACTCAGTCCTTTATATGGGTGGAACCTTGCAAGAGCATAAACTAAATAAGAAGTCATAGTGAAGCTCTTTTTCTGCAGCACATTGCACAACTGATCATGTATCATGGCACTTATGATGCCTGCCCAATGATAATTAGTTTTCTCCTCCATTCTCACTCTAACAAAGAACATCCAATTCTCAAAGACTCCAACACTCCTCAAACATATCACCCTACTAAGGAGTGTGATGGCATCATAGTATTCTGGTTTGAACTTTTCCATGTACAATTGCTTCGGCAGCATTGAGATGTGGGGCTTGGGTTTTTCCAACCAAGAGTTGACCACCTATAGACCCTTGTTTGTATCATCCTCAAAATAAGTCTTGGCGACATTTAGATCTAGAGCCACCACATGAGATCTGTCAGGCATGTCAAAATTTTGTGCCACATACACAGGATAGAAGTTAGCCAACACCCTGCCTTGAGGACCAATCACCCTCTGTGTGCCCTTGTCATAGTGTCTGGCACATTCTAACACCAACTCATAACAATGCACTATAGGAGGAAATCTAGCTACATGTGCCAACCCTGATTCTATCAATCTTCTGGCCAACAATGGAGGGTTCAGTTGTGCCATTCTTGCCTGGAATTCCTCATAATCCCATCTGCCTACATTGGTGTCACCAATTTCAGACCAAGTGGACGACAACTTAGACACAAGAACCTTACTCTTTATGTCTAGCTTAATTCTTTTCTCTTCTGAGAGCGAGGATCCTTTAGCACTTGAATCTGTTAGCTTGCCCATTGTCTTGCTAGCCATCTATCTACTTGATTCAGCCTGCATCCAACAAGGAACCACAATAAATTCACCTTTATAATATCAACATAGAAATTTAAACAACCATACATAATACCATCATAATCAACCAACTCAAAGCAAAGATCAAAATCCCTTAAATTTAAAAAATGAAGCACCATTACTAAGAAATCTGGGATTTTGAGCCACCTGGGGAAATCGAGCCAGGGAGGAAACTCGGGAAAATCCTTACTAGGTGGATTCTAACGATTAAACATGAATATCAAGAATCATTCATCACAAAATGGAAGAAAAGAACATAACATCCTTTAGATTATTAATGTCAAGCATGAGATGCACAATCCATAATCATTGAACTCATTATCCTTCAAATTCTCCATACCGTGAGACAATTTCGGGAAAATCCGCCCAGGAAGGAAATCCATGAAGTATATCAAATTTCGTTCTTTTGCATACATCCAAGAAAACGAGCAGACAACGAAAACATCGGGAAAATCCGAAGGTGCGGGAATTCTAGGAAGACTACGAAATCCTGAGAATCTGATTTGTCTCAAATCTCCTATCGGTTATCCATTGGTTCTCAACATTCTTAGAGGAAAATTGGTGAGAGACAATGATACCCTAATTTTAATCATCAATTTTCTAAGCTTAAACCCTAAAATTTTCCATTAACGTAGGGGAGTAAGCTCAAATCTCGATTTCCATTCCTACTAAGCCCGAGGATGGGTTACTCAAAGGAGACACAGGTGAGCTTCACCTAAATGAAATCAAAACAAGCTCGCGAACTCACTCAGGGCTGGTAATCACACAAGCTCAAAAAACCCTAAAACCAACCAAAATGGAAATAACCATGCACATGGGGTTGAGCTCTAAATTGCAACATGAGAATGCTAGGCACCACTAAACTCATTGATCAAGAAGAGAATACAACGACTGGGCCATCAATATTCATAACACGATAGACCAAACCCAAATTAAACGCCAATCTTCAGAATATGCAAAACTCAAATTCAAAATGCTCCAAAAAAAGTTAAAGCACCATTTACATTCAAGAAACACAAGCAAAGCCAGAGCCACATACCCGAATGAAGTGAATTTAACTGCAACAACGGCTGGAAACAAACTTCAATGCCCTAACAAGCAACTGAAGATGCAAGAAATCCACCAATAAATCCTTGAATCAATCACTCGAGCCAGTAAATCAATCAAGAACTTAGAACCAAAATCCCTAATAGCAATGGAAGGAAAACGACAACAAGAAATCATCCAAAAGCCACTAAATACTGGTCGAAAGAATTGTACCACCAAGCATTAATGCCATCGACAAGACAGGCCAAACACAATCCGGGAATTCGACAAAGAGACAAAATTTTGGGAAAGTCCGATCCATGTGGATTTTCGCGAGTGTCCAAAATCTCTAGAAAGCAATGCAAAACATCAGCCACTGGGTTTTCAAGGAAACCGGGGAATTTTGCCAGGAGTGGATTTTCCCGAGAACAGCAAAAACCCCAAAAATTGTCCAACACTTAAGATTTTCAATCAATATCACAGGGGAATCACAAATGCAAGCAAGGTAAACATCCAAGCACATGCCTAAGCAAGCAAATCCTCAAAATCAAAGGGGAAAAACACCAGGAACGAAAGCAAAAGAGGGTCCCTGCTTTCAGCGGGGTGTGTGTGCAAAAAACTACACAACAAAACCCACCAAGTTATGTTCTAGGATTGCAAAGTTTGATTGTTTGAGTTTGTGTTGGAGTTGTCCACCCCTACTCTGCATCATTATGTTATCTTATTTAAGGAGTATTTTTATTTAGATCATAAAATGTTTAAAGATGAAAGTTAGAATAATTTCTAGTAAGCATGAAAGTTAAATACTTGTTTCTCATAGAGTGTGTCTCATATTTTCTCAACTTATTATCTTCATCCCTTAAGTAAATAGCCCCAATACTTTTCATCAGTTTGCGTTCCCTGGATTGACATATAGTAATAAACTGAGGTCATTCCAATTGGATTCATAGAACTATTTGAGAAGATTATAAGGATAAGTTTGTAGTCCATAATTTTTCCCTACATTTTTGGCATTGTTGCTGGGGAAAGGTAATAAATGCCTGAAACCATAGTAAGTTGAGTTAGGACCAATACAACACAAGGAAAGCCTACACAATTGTCGACCTTGTCAAGGTTAATACTTTTGATTTGTGTTGTTATAAGTCATATAGGTGCACAAATCATAGTAGGGATAGTAGAGGGAGATTTGTTAAAAAGGAGAAAGTAAGTAGTTCACAACCTAAAAAATTGAAAAACAAATCAAAACCATCCATTGAGGGAAGTAGCTTGCAATGAGAAAAATTGAAAAGAAAATTATAACCATTAGTTGTGCACCCATCACTTGAGAAAGAGTTACCCAAACCAAATATCAAAAAGTGTGTTATTGAGTCTACCATTGTTGAGACCCCTTTTGGCATCCATCCAAAGTCTTCCGAAGAATTGCAAAAATGGGTCACAAAGCTATTATAAGAATCTTACGAGTCTAGAGTTGGTCTGTCATTAGGAAACCAAAATCCATTCAAAAAATTCTTCACCCCTTGGGCATCCCAAGTCATGGCTGACCTCAACAACAACAATAACAACAATGATAACAATGTGAGAGCATTAGCCCACAACAACCCTGTCACTTTTGAGTTTCCAATTGCACATCCTAAAGAGGATGCCCCTATGAAAAACATTCCCCATGCTGCTTTGCCTTTTTTCCGTGGTCTTTCTATTAAGGATCCTATTGGCTAACAGATTGGGCACCTTGATATAATATGATTAAATGCCTGAAAAGGTGCCAAAAGAACCAACAGCTCTGAATACTTACCATTTTAAGAAGAGAAAATATCCTCTAAATTTTAGTAAGGTACAACTCCCTCGTATGATTTAATTGTTTTTAAGTATGCTTTTGATCATAAAGTAAGAAAGGAAAAACTAACATATGTGCATAAAAATGACACAAATGTGATGACAAATTTGAAGTAAAAGGAAAAAAAAAACAAATGACACACAAACCATCTACTACACACCTGTGAATAATGATCAACAGAACAAGCAACAACTTCTTCCAAACAAGAGAACAAATTTAGATGCTCATGACTCACAGGTCCTTTCACATATTCATTTACAAGCAATTATAACAAATTTTTATACCCAAAGAAATTTTGATTTCGCACAGGAAAACATGCAATAAGAAAGAAGACAAATAAACTCAAAGATTTAAATATCCCTTTATTCACTTGAAAGATAGAGCTCACAAACTCTATAAAATCTGTACAAAAATGGACCAGCTGAAAGAAGCACTGTAAATAAACTAGAAAATACTATCTTCCCCTAAGAACTCACACAAAAGTTTCCCCTATTTCGATAGTGGCCAAAAGATCCCCCTTCACAATACAAGCTCACTTTTTATATTCCTTCTTTTTTCCCTCATCATTTTGTAATGGTTTCTTGAAATTGTAAAAGATAAACTTTTCAAATTTCCCTTCTTCGCATAACCTCTTCTTTCGCTTCTACACGATTTACTTTTAACTTGTGGAAGACTCTTTATATTCCAAATAATTCTGCACTGTTAGATCTTCTTCAACCTCGAGACATCTGTCATAACATGAGCTAATCCCTCAAATTATTATATTCAACACCTTCATCAGTGTGGAGGCCCCGATTCAATAGTGATGAACTTGAATGATGCATAAACATGACAAAACACAGTATGAAAAGATATGTCACTAAGGTTCATTATCCCGATACCATTTCCTAGACCAAAGGCCACCAAGCTGATTTGATGTCTTATCGCTTTCTTTGAAGTAACTTGTAATTTCATCCAAATAAGAATGAGATCAATTTTATGCCAATATTTTCTTTCAACCATAAGAAACCTAAAGGAAACCATGAAAACATCCATCAATCCTTCCATAATTTACATACTTCTTAAAGGACCTGTGTACATAATTCTCAATCCGCAAGCACACAGTCTCTACTCCCGTTCATGAATTTTCACCATACAACAGGCGCACTTTTGAGTGATTCTTATAACTAAGCAGACACACTTTTATATGGTTCATCTAACTAACTCAAAGATTGTCAATAACACATTCACTTTGCTTTTTAGTTTCGAAGGCACAAACAATACTTTCTATAGTTATGAAAACCCATACAAAGGCCACCGGTATCTTTATGGTTTCACTTTTCCTTTTAAAATCATAGGTTGGTGACAAGAGATCAGGCCGGTGAGTTTTCCAAAACCCAAAAAACTTTGTCGATGGTTTGATATTCAACTTAAAATGCCAAAAGTCTTCATAGTTTTGGTAATATGTATGGGGCCCAATAATAGTTATATTGTGCATGCAAGATGCTGATATACTGATAATCGCGCCCACTAAACCTTGCTCCATATTTTCATATCATATGTTGGCCAAGCGTTATGATTATTTAATTTTCATAATATACTTGCATAGATCTTCATAGCCTAAAATGAACCGTTTAGCATTGGCTCGATTTGTGTGAGGTCGAACAATGTCACTACATCAATAAACTGATTAAGTTGGCAGTACATGTAGTTTCTACACAAAAATATTGTTTGACAAAATGGTATTAGAATCGTTGGAATAGAGTTCCTTTGGCACTCTTTTTTCATGACCTTCTCCCTCATTGATGATGTTAATTCGGATTTGATCTCAAAGGCTATAATCATTTAAAATGTAGCATACAATCTTAGCAAGGACACCCGTGCACCTTTCACAGCTAATTAATCTCAATGAGATCAAACTCTTAGATTCCAATGTATGAAGGATCCTTCAAATTGTTTACTTCTTGCATACACATGCCCGATTAATGTCTTCCATTGCAATTGCATCCTTGAGTTTCCTATGAATGTGCATAGTTGATGAGACAACCAGGAAAATACTCCCGAAGTTGTGTCCTTTTAACATTCATTTACATTTTCTTCATCTGGTATACCCATGAATAACAAATAAAAATTCAATGGCAAATATTAATTGTGCTCACTTTCTTCCAAGATCAACAACAAACCTACTATAGCCTCAATGTGGTCTCCTCATATAGTGAAGCTTTCTAATTCATATCATTTGTCTGGGAGGTGGCACAATCCATATTGGCATGTCTAAGCTTGAGTGTCCGACCATTTCGAAAGTGAATACCCATATTTGCATAGTCATCATAGACTCAACAAGTGTTTTGATAGGGGAGAATTTAAAAAAATTCAAGGGTCTAGAATGGAAACAACAGATCCTGATATGTTTTTATTTGAGTTTGATGTGTTGTGCCACAGTTATGACTATCAGAGTGATACACAGAAGCTCAAGTTATTCCCAACCACGTTAAAGGATGCATCCTTACGTTGGTTCATGAACCTCAAAAACATCATAACATGGGACAACATGAAGGAAGTATTTTTGACAAAATACCAGGAGTATTGTAAAATGAAAGAGGTTTGGGATGAGATTTTTTGTATGACATGGAAAGAGGATGAATTTTTGGAAGATTACCTCAAACACTTCATGTTCATCCTACAACGATCACGACAACTAGGGCTAACTCCTTATACTATTAAAATTTGTTTCTTAAGGGAATAAGAGATGATACTATGGATGTATTGAATTTAATAGGTAAAGATAATGTCTCTAAATTGAATTTTGACGATATTTGTGACATTTGCAGGAATTACTCGAGGTCTCAATGTTTGAAGAGGAGTTATTCAAGTAAGCTTTCTTCTTCAGGAAATGCCACAGGTATAACAAAGCGTGAAATAGGTAATTTACTTGAAGATCTTAAAATTGATTTATTAAATCATATGGGCAAGAAGATTGATACTCTATATACTCATAAAAATCAAGAGGAAGCCGAAAAGGCTTTGGCAGTATTCTATCCCACCTATCGTAAGAGGCATAGTAGTGAGGGTTTCCCTTATAATAGGACAAATATTACATCTTTAGAGGAAGTCAGTAAGAGTTCCATCTTAAGTCCTTTACCCATAGGTGTACTTGATATTGAATATTTTAGGGAACCTATCTACTACATGGCCCCAAGGCAACCTTTCCCACTTCAAGTAATGCATCTTGGGATGATGAATGATTATTTTTCTCCTAGAGCTAGCCAATCCAATTCATTTTCCAATCAACCTAGATGGTACGGGGGTTGGCAAGAACCTTATTAATACCCTCAATGGACACAACAGTACCAATATGCTTCACAGTCATGGCAGCAAGCATGGAGGCCACAATCGCCACAACCTTCACCATACCAATAGCCATATCCATCACAATGACAATTTCCACCTCTGCCCATGATTAACCCATATCATCAGCCACAATAATTTATTCCACCCATACCATCATTATCCACTCATCTAGCCAACCCAACACAACCACCAAAGCCTACATCAATGCTAGCTCAACCAAACCCAAATACCAACAAAAAGGAAACACAACCCATGTATAATAATGAGGCGATAGGTTATTCTACTTATCATGTTAATACTGTAGAAATAGATGGGGTCCAATTAAGGTCAAGAAAGGCTCTTCACGGACCCACCATTACAAAAATTAATGAAGAACCTGAAGAAGACCCATTAAAGGAACCTCCCTTCCCTGACCGATTTCATTCATAACCAATACAAAAGGGAGTCTCCCAACCTGAAATGTATTTTGTTAATGAGTTACATAATGTTAACATTAATACTCCTTTGTTGCAGGCCATCAATGATCTGTATAGGATCTAGACTAGATTGCAGTATTTAAATGCTTAACTTTTTCAATGCTTTTACAATGATTATTCCAAGTTAATTAAATCAAAATTAACTTATGGAAATAACAAAATGAAAGTAATAACAAGGTGATTTAACAGAAAGGAAGGAAATGAGAGACAGAAAGAGAGAGAAGAAGAGAAGTGCAAACAGTTGATAATGGAGTTCATCACGAAAGTGACTACGTCTCCGGGTCCACTCCAATAGAGAGACCGATCCGATTAACTCCAAAATCGATTACAAAGCACCACAATCTTTCTCCAAGCACTTCGGCAGCATAACAGCGCTCTGACGTGCGAGAATGACTCAAAGAATCTCCACAAGACCTCTCTTTCGATTATCTCCATAGCTTCAAGACTTCGTCACCTGAAAGAAACTTCGATTCAACTCTCCTCTTACACCCCTTTTTATACATAAAATTTGCTCAATTTGGCTCTCAACCAATTGATTTGCAAAATATTCTCCCTATCTCCCATTTTTACATTTTCAAACACCAAATCCCCCTTACATAGTAAAAATACTTGAAAAATCCTCCTTTATTTGCATATAAATCCCCTAAATCATTCTAAAATACATAAAATCTTTAACAATATTTTAGCCCTTATATTCTTGACTCGGGCTTTACAAAATTCGGGAGATTGTTGTTTGTTTAAATTTCAAATTTAGGAGTTTGTTTAAAATTTGGAGGGAGTTGGTTTTATTTTTTAAAAGTATTCGGTTTTAAAACTAAACAAAAGAAACAGCCGCCACACATATTCTTAACTCCCGCGATGGCTCAGTGGTGGTTGATATTTTTGGGAGGCCGGCGGTTGGGGGTTCAACCCCCGCCGCTGGCTTTTAATAGCCATTGCCAATTTTTAAATCAACAAAAGAAAAACCGCTTCCAGTAGTTAGTTAGAGACGCGGATTTGGTGGAGCGGATAGACCGCTATGTTTAGCACGGGCAGGTGGGAGGTTCGAAACTCCCCAACGAATTTTTTAACAAACCAAACTTTTTTTTCAACCGCCGGATGAAGGAGAGAAACCCTGGGGCCACGTGGCATGCCGAGGAGGTGCCACGTGGCAAAACCTGATTCGACGACAGAGTGACAACTCGATGCTGATGTGGAAGCTGAATGCTGACGTGACTAGACGATGACGTGGCCTGTTGATCACTGGACCGATGACTATGCTGCCACGTGGATGCTGATGTCATCGTACGGATGACACGTGTCAACCGCGGATTGGTCCATTTTGATTTGCACATATGCTGAAGTCATCATGTACGGATGATGACGTCATCACTGTACCTTCAAGTCCACCAAGTCAACCTGAAACTTTGACCAGCTGTATCTTGAGCATACGATGTCGGTTTTCGATGAAACGAACGTTGCCGGAATCGTCTCGACGAGCCCTTCGCGATGATGCTGACTTCGACAACTTTTGACAACATCATTTTTTTTGCTTCCTGGACGCCCTCTGATTCCAGTTTGACCAAAGGTTTGACTGGCTATAACTCGTGCAAACGGACTCCTTTTCGCTCCGTTCGAGTTGCGTTGGAATCAGGACGCTGAGCTCTTTTTGATGGTGCTAATTCTGGAGAAAAATAAGACACTTCAATTTTCACTGAAAAATGTCCACCGGATCAATCAAGGATATCCTTGTATATACAAAAACAATTTGGTATTTATGTACTCAGAAGCAGAAGAAGAAGCAAGATTTGAAAACTGTCTAGGTCATTGGACAATTATCACACCTCATGATTGGGAATCTAATTGTTCCTAAGTATTCAGATCCATGGAGTCTTGTCATCAAGGTGTGTGTTGGTAAAGTTATTATTCCTAATATGCTTGTTGATTTGGGTACTACAATTAATGTTATGACAAATGAAACAAAGGAAAGATTATCACTTAAGGGACTTAGACCTACTCCCACAATTTAGATCCAAATGGTAGACCAATCTTTGGTCAAACCGGATGGTATGTTTGAAGATGTAGTCCTTTCTATTGATTCATGGGAATACCCAACTGAATTTATGATTTTGCAGCCTAAAATTAAGTTGGGGGGATACCCCTTAATCTTGGGATGACCTTGGTTAGCAGTTGTAGATATATTCCTCAACTATTGGTCGAGAAACATGGTCATTTCTAATGGAGAGCACACAAAATAGTTGACTTTATACCCACCAGCACAACCCTTTTCGGAGACAGAGGATCTGGTATGGGTTGATAGTGACTTGGATGAGTCATTACCAATCTTGACAATTCATCAAGAATTAGATATTGAAGAACCTACTAAAGATAATATTCTTGTTAATTTCCTTTAGAATAGATATGTATCTAATGAAATATTTGAAAGCATGGTTTTCATTCAAGTATAAAAACTCCTTTTCCTTTTTGAAATTTTCCACTAGTAGGTAGCTCACAATCTATTCAACACTTCATCACATTGCATCAATTGCCACCTTATAATTATTTATTCAATCCATTTTTATTCTCTAAAAATTCTAGCAATACATTATCCACTTCACAAGTATTACCCATTAATTCACCTACACAATCAGAGGCCATGGAAATTTTACTTGGTCGCACACTTAATATTAATCCACATTTAAGCACTAAAAAAATTCAAGATCTAATTGCCATGCTTAGAACCTATAAAGATACATTTTCTTGGTAATACCAACACATGCATGGCATTCACCCTGACATCTCTACACACCATATTTATATTGAATAAGGTAGTCGTCTAGTTAGGAAACCACATCAACAGCTTAACCTTGTCCTATGTGAAATAGTTAAAGAGGAGTTACAAAAAATGTTAAATGTCGGATTCATATATCCTATTTTAGTCGGTGGGTCTCTCCTCTATTTTTGGTTCCTAAGAAGAATGGTAAGTGGAGAATCTATGTTGATTATAGAGCACTTAATAAACCTACTAAAAAGGATCATTTTCCATTACCATTTATTGATCAAGTGTTGGACACTCTTGCAGGTAAAAAGTTCTTTTCTTTTCTAGATGGGCTCAGTAGCTACAACCAAATTTGCATAGCACTTGAAGACCAGGACAAGACTACTTTCACTTGTCCTTGGGGCACCTTTTCTTATAACATCTTGCCATTTGGATTATGTATTGCCCCTACCACTTTTCAAAGGGAAATTTTGGGTATTTTTGCAAATCTTGTAAATGATTGTGGTTAAGTGTATATAAACAATTTTACTGTCCATGGTAATACTTATGAGGAGGCTAAAACAAATTTAGAAAAGGTACTTAAACATTTTATAGACACTGATTTATCATTAAGCCATGAAAAGTTCCATATGCTTATGACAAAAGGGATACTACTTGGTCGTTATATTTCTTCCAAGGGTATTTAGGTTGGTCCCAAAAAGATACAAATCATTCAGGACTTTCCAAAACCCGCTAGCCAAAAGAATGTGCATAGCTTTCTAGGCCATGCAAGGTATTATAGGAGGTTTATCCAAAAAATTTGTAAGATTACCTCCCCCTTGTTTTCCTTGTTAGTAAAAGATGTTTTTTTCTCTTGGACACCAGAATGTCAAGAAGCCTTTAAAACTATTAAGACAAGCTTGTAACCACACCAGTACTTAGAGGTCCAAACTGCCCGAACTACCATTTCACATTCATATTGATGCCTCAAACTGTTCCATGGGAGTTGTACTTGGACAAAAAGAAGATAACCTTTTCTACTCCATCTACTACATCAGTAAGAATTTTATAGGAGCTGAGGTAAACTACACAGTAACTGAAAAGGAGTTTCTAGTTGTTGTTTATGCAATCAATAAATTTTGACATTATATTACCAAATATAAAATGTTGTTCATACTAATCATTTTGCAATTCAATTATTAATGAATAAACCTATTGTAACTGGTAGAGTTATTAGATGGTTACTTTTGCTTCAGGAATTTGACATTACTATACTTGACAAACCAAGTCAGGAGAATGTGGTTACAGATTTTTTGTCCAAGTTACAACAACAAGATGATGAACCAATTCCAGTCGATGATTCCTTCCCAAATGAGATTCTCTTCACTATATCAACAAAAAGTCCACAATTCACTAACATTGCGAATTACCTGGTTACTTGCATTTTCCCACCTCATTTCTCTCTGAGGGAATTCAAAAAATTGGTTGGAATCAGTGGGCAGTATATGTGGTTCAATGGGTTGCTCTTCTGAACTGGCATTGACAACGTCATGAGTCAATGTGTACCTAAAGACGATGTCTTCAATATACTTTGTGCATGCCACACGGAACCCTACGGAGGATATTTTGTTGCTCAAACGACTTCCCAGAATAGGGTTCATGTGGCCACTTCAAGTAACTTTTAGGTACTTTCCAAAATGTATTTACTTATTCAAAATAAATAAATAAATTGCAATTAACCTAGAGGTGAAAACCGGTTCTTTGGCGCCCCTAAGTGATGATAGAGTGAAAATAAAAAAATCGACGATCTATCATCATGATAAAAAAAAACAACAAAAATAATAAAGGTAGTGAGCACACCATGACACATTTAGTGATATTCCCTTTCACTATCTATTATATGATGTGATAGGACCCTTTTCTTGTTCCTATCGTTGTGCTGCTTTTGGTACAGAGGCAAGAATCTTTCTTCCTACTGCTTCCCTTGTTCTCATTGCTTGTCAGAATTCCACATACTTGTGGCCTCGGCAATTGATATGCATGGGTCCTACCTTCTTTTTCCTTGGTTCCTTTTCATCATTGTTTCTCTGTCACACATTGTCCTTCTCTCGCCAGTCATCTTGTCACCACCTTCCATTGGCCATTGTCTTTTCTCCAATTGGTCTTTTCCATGATGCTAATGCCATTTTTCTTCTCTCCACATCATCCTCCACTCATGGTTATCTCTACTTCTCTCTTGTGTAGATTTATGATAGATTTTAACGCTAATCTTTTCAGATCTACTATTTACTTCCTCCACTAGCCCGTGACATCATCTTCATTTGTGGTCTCCATGCCATCAACTCTGTAGCAATCACATCAATGCCATATGTCTCACGAACATTGGTAGTAGGGAGTACTCTTTCTTTCTTTTACAAGCTTATTAAATGTTATTTATTTTTCTAATAATTATTTGGCATATGCCCAAGACAGTCATCTTTAAGTTGGGGGAGATCGTGGGGTTACTTTCCATACTATTCATCATTATTTTCATTGGCCCATTTTTATTCGATGTTAATTCCACAATATTCACTATTATTACCCATCATTAGCCAACTCCCTTGGTCACATTACCGGTTACTTCCCATAAAATGACTATTCAAAATCTTCATTAACCATCTCCATTTTTATCCTTTTCTCTGTCTCTATAGCCATAGTGTAAGTTGGAAAGGAAGTTTTTGTTGCACTTTGAAATCATGGGAGGAGATCATAGTAGACAAGAACCCATGACAATGAAGAAGATCTTAACCAATGAGGAAGCATACAAAATATTTAAGCAGGATGCTTGGATGACATATTTCAAGAAGTTGTGTGGTTTTGATGATAGGGTTGTTGTGGAATTTGTTGAAGGGTTTCATAAGAATAGTATTACTTTGAGGAGGTTACAATTTATGATCATCGTGCAAACAATTGCAATAGTCACTGGCCTTCCACATATAGGTGACTCCTTTCCCAACTCCTCCTCCCATGTTACAAACCTCAAGCTCCACAAGAAACATTTTTTACAAAGAGGGGAATCTTCCAAGATGGTGCAGGGCTAGGGAACTGAGCGTAAGTCCCTTCTATCACTGTGGATGAAGTTGCTAAGTTTTTAATCCAGTATGTTACCTATGAAGGGTGGTACATGTATTACCATGCTCACCATTTTAGGATCATGTTGCACTTGCATAATAATATTTTGATTAATTGATGCAAGCAAGGTGGATAAAAGACTCTCTTCAACTTGAAAATGACCAAACTCAATATGAAAACAACTCCTTACAACACAAATCCCATAGCTTGACTCAATCACTCTTCGTATGGCTTGTAGCCCTCAATAACCAACCAATGGAGATATCTTTTAGATAAGGTCATATAGTGGCCTATCAAACACCATAAAGGTTCACCAAAGAGTCCTAAACCACATACCAAAAGATTACATAGGGTTTCTTTGATCCAACATCAAGAACCAATAACCTGCCCTATTTCTAGGCTACTAAATTAGCCCACTTTTCCAAAGGAACCTTATCTTAAACACTTGGAAAACATCCAAAACCACTAGACAGTCTTGAATTGTGACACAAAACATTAGATTCCCTCACCAATTTTCAAATTTAGACCATCTAATATGCTCCACCAAGAAACCCTCATTTTACATACAAATACCTAGGGTTTATTGAGTCTCGCACATCCTAGACTCGAAGCACCTCAAAATTATATCCAATAGACTTCAAATGGTCTGCACAAACTCACAATACTGATACATGAGTAACTCCTTCACTATTTATACAAAATCCTTCATTAGCACACCATTTTCGTAAGGAAACATGCACTATTTAACCCTAGGGTATGACCCAAATCATACAATCTCCACTCCCCTACCTATAAACACATTGAAACACCTATTTTAACATCAAAGGATTCATTCCATTGAACAACAGTTCCAAATAGTAGGTGGAATGACTAATTCATGATTTAGACTCCAATCAAAACCTTAAATCTGAGAAAACAAGGTTGCTACAGAAATTTGGTGAAAAATCCTTCTAATCTCAAAGTTAGACTCTCAAAATAGATTCAAAAGAAAGCTAACACATGCTATTGTATCATCTAATGTATTTTAGTACATTTAAGACCTGTATGGGTCCATACAACTATATGGGTCCGTACAAGATGAACAAAGTTTAGAAAACTCATAAAATTGGTAGAAACATCATTGTATTCTTCAATAGACACATCAACAACCTCTCATTGAAGCCTTTGGAGGCTTCAAATACATTTTCAAATCAGTTTCTAACTACCCAATTCCTACAACTACTTTTTGAATTCCATGACCCTTCAAATTCCCATTTGTTGCACTTTGACAATTACATCTTTTTGTGCCACTTTTACTAATTTAACCCCCTAAGACTCAAAACCACCTATATCCATCATTTGAAATGTCCTATTTATCATTAAAAAATGGTCATTAAGACCTTATTTAGCACAATAGACTCAAAACATAACAAAACCCTAAAGCCTACTTGGTATCATCTTAAATCAATTGACAAAGATTGTTTAATGGTGCTCCTGCGCCATACATCCCAACATAGAACTTTTCCAAGTCCTTGGAAAGAACCTTGAAAATTGTCCTCCATTGGTCTTCATTTGTCTTTGACCTTCAAGCTTTCCTTTAACATGTTCACTTTGCATTAGTTTATCACTATCATTAGCATATTTTTCATCACCAACCCTTGGTCCTTGCTCCAACTGTGCACTCTGCTCTGTGGGGTGTCCTCCAACTTTTTCATCATCCAACTCTATCATCACTTCTTCCTTGACATCTGCACACAGGATTTTACCAACTTCCATCATCTTCCTCAACTCTCCATGCATAGTTCCCTATTCAGTATGCCTCCTTTCATCATTGTTTCCTCTGTCATCCTTACAAAAGTCTGAACCAATGCATGTAGTGGTCTTTGTCAGACCTGCAAATTCCCTCTCCATTATCCAAATAGCATCATAAACCTCTATTCTCTCATCATTTGTCTTATCAACTTTGCAGACCTCTGTATCAACACCCTTTAACTTCCTTTCCACTATATTCACAACTACAGGGCACATGACTAACCCAACAAGCACTCCCTCACTTATTTCTTTCCTTTCCAAAGGCTTTCCACTTGTATACTGCTCTATACCAGACCAAGGCACATTCCCATTCACTTTCTTCTGCCACACAAGGCATTCTTCTTCATCTTTGTCTGCACATTACCATCATCCTTCCTATTCATTGTACTGACTGTATCAGACTTAGACATGGCTATAAACCTCATGCTTTCACCTTCCTCATTGCTCACATATTATTTTCTTCCCATCATTATGACCTCACCTTTCTCACTTGTTTCCTCAACCAATGGAGTTAGAATAAAGGTCTTCTCATCTTTTTCAATGCTATAAGTGTTTTGTCTTCCATGATAAACTACAAACCTGTCAAATTGCCAAGGTCTCCCAAGAAAAACATGACAACAACTCATAGGTAGGATATCACAAAAAACTTTATCTTTGTATGGACCAATTTGAAACTCCACAATAGCTTGTTCATTCACCAACATGGTTTGTTTTTCATTGACCCAAGATACTTTGTATGGTTTGGGTAAAAGCAAGAAGTTGGGTACACGAAGAGGGGAAATCTCGGGGAAAAAAAAAATTCGCAAGAAACGCGTACGTGTTTTCAAAGAAACGTGTACACGTTATGGATTGGGTAACCAAGCCTGGATCTGAAAGCATATGCATTCAGACTCGGGTACGCGAACGCATACGCGTACGCGTTTTGAGAAAATTTTTTTTTTAAAATAAACGACTGTAATTCATTTTCCACCATTTTGGTGTGAAGCTGATTAGAGGAAAGGAGAGCGCATACGCGTTTTAGAGGCGACTAAATTTCCACTGCACCTCCTCCCATCGACGCTAGTGACCTCATCGACTTCCAGGTTTTTTGAATTCTTCATTTTTTTTTGGTTTATATCTTTTTTTTGCTTTTTAATTAGTATTTAATTTTTGTTTAGTTCAATATTTTATTGTTTTTAATTGCATTTAAAAAACCAATAACGTTAATAAAATGAAGAAATTTAAATTGTCAGTTGAAAACCCTAAAAACTAAATCTAAATTGAACACATTTAAAATGTAGAAATTTCAAAACCCTAGGTTACAAAATTTACATAGGTCCCTAAAAATTAATTTACATTGTAGGTTAATCTTTGGACCTAAACCCTAAAACGTAAACCTAAAACCCTATTTACCGTAATTTACGTAAACCTAAAATGGACTATTTAGCCTAATTTAAGTAAACCCTATTTCAAAGGAAGAGTCTATGTCATAGAAACGTTTCAAAAAATATATGATTAGATAAAAAATTGGGTCTAGGGTTTAGGTTTTAGGATTTAGATCTCCTCTTCCTTTTTAAATCATCCAAGAGTGCTTGGAGGTCCAAATAGGTTCAAAATCCATCATGTGTCTTCTATATGTTTTCATGTCATCAAATCTCTAAATCTAAACCCTAAACCCTTATTTACCATTCATTTTGTTGTAGGACCTTAAAATTAAATTTGGTTGCCTTAGGCAACTCCACCAAATTTTATTCCCTTAAGCCATGGAACATTTTTTCCTAGTCCACCTTACTAGACATACATCCCCTTAAGCCATCCTATCACCCTAAATCCTAAATCAATGTCTTAAGGGGTCCTAATATGACATTTCTTAAGGGGATCAAAGAAGTTCTCAAAATTTGGTGAGTAGAGTTCAAGCTCATCTTTGTTTATTTTGTACATTGCAATTAGGTCACTAGTGCATATATCTATGTGTCCCTTTGAATGTATTCTATTAATTTTTCATTCTTATCTTTAGTATTCTTTGAAAACAATGAATGAGATTATAAATTTTAATGTTAGTGAACTAAACTTATAATTTCTTCTTAACTACTTTGTCCCACTATCTAGAGATCTTGTGTCTCTTAGATGACTTCTTGAGAGTTACTTAGGCCAACTTGTATAGTGAAGTTGAAATAAAGAGATTGTATAAGAGTTATTATCTATTTTAGGATGGGTCAACACATGTGAGAGTCATAAAAAAATACTTACCATAGTATTTTCATGCATTATTAGTGACTGTGGTGTTGCCATTTTGTTATTTCCTAGGAATCCTTATGGACCTATATATTGGATTCTTTGGGTAGAAGATGTATGCAATGTATTTTATAGAGTTATTCTATCCTTTTTTTTAATAGGATTAGGATTTTTGATATCATTGTTGTATTCTATAGAATCCCTATGAGTATATTATAACCATAAATCATCTAACAATGCATTGAGTTGTGTGGTAAATTAGAGGATAGTTATTCTTGAAATAGGATTCATAAAGTATATTTATATCTCTTTCCTTCTTATAGTTGCATATATTCTTATTTCTCTCTTTTTTCCTTTATAGTTGTAGATCTTATTTGGTATTATGAGACTATCCTCTAAGATTAAATTTCTATTTTCATGTATTATGTGGTCATGTACAAAATGGAAGATTTTTCATGTTGGGTTCTTGCTTTTGGCTTCTTAGTTACATGAGAAAGTACTAGTTGTTTTGAATACTATTTAAAGTTCTTACATATGTTGGTTTCATTCTTTAAATCCATGGTTAAATAGAAGAATTGGATTATTGAACCCTCATTACATGTTAGTTGTAGAGTTGATCTCTTAGCACGACCTAGAAGCTCCCAAAAAACCTTGTTCTTCTATTTGGATGTACAAAGTGATGGTTGTGGAATATTTTGGTTGCTTAAATTTCCTAGATAACCCTCTAGCATTTTTAGATATTTGTACTTGCATGTTATAGATTCATGTTGTTTTGATATGTGGGTTTTATAATTTGTACTAATTTTTTTTGTCTTGTATATCTATGATATTCAATTTTTTGGATTTCATTTTTGGTGTTAAATTCATATATTTCTATTTAAAGATGTTGAAATAGAGTTAGAGATACATGTATGGTTTTATAGGTATACATGTAAAATCAAAATATGTAGTTTTATAAATTTAATATGAAGAGAGTGTTATTTAGGATTCTTGTAGATGGAGATAGATGTAAATTTAAATATGTATTCTTTGGAATTAATTTGAGAAGCTTAGTTATGTCATTCTAAATGACGAAGTATTGGAATATCCTTGGGAATTTAATTTTTTGGTGGTTTCTTGTTGTGTTCCTAAATTATGGTTACTTTTTTGTGGGTTTACATCAAGTTGGATCTAGATTTAATATCTAGTACCAATCATGAAGGATATACATGTTATAACTAGCTATCAATATTGTGCATATTACTAATGAAATATTGAATTTATATGTGGTAATACTCAAGATGTGTGAGTTGTATAATTTTTTGGTCTACCTATACATATAGGTTGCATTAAAATTATAGTTGGGTGGTCTAGAATAATATATATTTTTTAAAGTGTTGATAGTGTATTATGTGTATAGGGATCAATCCACTTATCCTAGGGAGATGATATTCTTGAAGGATGTATGGATGAACTCATTAAAATAAAGAGTTAAATACCATTCTGATTGTTGAGAATGAATAATTTTTCCTTCACTTTGGGATTAGCAAGACCTAGGAGAGTATTTCTAGAGGTAGCCTTTAATAATATTTAATCACAAATAAAGATATATTTAAAATATAAAAAACTATAACAGTATCTATATACATGAAATTTGAAAATTTAGATAAATCAATTTATGTCCTCGGATTTAATTAAATTTTGTCATACTTGATTAATACATCTATTCATTTTGAATTGTAGGACCTTAAAATGAAATTTGGTTGCCTTAGGCAACTTCACCAAATTTTATTCCCTTAAGCCATGGACCATTTTGTCCTAAGACCTTACTACACATAGATCCCCTTAAGCCATCCTATACCCTAAATCGTAAATTGATGTCTTGAGGGGGAATTTGACATTTCTTAAGGGGATAAATTTGGTGAATAAAGCTTGACCTCACTCATCTTTTTTTTATATTTTGTACTTGCAATTAGGTCACTACCATATATCTATGTGTCCCTTTCAATGTCTTCTATTAATTTTTCATTCTTATCTTTAGTATTATTTGAAAATAATGAATGAGATTAAATAAATTTTAATAAAACCCCATAATTTCATAAATCTACCCTTCATATTAACAACCCCACACTGGACTCAATTTATTGTGTGTACATGCTATGAATTTTTAATGTTATGGATTTTATTTAATGTTATAAATCAAATGGTCTTCAAATGAAATATATTTTGAATTTGTGCATGTTCAATGTGATTTTTAAATAACTTTCAAATTGTGTGCATTATTTAATTAGTTTGTTGATATATATTTTTTAATTGTTTAACATGCAGTTGCCATATCATTACTCACATGGATTTGTTGTTTAATTTAGAGGATTTTATGCCCAATGAAGAAATTCCTATAGATCCCATACATCCCAATCCACCACATGAACATAACCCTAGCACATCTCCACATTCTCCACCACCAAACCCCCCACCCCCTCCTGTAGTTGATGAAGATCAATTAAGAGAGAATATTAGAGAAAACCTCATTGTCATTCAAGGAAATATAGATCTTATAAAAAATGAGTCTAGAGTCCCTCCCCATCTCGCACGGTTTGCATCTATGATGAAAACTATTGTTGATTATGTTCGATCTATTGATGTGGACCTAGTTAGGTTCCATCAATGGAGAGAAGAGAGGAGACAATTCTATGTGGATGGATTGTCATATAAAGAAATCAATGACCTGAAAATTACCAAACAAGCCATGTGCCAATATTTTATTAATCCCCAAACAAACCAACCCATTCCAGCCACAAAAAAATGAATTTCAATTTTATGGTGTAGGCACCCGCAGATAGCTACACATTTTTGGGACAGATGGTGGATGGTGTTTGATACTCCACCACATGGCAACAGTGAGGTGCCCTTATACTTTTTGAGAAAGTTATGGGCTGAGTTTGAGTTGGGTTAAAAACCCAACTATTTTGATACGAGGTCATTTCAGGGAGTTGGGCGTGGCATGCCTCAACATAGACTAGGAGCATGCGTCGATCCTTAGCAGCGTGCTCCAATTGCTCCTATTGTTCCTCTTCCTTCTCCTAGTGTTCATGTTGCATTTCAACAACAAACCATGTTATCGACATTAGGAGAATTGAGTTCACTTTCAGGACATCTCACTCAATAGTCTACACATGCGGCCACTGAAGTGGCCAATAGAGAGCATGGAGGCTTGGGCTATAGGGATACTCAAACATCCACTTCAGGTGACGCACACGCATCTGGGACGGGGTCATACCTAAATTTACTATATTCTGAGGATCGTCCTACACAGGTATGTTCATTTTTTGAACTTAAATTTAATTCAAGTTTGAAATATGAAAAATTCATGTAAATAATAACATCAAATTATATATATAATACAATATTAATTCAATAAGTGTTTGGTGTAGATGCATGATCACGTGATGCCTGAAACTCAATATGATCATCGTGTGCATATGTTGAGTGCTGTAGATCTAGGCTCACCTTTTGGACAGGTACTTGAACCAATATATATATTAAATAATTTGTGTGGATATATATATCTAATTTAATTTGAATTTGTACACATTTGTGAATTGATATATTATATCTAGATGCAGGGAGGTCATACAATACCTAGTATTGACCAACCACAAGTTACAGTGGTGAGCAGACATCATCAGCTCAGGTGCGTGCTTTCAAAATTTTGTTAAGTTTAAATTAAATAGACATCATAGATCTAATTTAATTTTTTCATTTACATACACATGTGTCAATGATCTATACAAACTGTTGTGTACATCTATATGCAGGAATTTCATGAGATACCCATGGCGAGCCGCACACTTGAGACATCATTGGCGTTTATGCATGGGCAATCTCAGGTGCATGATCATGAGGTCATATCATTCGAAGTTGTAAACTTTACTTTAAATCTCATATACAATTTTTATGGACCTTTTAAATATATATATATTCGAGGTTTTCACATATTGTTTGCTTTATATGAATATGTAGGATATAGTAGATCAGACATTTGCATCTTCTCAAATGACAGTTATGCTACCCGTTGAAGAAAATGTACTAGTTACAGATTCGCATGATCATATGGTAATTTATGCATACTAGAAATCATTTTTACTATATATAAATACTAGATATTTAATTAAATTTATTTTTATCTAAAATTTTATATTTTCATGTTTAAATGTGTTTAATTATATCAAAATTTCTAGAAATAAATTTAAATCTAATTTCAAGTTTCTTGTACTCTTTTACAGCATGATGCGGGTACATCTAGTCAACATGGAACAAAGAGGAGACTTGATTTGACCGATCAGCCTGAAAGTTAGATGGTTTAAATATATTTTATGGACTATAGATCTCTAGTTTTATTTAAATATATGTGTTGGACTTGACATATAAATTCTATGGACTATCTATCTCTAGTTTTACTTTGAACATGTTATCATATTTGTGTTTAATATTTATATCAGTTGACTTTAAAATATGATGATTATATATTGCAATCAATTATGATATCTTGTTATGTTCATTTTCATGATTATATGCACTCATACATTAGACTATTTATATTTTATCTAATTTTCAAGTATTACATGCACTATATAAATTCTTATCCAGAATCAAATTTAATATATATATAATTTATTACATGGTTAGGTGAAAAATTAAAACATTCCTTAAATAGTTTAGATCATATTCATAATAAATTAAGGGCAGATAACTTTAACTATTTTCCAATTAGATAGCAAATATTTGAATCAATAAACAAAAAAACTATCTCCTTCTACATGTATAAAATGTATAATCTATACAATTGAATAATTATATAAAATGTGGTAAATACAAGACATGAAATGTATAATCTATAAAATTGGAACAAGATATTTAAAAAGTGACATTGAACAAACATATATAATGTATATCAAGATGTTTATTACAACTATATAATATGATGAAACATATATGCGCATGTAGATACAATTAAAACTTATCAACTTTTAGGTGAAGACCAAAAATTGACATTTACATAGTCTCGATAAAATAATTTTTCAGTTCAACAATCACTTCGTAGATCGACTTGATGAGAACCTGCAAAAATAATTAATGTAAGTAACTACAATTTTTATGGTTCATTTAAGAAAAAAATTCATGCGAGAAAAGAATAGTATATAGTAAATTCCATACAAATTCAAAAGATGTTTTCCATAGGATGGATTAAGGGGACCTAAGAGGATATATAGCTTAAGGGGGGTCTTAAAAGAATGGCTTAAGGAGATATAAGAGGATGGTTTAAGAGGATTCATATCATGAACCCTAGGATATGGCTTAACAGGTCCTACGAAGATGGCTTAAGGGGAATTATGAGAGTCATTTAAGAGGATGGCTTAAGGGGATGTAAGAGGGTGGATTAAGGGGAGTTGATAAAATGACTCAAAGGGATGTAAGAGAGTGTATTAAGGGGATGTAAGAGGGTGGATTAAGGGGAGTCAATAAAATGACTCAAAGGGATGTAAGAGAGTGGATTAAGGAGATGTAAGAGGGTGGATTAAGGGGAGCTGATAGAATGGATTAGCATGAAAAGTGCATTGTATATATCGAAATATATCATAATTATTAGAGTCCTTTAAGGGGATGGCTTAAGGGATGTAAGAGAGTGGATTAAGGGGAGTTGATAAAGTGACTCAAAGGGATATAAGAGAGTGGATTAAGGGGATGTAAGAGGGTGGATTAAGGGGAGTTGATAGAATGGATTAAAGGGATGTAAGATAGTGGATTAAGGGGATGCATGTTATGAACCTTACAATATGGATATTAATAGGCCCTAAGAGGATGGCTTAAGGGGAATTATGAGAGTGACTTAAGGAATGCAAGATTATGGATTACAGGGATGTAAGAGGATATGACTTAAGGGTGCTTTAAGAGGATGGATTAAGGGGATGAAAGAGGGTGGATTAAGGGGAGTTGATGGAATGACTTGAAGGGATGGAAGAGGGTGGACTAAGGGGAGTTGAGATAATGAATTTATACTATCAATTAAATGTATCTAGAACTATATATAGTTACCTATCTCTATATTTGAATTCCATTGTAATATATGTGCATCTCCTCTCTTGTTTGTAAAGCATCTAATTTTGGGAGACCTAAAACAAAAAATGATATAAAAATTTAATTAGGAAATGATTAAATACAAATATATATATATCAATTAACTATATAAACAACTAGATATACTTACCAATATTTATTTACTCTGCTGTACCATCTACATCCTCTCTTTTTCAATGCATCTATGATTGTCTCGTGATCATCCATTGAAAGTGTCCATAAAACTTTATTAGTAGGCCTCCCTTGATATCTAACTAGTTTTATATTGGTTGCCAAAATCAAATGTGAATAATGTATAATCTTCAAATGCAGGCAAGCCATTCTTTCTCATCAAATATTTTCGAAGCCAGGTGCCAACAACAACCACTGAACTAGTTGGATACTCAAAGTTGTCATCATCCACTCTAGGATGTGCCAACTTATGTTTTCTCTCAACACATCTAGCCAACCAATAATCTATCTCCTCTTCATTCCCCTCAGGTGCAACAATAGCATACACATGTCCTACAAAAATAAATACAAAATTCAATAAAAAGTGACTTATATTTAATTGACATATAAACATCCATACATACAAAATTCAACTCAATAAATAATGTACCTTCTTGTACAAGATTTGAAACACGATCATAATCATCTGATGCGAACACTTGATTATCTTCAATTATCGTTCCATGTTGAACATTTGTCGATGTAGGCGTTAAGGCTCTTTGTTGCCATTGTTCGACCCATTCCGTATTTTCACATGCCTCCCAATCACCTGCAATACAAAATTGACAAAAACATGCCAATTCCCTTGTCCATATTGTCCATGTGTTTGCATTTGAACTCTTAAACGAATGCCATTTTGTAGATCCATTAATTGTTTCACAATCTTGTCGAGAAAAAATATCATTTTCTTCAACTAACCAAAAGAAGCGTCGAATTATTGAGCTCTCACTTGTTCTTGTAGATAATTTGGTATTGCACCAATCTACAATTGCACATGCATCTCTAAATTTCGCAGCATCCTCAAATTTTAGTTGCTATCTAGCAAGAGCTCTTTTCACACATGCACCTGCTCCATCGTGTTCACCCTTACCATGACCAGCTTCAAAAGAACTCCATATGTGTTGGATATTATTTTCCTTATGAACTCTACATAACCAATAAAACATTCTAGCATTTTTGAATTGACCCATGCAATTATCTGACCATATGAGATGTTCTAGCATTTGAATTCCTCTCTCTTTTAAATTTTTATAAAATATATCAAAACAATATTGTACAAACTCAAATGAATGTAATCGATTATCACTTACATAAAAATGGTACTCTCTCAAAATTTTCCTATTATCTTCTATACTATCTTCTGCATGTCTATAAACAATGTGAACAAATATAGCTACTTGCATTGAATTATAATACTGTGATTGAATTTCTTCTTGTGGAGCAAGAGTATAATTTTCAGCAAAATCAACAACTGACAATATACTTCCCATTGGGAATGTGTTTTTACATAAACAAAATTGATTATCAAGCCAATGAGCATTATGAGAGTGTTGAACATATTTAGGTACAAACTTATCTTTAAATTCATTAATAAAAGCATGCACACTAACTTTTTCCACAATTAGCTCAACACGTTTTCCAATTTTTCCATCTTTTAAAGAATACTCAACATTTTTAAAAATTTTAACATCCACTAATTGTTGTCCAAATTCATTTAAACTAATTTCATGCATACATTCTCCTAATAATGAAAAGTTACCACATCTATCGCATTCTCCATAAATGCGTGCTTTAAAAAAAAATGAGTTTCCATTTAAAGAGGGATCACAAAACAAACCTGCTATAAAATTTTTGATTCTTTAAGGTGGCATATTAATGCCACAAATGTCATGCATAATTTGGTTAGCATGCAAAGTGCATCGTATATATCGAAATGTATCATAATAATAACGAAATTGTACATAAGTCTTACAACAACAAGAGATTCGTTGCTTATTAATTCTAACATACCAAGGTTTACACTTTTCGAATGATCTTTGACTTATGTTAATATTCAATGGTAAGATTGAAGCATCTAAATTTTTTTATATAATTTAGTTTGAGTCATATCTAAGAGATGCTTTGGATGAGGTTCACAAATTTTGGAACCCACCCTTAATTTTAAGACATCTCTAATGTTAGGCGATACTCTTGTATTATCATGCCAAAATTTATGGATTAAAATTTTTATTTCATTAGTTAATTTCATGTCTGATCTTGGGAGTCTACCACTAAAACTCTAACATTGATTAATAGGATCATTTTCAATACTTTCTCTTCTTTTAGCAGCTCTTATCAAAGTTCTAGGATTTACTTTTACACATTTACTAATCTTACTTAACATTCTTTTATTTGAAGTTGTTTTATCAACTAGAGCAGTTGTTATTGCACAACAAGCCACATTCTTATATTTCGATCGGCTTTTCTTACCAATAACATCAATAGCATTAGCAACACTAGATATGACTTGTTCTACTGAATCATCTTTTTTTTTTTTTACAAAAATACCCAATTTTTTCATCACTTTTCTCATTTTCAACATTCTCATCAATTGCACCATGAGTTGACATTGGAATCCTAATTTATTTCTATAAAAAAACATTTTATATATTTTATTTCCATAATTTCTAATTTGTCTCGAAGAAACTTTACCATGAAGGTTATCTAGCACATCTGTTTCAATTGTAAAAAAAGCATTTTCACCTTCATCCATAGGAGTTTCATTTTCATTCACACAAGGGGTTTCATTTTCATTTTCAAATGTAAAAGGGATTTCATTATCATTTTCATTAATATGAGGGATTTCATTCTCATTTACATTCTCATAAGATATAATTTCATCATTTTCTTTTTTCTGCATTGTTTCAACCCTAATATTATTGATCTCATCAATGGTGTATCCAGCTTCATCTAAACAAGCAATATCAATATTATGAGAAATTGGGTTTGAACACATACCTGGATAGATTGTTTGAATAGGTGCATTTTCCATACCATTGGGAGGTGGATTTGAAGACACACCCGAAGTTGTTTGCATATCATTCAAAGTTGAAGTTGAAGGCACAGTTGGGTTTGTCTCCGTAATTGCATTTTCTTCTATATTCACCATCTCCACATTTGCATCATCTACATTCATTTCATCATTCATGGCTTCCTCTTCAACATTCTTGGAACTAGATGTCTCCAAATCTTTCATTTGACGATTCCTTTCTCTCCTTTCCCTTTGTCTTTTTGCCTCCTTATCTTTATTTGCTTGAACTTCTTCGAGTGTCATTAACTTTCTACATCTTTTTTTTTTGTCTTTGCTTATCACCCATGGTTACCAAACCCTCTTTGATGACAAAAACAATAACTCAAAAAACTTATTTCCAAATTTCCACCTCCTTCAAATATTCAAATTAAACTAAGTACTATGAAGATCATTTTTTCTATAAACTCTGAAGTATAAAAACATCATGAGTACATCCAAAAATTCACTTTTTCCAAATCTTCTTGTAAAAAGTTCTTGCACTTGATTCCACTTCAGAAACTTCAACCTGCACTTTGTCTTTTCCAACAATTTGAATAGAATATGCCCTGCACAAGACAAATTTGCAATAAAAAATATAAAAAATGACACTTTCAGACCGTACTGTAGAAAATAAATATTGTAGGAAAATCGTTGATGCAAAGCAACATACCAATCACCAACAACACCATACTTCTTCAAGGGATTTCAATCCCAAATCGAATCAGCAGAAAATCAAATATAAAACTGTAGGAATTATTTATCAAAATTCAATTTCATCTACCCACTTAACAACATCCTTTATTTTCCTCAACCATTCATAGGGTAGCCATCAATAATCAGCAATCTTTATGTTTATCAAACACAAAAACTTCAAAGCAGCAACTTGATCATAATCACTGAACCATTCAACATTCTAATATTCATTCCTCTTTACCTCTCACTCTCTAAGGCAAGATATCAACAAGCATTCCTTCTTACTTTCTATCAGACAACTAAATCATGGTAAACATCATTATTATGCTGAAACAAACCAGGAATTTACACCCAAACTCTATTCTATCAGACCTTGCACCTTTTGTATCATTGTTCAATTTTTCATAGAGTATTCCTACTCCACCCAACAAAATAACCAACCAGACTCATAGACCCTTAGCCATAATATCAGTAAACAAGCATTTAATATCATTCTTTTCTTTGTTTTAAGCAAACATCTATGTTTTGGATCAGACAATGCCTTATTCCTCTAATAGGTCTGTCAAACATTAAAATGGATAATTACATTCCTATCACCAACTCAATGCATATTTAGGGACACCTTCCATCACATCACAACATGTCAAAGTTCTCATACTTTTCCCATAAAGAAAATCATCATATTTCAGACTGTACACTGTCAAAGGCTACAAAAAGAGGCCTGATTTACAAAGGAGACCCCTTCCAATCACTCCCAAACTATTCAAAAACTAAAAATAGTCATAGGAAATATCACAAAACTCCTGATCTCACCATTCTCATGGACTTTAAACCATAAAAATAAGCTGATCCACAAAACCCTTGTTTGTAGGGTGAAAAAAACACAAATTAAGGAGGGTTTCTTGAATAAAACATTTGCAAAATTGGCCACCACTTGAAACATGCTTCAATATGTCTTCCAAATCCTTTGGAAACATCTCCAAGCCCTTACTCATTTAAATCCTTCAATACCCTACTTGAAACCTCCATTCTTGAAGAGGAAAAAACTCAGATTTTAGCCTAGAGCAGCAACTCCACCATGTTATTCAGTCTTTTCCCTGCACATATAATCATAAAAACATATCTAATATCCTATCCCTAACCTACTCCACCAATCTTCTTGACCTACATTGGTGGAGTAGTGATGAAAACCTTGTTAGACTCTTAAAACTCAAGATTCAGAAATTCCAGACCCTCTTCCACTAAAATTGATGTAACTTTCTTAATACTTAACGAAAACAAGTCAAATCACCACCAAAAGAAAGTAGATTCTGCCCTCTTTCCAACCATGTCAATTGAGAGTCCTTACAATTAAGTACCAGACCGTACCAATCATGGGAACAGTCAAAAACGCTGGAAAAAACCAAAAAAATACTAAAGTAGGGAACTTTTATTATTTCTAACTCTTCAAGAATACAATGGAATCCTTTTGCTCGACCTTTACATGCTTTTTATAACTTTTCCCTCCTTGCAACTGACTTACAAACTTCCTCCATCGGTTCAACTACCTTTTAACTCTTAATATGCTTGATTTATGCCTTTTTGTTTACATAATCACATTTTGACAACAATATTGCATTATTTGCATTTTTACCTCCTAGTGACTTCTTTTATGACTTAATTATATACAATTAAGACCTTGTACATCATTTTTCCATTACATTTGTGCTTGACTTATGAAATCATGCCCTTTACAATGCAATTTTGAACATTTAACCTTTTACAAATTTAAAAAGCATTTGATGCCCAAGGTGCTCCTGCACCAATCGTGTTTTACCAGAATTTTCCAAATTAGGAAAAAATGAATATATTAGAAACACGTACGGGTTATGAAACGTGTACGCGTTATTTTCAAAAAATGCATACGCGTTTAATAATGCGTACACATTCCGTTTTCCCAACGGGTCAATAGGTAACGCATATGTGTTACAAAACGCGTACACATTTTATTTAAATAACGCGTACGCGTTTCTATAACGCATACATGTTATTTAAAAATTGAATTTCCACACCACTTCCAGGCTTGGTTTTAGGCTTAGAAAAGGCTTGGCAATCTGAGCCTTAGCCTTTGACCTGTAACTAAAAAACTAAGGCAGATTGAAGAAGAATGTCCAACTTTGACAATATAGCTGATGGACTTTTTTTCTGAATGAATCTATAAAATTAAAACCCATTAGATAACACAATGTATAATTTCTAAATATATAAATTTTATTAATATTGAATTATGTTTGCTATTTTTTGATTAATTTCTAAGCAAACTAGTCCTTAAACTTGAAATATCAGGTTTTTCTGGTTTTTTAATAACTTTTTATTGATTAAGTTTCTTGTAAAAAAAATTATATGGCATCAAACTTCAGACAATTCTCTACACAATGAAAAAAACAAGAGTCAAAAAATGTTTTTTTTAGGTCCAATTATGTTGTCCGTACACGTTGGTTTTAAAAAACATCAATTAAGGCCAATAAAAAATTAATAAAAGAAAATATATTCAACCAAAAATTACAAAAAAAAACCCACATCAAACTTCATGTTGTTAGCTATCATTTCCCAAAAGGAATTAGCAAAATAATTTTATTTGGGTCAAAAAGTGTTGTCCGTACACCTGCTTGGTATGGTAAAAAAATGGACTTTTAAAAAGTGGTTTTTATAGATCCCTATCAAAATTTAATTTCTATAATCTGAGTATTTTAATAATTTACATATTTGAAAACTTGATTCAAAATTCAAAATTTCATATTACTGACTTTTTTTAATATTCATTGTGTAAGTGCCTCAAATTTTCAGTCCAAATGTGACAAATTCTGAAAAATAGCAAAAACATTTCCACTTTTTGAGTTTTTTGTGTACCCAACTTCTTGTATCAGCCTGTTTTTGTTTAGGTACCCTTTCCAAATGCAATTTTTCAACCATATCACTAGAGACCATATTGTCAGTACATCCAGAATCCACAATTACTTTGGATCTACAAGTAGTCTTAAACTAGGCTCTCCTCTGAATTTGTTCTTTCTCCATGGATGCCTTCAAGGTTTTCCCTCTCACCATCAACATCTCTCCAACTTCAGAAGTAGCACGAAGAGTATTGGAATTTGAGCTTTCAACTTCATCTTTATAAGCAATTTGGGCTCTCCTTTTAGATTTCCTTTCCCCTGCACTTGATGTGGTTCAAATATTCTCAAGGCACTTGAAGGAAAGGTGACCAAACTCACCGCATATATAACATCTTCCTAAAAACTCATTGAAATCTCTCCTTTGCCTAAAGCTTGTTCTTCCACCTTTCCCTCCACCTCTTGATTCAGGAGCTTGTTCTTTGATCTTATCAGCATCTTCAAGATCCTCTTTGAATTTCCTTGGTGTTGAAGATGTACCTCTACCCCTAGAAATATTCCCTCTTCCTCTTGTTTCCTTTTCTTGTCTCCTTTTGAGTTTCTCTTCTACTCTAATTGCCATTTAAAAACATTGTTCCACAGTTTTTGGTGCCAATAAACTAATTTCATCTTGAATGTTATATATTAGGCCATTGAGATATCTAGCTACTCTTTCTTCCTCATCCTCATGCTTAGTTCTTATACTTAGCCTATAGAATTCTTCAATATATGTTTTCACATCTTATTCCTTTTGCCTAATATTTTGTAATCTTTTAAGTAACTGAACATTATAATCACAAGGAACTTACCTTTTAGTTTTTCCTTCATTTTCTCCCAAGAAGTGATCTTGGTCTTCCCATTTCTCTCCCTTTCATCTTGCACAAAGTTCCACCATAGCAAAGCATTTCCTTTCAATTTGGTTTTGGCCTTCTTAACTTTGTGTTCTTCATCAATCTCCTCACTGTCAAAATAGTTTTTCAAAGCCCCAATCCAATCCAAGAGCTCTTCTCCATCTATTTTTCCCCCATACATAGGCACATCCATTTTTCTATGTCCATCTTTCTTCACAACCTTCAAAAGCTTCAACATCCTTACATCATTTGGATCCATCTCTTCCTCTTCACTATAAGTCTCTTATTCTTCAATATCACTCTCATCCATATCCACCCCTATTTTTTATTTCAATGCAGCCATCTCTCTTCTCAAGGCTTCAATTTTTCTAGCCTACTCATCAACCCTTCTTGCAACTATGCTTCATTTAGGAGGCATCTTAACACTAGTGCCTCTTCACCTTCCAACCTATAAAAAAAACCAACAAAAACACCAACAAGGGATCTATTAACTGGGCTTTGATACCACCTTATTCAAGCAAGGTGGATAAAAGACTCTCTTCAACTTGAAAATGACCAAACTCAATCTGAAAACAACTCCTTACAACACAAATCCCTCAACTTGACTCAATCACTCTTCTTATGGCTTGTAGCCCTCAATAACCAACCAATGGAGATATCTTCTAGAGAAGGTAGTATAGTGGCCTATCAAACACCATAAAGGTTCACCACAAATTCCTAAACCACATACCAAAATATTCCATATGGTTTCTTTGACCCAGCATCAAGAACCAATAGCCTGCTTGTTTCTAGGCTACTAAATTAGCACACTTTTCCAAAGGAACCTCCTCTTAAACACTTGGAAAACACCCAAAACTACTGGACAGTTTTGAATTGTGACATAAAACATTAGATTCCCTCACTAATTTGTAGATTTAGACCTTCTAATATGTTGCACCAAGAAACCCTCATTTTACATACAAATACCTAGGGTTTATTGAATCTCACACATCCCAGACTTGAAGCACCTCAAAATTGTATCCAACAGACTTCAAATGATCTACACAAACTCACAAGACCGATACATGAGCAACTCCTTCACTATTTATATAAAATCATTCAATAGCACACCATTTTCATAAGGAAAAATGCATTGTTTAACCCTAGGGTATGACCCAAATCATACAATCTCCACTCCCCTACCTATAAACACATTGAAACACCTATTTTACCATCAAAGGAGTCATTCCATTGAGAAAAAGTTCCAAACAATAGGTGGAATGACTAATTCATGATTTAGACTCCAATCAAAACCTTAAATATGAGAAAACGAGGTTGCTACAGAAATTTGGTGAGAACTCCTTCTAATGTCAAAGTTAGACTCTCAAAATGGATTCAAAAGAAAGCTAACACATGCTATTGTATCATCCAATGTATTTCAAGACATTTAAGACCTCTACGGGTCCGTACAAGATGAACAAAGTTTAGAAAACTCAAAAAATTGGTAGAAATAGTGTTGTATTCTTCAATAGAAACATCAACAACCTCTTGTTTGAGCCTTTGGAGACTTCAAATACATTTTCAAATCAGTTTCTAACTTCCCAATGCCTACAACTACTTTTTGAATTCCAGGACCCTTCAAATTCCCATTTGTTGCACTTTGACAATTACATCTTTTTATGCCACTTTTACTAATTTAACCCCCTAAGACTCAAAACCACCTATATCCATAAAAATGTCCTATTTATCATTAAAAAATGGTCATTGAGACCTTATTTATCATAATAGACTCAAAACATAACAAAATCCTAAAGCCTACTTGTTATCATCTTAAATTTCAACAAAGATTGTTTAATGGTGCTCCTGAACCATTAATGTTTCTTTTTACTTGCATTTTTCTTTGAAACAATCATGTAGTCAATACCATAAGGGTCATGAAAATTCACTAGCTCGCCATGGCTTGATCAAGCTAATTGTGGTACATGGGATCCGTTCTACTACACCTTCTCTAGAATGGGATGCTTTCATTGACCCTAACAGGGGAAATAATGAAACTCCAGGGTGTTCTAAAAAGAGGGTAATGGAGGAAACCCTAGTAGGGGAATCCTTTATGAAAAAGAAAACAAGGGAAACCTTAGATGAGTCTCCTCAAAAAAAGAGGGACAGCTCCAGACCAAGTGACACAACACTACAAAAGGGTAAAGGAACACCCCCAACCAATCCAAAGAAGCAGTTCAAACTCCCCCTTCCACTAAGTTGGATAAGCTTGCAAAAGCAGATGATTCTATGATCGATGTAGAAATATTTGTCATGAACCTTGGCTAGAGAAAGGGAAAGATAGATAGGGAACTCCATAGTCAAAATCGACATAAAAGGAAGCAATTAGTTGATCAAGAATGAAGAAAAAGTCTTGTCCTAGAGGAATTGTAAGACCTTGACAAAGTAGATGAGGAGATATCAAGTCAAGAAACAACAATTGTAGGAAAGGAAATTGGAGCCAAACATGAGACAGACAACCAGGATGTATTTAGGGATAAAACCCTCCTGAGAAAAATGGGGGAAATATATGAGGAGCCTTTTCTATACATGAAGATATGGTATATGAAGAAACTCTAAGTGAGAATATGGGATATGAAGAGCACACTGTAAGGGAGGAGTATAATGGAAAGGGTAAACACCCTTGTGAGCAAGAGCATAACCCTAAAAATTATTACATTGAAGAATGTCCTCCATGACAGTCAGAAAAGGAGACTATTGGTTCTAAAGAAGCTTCAAAGGCTCTAGTTTTTTTTATTGCTTAAAACCCAAAAGAGGTATATGAAGAAGAACTTATTCCCCTTGGGAAATTATTTCAATTAATTACAAATCTTCAAACAAAGAACTAATAATTAAATGCATAGCTACAGGAGCTTGCTACATTAAATAAGCAGTAGAAGGAAGAAATTGATACAGTAAAAATAGGACTGTGTCAGACAATGAGGTCTCCTAAGGAACAAAGGGTCAGCATGGTAGAAGCAACCACTAGCACAACTCATTCACTTTCTACTAAAAACCTTGGTTTGTACTAATTATTTGCATGAGGACATGCAAATTCCTTAAGCAAGGGGGAAATAATGAGTGCAAAATATGTCTAATTCCTATGCCCTTTGTGTTTCATTCCATTACCTTTTTTCCCTCTTTCCTAATTCCTTTTGCCATTAATTATTATGAAAATAAAAAATATTTAATATGTTTTTAAAGGATGAAGGAATGCTTCTAAAATGCCAAATTGTTGAGATAGTGACATAATTTGATTGGTTTGCTACAAGAATTGGTCATGTTGAATGAACCGGCCATGTGGAAGACAATCCTTGAAGGGAATACAACATAGGGAATGGCAAGGGATAAGCCAAATGTGTTGTGAAATTGCTGCTTCTATTTTAACATTACATTTCAAGACTATTTTAATGTTGTTTTCAGGTTTGTGGCCTACGGCCAAACCAAAGACTATTGATATCCGATTTGTTGGCCATAAAAAACCATAACTTTTAATCGTAGTTTATAGTATTTGATGTGTTGATCACATCTATATATATAGTATGATTTAGACTATAGAGGGGAGATAGAGAGAAAATAGAGAACATAAATACATTTTGTTTTTGCTACAAACTAGATGAATAGAATTGGATGTTTGTAGTATTGAGTTAGCTTAATCAGCTTCTTTCCACTCACCTTGTGAACTAGAGGAAGTGCCCCCTCTCAGGATACTTAGTGAGGTTGTTTTGTGTTCTGATTAGTTAGAGTTTACATTCAATACGATTTGATTCATGTTGAATGCATTTTACAGTATGAATGGTTTATGATTTGATTTCCTTTTATGCTTGGAAAGTTTTAATATTCAATTTATTTAATTGGTTTAGTATTGCAATCAGTGTGATCAACTTTTTGTTATACACAGTTACCATTTGAAGTACAAGAAGTTCATTTTCTTCAGTAGTTTTCTTGTTGTTCAGTCATATTTACCGTTTTTGGAGACTACTTTGTATTTTGTCCTGTGAACTTCTTGTCGCACTACAACTTCTTGTCATCTAATTAATTAAGAGCATTTGATCAGTGTTCTACATTTAATTCAAGAGTGATTATGTTATCTGATTTAAGGAGTATTTTTATTTAGATCATAAAATGTTTAAAGATGAAAGTTAGAATAATTTCTTGTAAGTGTGAAAGTTGAATACTTGTTTCTCATAGAGTGCATCTCATATTTTCTCAACTTATTGTCTTCAGCCCTTAGGAAAACAACCCAAAAATATTTCATTAGTTTATGTTCCTTGGATTGACATACATGAATAAACTGAGAAGTCATACCAATTGGATTCACAAAACTATTTGAGAATATTATAAGGACAAGTTTGTAGTCCACAATTTTTCGTACACTTTGATCCATGCCTCATGGATTATCAACCCTTGATCCAATCTTTGATCTATTCCTTCATCCTTAATTTGATTTCATCCATTGATTACCATTTCAAATCATGACCATTGATCCATATCTTAGAAATATATAAATATCAAGCTATTTCATATCAAATTGGGGACACATCTTATGCAAAGTTACTATCCTAAATTGATCACTCATTCTTGAGCAATTTGAGAGCCTTTTTGTGTGAATCAACCTCATCAATCATCATCAAGATTTTGCAAATGACCATGGATTAGGAAAATTTGAGCAATCCACATCGATAACATCACTCAAATTGTACTCAATCCACAATGGGATTGGAGGCTTTCTAGTTATTTGATTTAATTGTTTATAATTTAAACTTCTTTGATGTTATTTGAATCATTTTGACTATGTTTACTAAATTTTGTTGGTGTATTACTTTTAGTTGATCATTGCTTTTTTAATTGACTCTATTTCATGATATTTGATCAATTGAATTCATATGCTTACATATTTCCATGCTTGGTGGGACCCATGTCCCTATCTAATCAATCTTTTGTGAAGTTTGTCAACTTTGTAGGTTGCAGGAACAATAAAGTTCTTTTTTTCTATAGGTTCACATCTTTGTTAAAGGTCTGAGCATATGCAAGTGTAGAGGTCCATGCCTTTGTGATGCAAGCAAGGTGGTTAAAAATCCCTATCCAACTCAAAATGGTTAATCACAATCAAGAAACAACTCTGTACACCACAAGTCCCTCAACTTGACTCTAACACTCTCCTTAAAGTTTGTAGCCCCCAAACCTTGACTTTGAAAAAATATCTTTTAGAGAAGGCCATACAAAGGCCTGGCAATCCACAATTAAGACTTACCACATATCCAACTCAACCTTTCCCAAAGGTTTCAATTGACTTCTTTGTAACAACTTAAAGATCCAATGTACACCAACCCTATTTTAGGCTACTAGATTAGCCCTATTTTCCAAAGGAAGTACTTCCTAGACTTCTTTTTTTCACTAAAAATTTATAGAAAATCACTAATTGTGTGTCAAAACACCCAAATCCACAACCATTTCTCATATTCAAGACCTTTACAATGTTGAACCAAGAAACCCTCAATTACCATGCACAAGACCTAAGGTTTATTCAAACTCCAACCTTCCAAGATTATCCAACCAAACCAATGACTCTAACAGATCACAAATGGTCTGCACCAACTTAAAAATTCCTCACATGGACTATACATTCAACATTTTAACAAAACCCTTCTTCAACAACCCATTTCCACATGGAAAACACACTATTTTACCCTAGGGCAACATCCCAAAACTCACAATTTACTTCTCTTCCACTCTAAAACCAATAAAACCTACCCTACCATCATAACATGCCATTCCACTGAGATACAAATTGGGACAGTAGATGGAATGGCTGATTACGTTATTTAATCTTCAAACAGAGTCTTCATTGGCCCAACACAGGTAATTCCAGAAAGCGAAATAAATCTCCCACAAAACTTGTTCTTAGACTCCCAAAATGGAATGAATTAGAAGCTAATTCATGCTAGAATATGGTACAAAGAGTTTTAGAGCAATTGAGGTTTGTACAGGTCCGTACAGAAACATAAAAGTTCAAAAATACAAAGTTTTTACAGAAGAAAACATTGTATATTGATGGGTAATCTTCAATACAGAACTTCACAGCCTTGTTCGAGCCTTGGAGAGGCTTTTGTAGCCAATACCTTCAAATTACAACAGCCCCAATGTTCATAACTATTTTTTCAAATTCTTGACCTTTCAACTTCCTAGAAAGTTCTATTTTTAACATTTTTTGCTTTTTTGACAACATTTACAATTTTGCTTTTGCAACTTTTTACATATTTGACACCTATTACCAAAAACCCATCCAAGTACATATCTAATGGTCTTGTTAGACCTTATTTAACATAAATTGACTCAAAACATCCTGATGCTAACCACTTAAGAACCATTCCTAATGACTTATTACAAAAGAAGTTGGTCTTATTGACCTTATTAAGACAAAAGCACATAAAATTCTAAAGCTTGCTCAATATCAACCTTGCTTGACCCTTGTTGACCAAAGGTGCTCCTGCACCACTTTATCATTATTTCACACTTTTGTTCAATCTTCACGCATATGTATCTATGAATAATCTTGTGCCTTTGTCAATGGTCCACACCTTTGTCAAAGGGTCACACCTTTGCTCTCTAATAGTTTTATGCTTTTGTTAGAAACATCGTGCTTCTATCAGAAATAGTCTGCACTTTTGTCTAATTTAGTTTTTCAATTGAATTTGAGATTTGGATTTGACCTAACCCTAATCACTTACTATTTGTTGATTATGTTTAACATAATTAACTTGTTACAACATGTGGCATTTGCAAAAAAAATATTTATTAATGTTTATCTTGAAGAGCTTTAATCTAGGACACATTTTTCAATTTAGTGCACTGAAATGAATTCATCTTTACTTTGGTGCAATAAAATGAACAACACAACTTACATCTTTACTTTGGGTTTAAAATGAATTCATCTTTCCGTTGGGTTTAAAAAGAACAATACAACTTGCATGCTTTGGATTTGGTTCTTAAAATGAACCAAACATTTGATCCTTTGTGCAGACTTAAAATGAACATGAGTGCTTTGTATTCTTTGATTGGTAGGTTTTGGGTGCGCATCCTCTCCCCTCGTGCCTTGTGCAAACTTGGGTGAAGAGAAACATCTTTAACTTGCATTTTTTTTCATTTTAGCTGAAGGATTTGTGTATCTATCCTCTCCCCTTGCGCTACATGATATCTTGGGTGATGAGAACATAGAAACATGAATCCTTCCTTTTGTTAGTAGAATTCCTTCCCTAGGACACATCTTTATTGAGAACCCAATGAATCTACCTCAAGCGACACTTTTTGGTGCACTACAAAAATTAGATGAGAGTGAAAGCTATAGTGTGATCTACACATGTAGTGTACTAGACTTTCGCTAGTGGTCCAAAGTAATTCTAGATCACGAGATGTATAAGTAGTCAATGGTGTTCATGGATGTTCCACCCACTAAGAGCTAATATGTACTAGAAGCCAAAGACCTATCAACCATCTTCTTATGGAGGTGCAACGAGATAGCATCATTTCGTGAACTTACTCGCTATGTAACAATGCTTGTTGAGGTGACAAAAATCTTTGCAAGGAACTTTTTATTCCAAGGTAAGAGGTGTTTCATGTACGCGAGCATACTCTAGTTGTCCATTAAAGAGAAGGTAGTTTATGAGCAGGCCTCAAATAAAAAGATATTCTCAATCTACCACTAAATAGGTTGTACTTCATGATGTATTTTCTTGTAGAGACCTTGTGATACTCTTTAGTGTGGTCTTATGGAAGAAGGACACACAAAAATCATCTAATCACCCAATCAATTTAGTTGAATACATTTTTATTGTGTTTTTATCATTTGCAAAACAATCAAACACTAAAATAAACATCAAACATGTCGACAAATTTACAAAATTTTAACCTCTAAAAAACTTACAACACTTTTGATTGGCAATTTTGTTCTTTCGTATGTATCTCAACGCTTCTTTTTTATCAAAAAAACATCTTTGCAACATTACCGTGCTTATGTCTGCATCACCATTCTTTTTTCTAAATTCAACATAGGCAACTACAAATCCACGCTTTTATTTTTCCACAGTACGATGCTTCTATGGGAATCAATACGCCTTTGTAGACATCTCAACACTTTTATAAACATCGTCACGCTTGTGTAGTGAATGGTGACACGCTTCTATGACAGTGTCATGCCTTTTTCTATTTGGAAAATTTAGCAAGCTTATTAAAATTTTAAATCTTGATTTGTGATCAATAAAATTTTAATAGGCCCGATTCATGAAAAAAATCTAGTGACTATCGGAGTTACTCAAAACATCAACAAAATTGTGTTTTTAACTTCATAGTGGGAACATAAAAACACCATTATTCCTTATTTTGGATCAACTTTTCAAAGCAACAAGAAAAACATCAAATCCAATTCATTCAACTACTTGATATTGGATATTGTCCATTTGAATCTAGATCTTCACACATCATCTCTTAGTTTGTCACATTTGTTGGAAAATAATCTATTTTTCAAGTATTAGGTCAAGTTATTATCAAACCATGGTGAGCTAGCATACTTTAGAGTCACAAGTCTACTCCTAAATTTTCCAATTCATTATCATCAACATCAAAACAATCCTAGATCTAGTTTAAAACATTGTCTAATTTGAAAGTTTCATATCATTTCATGCAACCAAGCTCCATTCAAAACAATTGGTCCAAAATTGGTTAAGATGTCACTTTTATCCAAATTTGAAGAAACATTTGACCAAAAGCATTTGAGTAAAACATCAACATCAACATGTCCCAAGGTTATCATAACTTGTATGGTCACAACTAGGTCACAATACAAAAAGAACATGGATTCTAATACAAATGGTTCAAATGTTCCCATTTCTATGAATGGTTCAAATGTTCCTATTTCTACCAATGCTCCTACCAACATAGGTGTTATTGATCAATTTTTTTTTAATTTCATAAACAAATTCCCAAGAGGATGAAATTCCTCCATCCAAAGAGATCAAAACATCCAATCAACCATCTCAATTTGAAACAATCATCATAGAGGACATCACTAACAAAACTTATGACTTCACTCCCAAAGAACTCTTAGAAATGCAACAAGACCAAAAGTTTATCAAAGCAGTAGAGGTAATGAAAAGTCAAAACCCCAATCAATACATGTTGATACTTGCACAACAAGGTGCTAAACTTCCCCATAATTTTGACATAAATCAACTTAGAGAACAACCAACAACATCAAATTTTGGAACAACTTGTCAAAAAGGAAATGAGCCCTTAGTGCATCACATTATTGAACAAATACCTAACCCATATTCAAATGTGTTAGGTCAATCCATGGGCACTTCTCAAGGGATAGAACAAACCGATTTCATAAATCAATACATCAATCCCTTATACAATACACAAAGTCTAGGAAACACCAACACAAACATAGACTATCAAAACATAAATATCCCACCAACCTATAATGCTCAAGGTTTAAACATGAAAAGTTATGGGGTAAATGTACCTTCACAAAACTTGAGCTTGAATGATATTAACCCTCAACAACATCAACAATCTTATCATCAACCACCCCTAAATCAATGTCAACAATCTCAAAATCAACCACCACAACATCAAAAAATTCCCAACATCAACAATTCACCATATTACAATATTTGCAACATCAACAACAACTTTCTCAACAATAATTGGTGTCACAATAGAATTTTCAACAATCATCACACACCAATTATCAACAACTAAATCCATCACAACAAAACATGGTCACCCAAAATTAATATGGATCTCACTATACATCTCCCTAATGTCAAGGAAATCCTCAACATCAAAATGGTATTTTACCTCAAGGGTATTCTCAATATCAAAATAGTCCTTTACCTCAAGTAAATTCTCAATATCAAACTAGCTTTACACATCAAGGAAATCCTCAATTTTAAAATGGTCTCATGCCTCAAGGAAATCCTCAACATCAAAATAGTCTTTTACCTCAAGGGAATTCTCAATATCAAAATAATCCTTTACCTCAAGGAAATTCTCAATATTAAACTAGTTTAACACATCAAGGGAATTCTTAATATCAAAATAGTCATTTACCTCAAGAATGTTTTCAATATCAAACCACTTTTACACATCAAGGAAATCCTCAATTTCAAAATGGTTCTTTACCTCAAGGAAATCTACAATACCAAAATGGTCCTTTCCCTCAAGGTAATCATCAATTTCAAATAGGTTCATATAGCATAATTGTTCCTCCATACCAAGATCAATTTTTTGCAACACATATAATCCAAATGTTCCACCCATGGACTTATCCTCACAAATTCAAATGTTAAATCAAAAGATTCAAGATATTTAAATAGGAAAGACCAAAAAGTCCTATGTAGTCCAAGATCTATGCCCATACCCATTTGATTGAAACATCACAATGATACCATTTCCTCCAAATTTATGTTGGGAAAGTGTGTCTCAACCTTGCAATTACATAAGATACTATTGATATGTTGATGACAGGGGGTGCGAGGGGGTTTCCCCCCCCGCAAGGGGTCTGGGGGAATCATCCCCCCTGATTGAGGGTCCGAGGGTAGTGTGCCCCAACAAGAGCTTGAGGGCAGTGCTCCTGAAAGGAAAAAATTATTTGTATTTTATTATTATAAATCTGGACCATTCATCATTAGGTCTTAGATTTGATGACCAATATTTTATTAGTTTGACTTGCCCTAGAAGGAAACCCTATTTTTATGAGGGAAATTTATTATGGCTATGTATTGTGATGTATTCTAAGAGTCTAATAGTTGTCATGTTGCCTCTAGATCTTTGGTTGGTGCTACTCCTATATGATGCAAGAGCATCCATGGTTGTAAAGCAATCATGTATCAACCAAAAATAGTTCTTTCTTGCATTGCATTCAGTAGCATTTTCAGTAGTTCATTCCACATTTAAGACATCATTGTTTCTCAACTCATAGAGTGGGATAGAGCATCTACACATCGACATCTACCACATATCCAAATTTCACATCATTTTCATTTGTCTACTAGAAGTTATCGCTCTCAGAATTTCACTATGTTACTAGTCAAAGCATTTGAGGTCAACCTGGTCCAAATTTTTTAGTGTGGACCTATTCTAGATCATGTGGAGCTTAAGGGAACATCATAAAAGCATCTTGGATCAGTTGGGACCGACCTTGGAGAATCACAAGTCATATCTTTTCACATGGATTTATCTCTTCATGTTTTATGGGTGACATTCTTATGTGATCATTCATCAGGTTATTGACCCTTGTGGCCGACACAGACCTATACTAGAGCTTGACAGGAATATTTATAAGGATTCGTAATCACCTAGGATTCATTTAGATCAATAGTTTTAGGATAATATTTAGATCCATTACATTTTCACACCAACCCTTTAGGGGCATGCAATAAAGCCTATCGGCTAGTTGTATTGTTGAATGCCTTTGTGACATGCCTATGATCCCTAGATATTTTCCTGTGAGGAATATGTTGCATGTGTTTTTATCAATTCAATAAATTTTCATGTTCACATATCAATTTGTTGTGCTATTTTCGTTGTGTTGACTCTTTGCTACATGGTTCAAACTATTCCTTCGGGAACCCTCCTACTATGACTGCAATAAGTGGTATCAGAGAAATTTTTCGATTCCTGAAGGCATTCCTTGAGATGAATAGATCACTGAACTGAGGCAGATTACATTTTTTTTCAACCGATCACTAATAGTGAGGCAGTTTAATCCCTTGTAGCTAGATCACCGAATTGAGGTAGTTGCACTGATTCGAGGGGTGATATGCCATCAAGGAGAGCACCTGTTATGGCGAATGTTTTTAATGGATGAAATGTTGGAAATGATGAGTGAGATGTGATTTAGGTTAGATGTTGTTGAAGAAGATTGAAGGCGAGGCCTAAACCCTAGGTAGATAGATGAAAGTGATGATGAAGCAGAACATGTGAATCAAATTATAGAAACCCTAGGCGAAGAAGAAGATGAATCCAATTAAGTAAATATGTTGAAAGCGATCTTGAAGATTGGCAAGCAACCTAGAGTCAAAATTCAAAATTACGTGAGAAATTTGAATCCTGAAGAATTAATTGACTAGATAAATGAAATGGAAGCATACTTCGAATATGAAAAAATTGAGATCTAGAAAGAGTTAGGTTTGAGAAAACAAATTTGAAAGGACATGTTTCATTATGGTGGAAAGAAGTTCAATTAGACCGAAATAGAAGAGGAAAATAAAGAATCATCAAATGTGATTGAATGGTGATAGAGCTAAAGAATCAATTCATACCAGTAGATTATGTACTTGAATTGTTGAAGAGATTGCAGAACTTGAAACAAAAAGAAAGATCTATGAAGGAATACACTAAATAATTCTACAATATGATAATCAAAATCGGTCATAGTGAAGCAAGAAAAGGTTTCCAGATATATCAATGGACTAAGAAAAAACATTCAAGAGGAATCGAGCCTAGTAAAAATCTAACATATGTTGAAGAAGCATATCATTTTGCATTGAAGGTTGAAGAGAAGCTAAACAAGAAGTTTGAACAAAGACAAAGAAGGACAAGAGGAATATTTAAAGAGAATGGAACCCAATCCAGAGAAAGAAGAGGATATATGGAGCAGAACAAATATCCAAAACCCTACTAGAGCAAAGAAAAGGAAGCTAAACCATACCACAGAGGAAGAGAAGATTGAATTTTCTACCACAATAATAGAGGAGGTCATAATTCTTACCACAATGATGGATACCAAAGAGATGAAGGAAGATCTAAGAGAATACCACTTAGAGGAATATGTTTCAAGTGTGGAGGAGGACATAGAGCATTTGAGTGTCATCAAGGAAGTACCAGAAAGAAACTTGAGCATACTGGAAGAGCAGCCTATATGGAGGAAGAACATGTTGGATCCCTTAATTCAGTTGGGAAACTTGACAAAGGTGAATCATTGTTTATGAGGAGAGCCTTAATGCATGAAGAAGTGATTGAAGAACCACCACAAAGGAAAAGTCTATTCAAAACCAAATCTAAGTCTAGAGGAAAGGTATGTAAAGTTATCATTGATAGTGGTAGTCCTGATAATCTAGTTTCAGAGGAGATGGTGACCAAGTTGAACTTGAAGATATTGAAACATCCAAACCTCTATAGGATAGCATGGATTCATGATTAGCATAAAATACTGGTGAACAAAGAATGTTTGGTAAATTTTCATATTGGATCATATAGGGATGAAGTATTGTGTGATATTATGCATATGGATGCATGTCATTTACTATTAGGGAGACCATGGCAATATGATAAGAAAGCAATTTTTGATGGAAGAAGGAATACTTATACTATGACATCAAATAGAAGGAAAATCAAGTTGATATCTTTAGAGGAAGAGGAGAAGACTGAATTTTTTGGCACTTTCAGACTATATTTGGTGGATGGAAGGAAATTTCTTGATGGATTGAGGCATGAGAACATGTTTTTTGTATTGATTCCAAAGAAGGGTAGTGATTTGGAGACAACAAAGAATGAAGATCTACCACAAAAAGAAGTTACATAATTGTTGACAAAGTATGAAGACATCATGTTAGAGAATGTACCAGATGGTTTACCCCCTATCCAAAGTAGCAGTCATCATATAGATATTATACGGGGATCAAGTTTTCGAAACAAAGCAACACATAAAATGGGATCGGTGGAGAATGCAAAGTTGAATTGATAGATTCAAGAGTTAATGAGGAAAGGGTTGATCAGAGAATGTTTAAGCCCATGTGTGGTACCTATTGTACTTGCACCAAATAAAGATGGAGAGTGGAGAATGTGTACTGATTAAAGGGAAATCAATAAGATCATTGTCTATTATAGATTCCCATTGCCAAGGATGGATGAAATTTTGGATTGTTTGAGTGGAGAAAAGTATTTTACAAAGATTGATCTCAAGAGTGGATATCATTAGATCAGGATCAAAGAAGGAGATGAATGGAAGACTACATTTAAGACTAATGAAGGATTGTATGAGTGGTTAGTGATTCCTTTCAGATTGACCAATGCATCAAGCACTTTCATGAGGTTGATGAATGTGGTATTGAAGAAAGTTTTAGGTAAGTTTGTCATTGTCTACTTGGATGATATTCTAATTTTAAGTAAGACTAGAGAAGAGCATTTGTGGCACATCCAATAAGTATTGTAGAGGTTGAGAGAAGAGAAGTTGTTGATTAATGTCAAGAAATTTAATTTCATGAAGACAAAGTTGGTATACTTGGGATTTGTTATTTCTATTGAAGGATTGAAAATGGATCTAGAGAAAGTGAAAGAAATTTTAGATTGGCCCACACCGATAAACATTGGAGAAGTAAGATCATTCCATGGATTAGCTAGTTTCTACCAGAAGTTTATCAAGAGTTTCAGTAGTGTTTGTAACCCCATGACCAAGACAATGAGATGAGATAAGGGCGACTTTAAGTGGACATCTAGAGCACAAGGACTTTTGAATTGTTGAAGAAAAAGGTGATAGAGCAGCCAGTGTTAGCATTACCATATTTTGACAAGGTATTTCAAGTTGATTGTGATGCAAGTGGAAATACAATTGGAGTAGTGTTGAGTGAAGAAGGAAGACATGTAGCCTATTTCAGTGAGAAGTCGAATAATGATAGAAGAAGATACTTAGTTTATGATTAGGAATTATAAAATAATTCAAGCTTTGAAGAAGTGGAGACATTACTTGTTGCCTAAGGAGTTTGTGTCATATATAGATCATCAAGATTTGTAGTATCTGAATAGTCAAGGAAAATTGAACTAGAGACATATGAGATGGGTTGAGTTCTTGTAGAGTTATACATTTGTGTTGAAGCATAGGAGTGGCAAGTTATTGAGTAGAAAGAATTTTTGATGGAGATGAGAGGTATTGAGATTTGAAGAATTTAAGCACATGTATGAAGATGATGTAGGTTTTGGTGAAGCATGGAGAGCATGTAAATAACTAGTAGTGATAGATCGGAGCCAAATTTTGTTCAAGGGAAAATAGTTGTGTATATCGAGGAGTTCAATGAGGGAGAATTTGATCAAGGAAAAGCATAGTGGAGGATTAACAAGAAATTTTGGAGTGGATAAGACAATAGCTTTGGTGATTAAACATTATTTTTGGTCACAGATATATAAGGATGTAAGGAAGTATGTTCAAAGTTGCAGAATTTTTCAAGTTGCAAAAGGAAGTAATCAGAATACTGGATTGTACAAGCCTTTGGCAGTATTGAAGAGAACTTGGGAAGATTTGAGAATGGATTTCATTTTGGGATTGCCAATAACACATAAAGGTTATGATTCTATCATGGTAGTAGTTGACAAATTTTCTAAAATGGCACATTTTAATCCTTGTGAGAAGAGTAATGATGTTGTGCATGTTGTTGGCTTATTTTTCAAGGAAATTGTGAGATTGCATGGATTAGCTAAGAGTATTGTTTCAGATAGAGACACCAAATTCATTGGATACTTTTGGAGGACATTGTGGAAGAAGATGAAGATAGATTTGAAGTTTAGTTCAACATATCACCCACAGACAGATGGAAAAACAAAAGTAGTGAACAAAAGATTGGGTAACTTGTTGAGATGTTTGCTTGGAGACAAGGCAGGGAGTTGGGATATAGTTTTACCATAAGAAAAGTTTGCATACAATAATTCAGTGAACTGGAGTACAAGGAAGACACCATTTCATATTGTTACCGAAGTAAATCCTAGAGGAGTTGTAGAGTTAAGGGACATCAGTATGGAAAATAAAAGTAGACCAGAATTAGAAGAATTTGTAGATTTCATGGAGACATTACATAATCAGGTCTGGAAGCATTTGAAAGACATGAATGGTAAGTATAAGAAGGAAAATGAGCACTGGAGACATAAGTAATTTGTCATTGGAGATGAAGTAATGGTATATTTGAGGAAGGAGAGATTTCCAGTTGGCACATACACTAAGTTGAGGATGAGGATGTTTGGACCATGTAAGATACTAAGAAAGTTTGATTATAGAAATGCATATGGAATTACTAGAAACATTAGGTATATCACCAATTTTCAATTTGGTAGACATATATAAATTCCATGAAGGATAGTCGAGTAGTAGTAGTGATGAAGTGGATTTGAAGGAGCAGTTACCACATCAAGAACCTAAGGAGATTGAGCAATTTTGGATACCAAAACTGAAAGAAGCACTAGGAACAAGCAACACACAAAATATCTTGTGAAGTGGAAAGGCAAACCAATGGAGGATTCATCATGGATTTCTCAGACTAAGGTGGACCGTCTTGGTTTTTCTCTTAGACCTAGAAAGTGAGGGACTCACTTTTTTTCTAACCCTGAGTGTCTAATGCAAGAGCACCCCTAGTTGTAAAGCAATCCTATATCAACCAAAAATAGTTATTTCTTGCATTGGATTCAATATTAGTTTCAATAGTTCATTTCACATTTTACCACATCATTTTTTCTCAACTCATAAAGTTGGATATAGCATATACACATCGACATATACCACATCAAAATTTCACATCATTTGCATTTGTCTACCAGAAGTTATCGCTCTCACCATTTCACTATGTTACCAGTTAGAGCATTGAGGCCAACCTAGTTCAGATTTCTTAGTGTGGACCTATTCCAAATCATTTGGAGCTTAAGGGAACATCATAAAAGCATCTTGGGTCAGTTGAGACCTATCTTGGAGAGTCACAAGTCATATCTTTTCATGTGGAGTTATCTCTTCATCTTTTATGATCGACATTCTTATGTGATCATTCATCGAGTTACTAACCCATGTGGCTGACACAGACCTATATTAGAGCTTGAGAAGCATATTTATAAGCATTGGTAATCACCTACGATTCATTTAGCTCAATAGTTATAGGATATGATTTAGATCTATTACATTTTCACACCAACCCTTTGGGGGCATGTAATAAGGCCTATCGGCTAGTTGCATTGTTGAATTCCCTTGTGGTAGGCCTGTGAGCCCTAGATTTTTTCCCATGAGGCATATGTTGCATGTGTATTTATCAGTTCAATGAAGTTTCATGTTTGCATATCAATTTGTTGTGTTATTTCTGTTGTGTTGACTCATTAATACACGGTTCAAATTGTTCCTTCTAGAACCCTCCTACCATGACTCCACCATTGTGAGAAGCTTGCTCTACAAGTATATTGTAATCTTTTTTATTTCTTAATAATATATTAGACGGCTTTTGGAGTGTGGGTTTTTCTCACAAAAGAGTTTTCCCCACATAAATCACTGTGTTATGGTATGCATGATATTTATATTTATTTATGTTTAAGTTTATGTAATTGTTAAAGATCTATAATTTTTTGCATTATCCTCCTCTCAAGATCAGTGTAGAAACTTATTCCACTACCTTAGCTTCCTTACAAGTGGTATCAAAGCTTAATCACCTATGGTTTCAATTGTGGGTTGTTGGGTTTTTTGAGCTAATCCAAATTTGAGTAAGCTTGTGCAGAAGACACTTTGTGACCTTGTTGTAAGAATTTTTAGATGTCACTTTCATCAAGGAGAATAGAGGTGGATAATTTTTTTGGAAATAATTTTGAAATGTGGAAGCTAAAGACAAAGGATCTGTTGATAGATCGATATTTTTTGGGATGCTATTGATGAGAATGTTTCAAGGCTTGCAGATCCTACTCAAGTAGCTCAATATGATGTTATGGACTATAATATCAAGGGTCTAATCATATTGTGTTTGGTAGACTCTATTTGAATCAATTTCCATGAAGAGACCTCTACACAAAAACTATGGAAGAAGCTTGGTGAGATGTATTAAGCCAAATCTTTAGTGAACAATATTTTCTTAAGGAAGAAATTGTATTCCTTGAGAATAAAAGAGGGTGGAAAAATTACAAACCACCTAGAAGCATTCAATATGTTGGTGGCTTAGTTGGAATCAGTTGGTGTCAAAATGGATGAGGAGGAGAAATATCATATCTTGCTTTGTTCTTTTCCTAATTCATGGGATTCTCTTGTTATGGCTATTGGGAGTACTTATGTTGTATTGAAGACTGAAGATGTCATGGGTTCTTTTCTTTCTGAAGAGATGAGGAGGAAGGTATCCATCAGCACCAAGGAGGTCCTAAATATTCGTTGAAGACCTAAGGAAAAAGGAAAGAAGAATGAGAAGCATGATAAATCCAAGTCAAAGGGGAGATCCAAATCTCCTAAAAAGTCCAAATTTATTCACTGGAACTATGGTAAGCCTGGACATATAAGTAAGGATTGCAAAGAAGAAAAAAAAGAAATTTTATTATGATTCTGAGTCTGAGAAGGAAGATGGTGGTGCATTCATTGTAACTTTAGCAACTCATGTAGGTAATGATGCATGGTTAATTGAATCAAGTGCATCTTTCCATATGACCTTTAATAGAGATTGGTTTTCTGAATATGAAAAATTTGATGGAGGTAAGGTGTATTTGGGTGATGATTCTTATTTAAATAATGTTGGTTATGGTAAAGTTAGAATTAGGTTTTTTTATGGTAGAATAAAAAGGGTGAATGGTGTGTTGCATATCTCTGGACTAGCACAATTTTTTTATCTGTGAGTAAACTAATAGATGGAGGTGTGCAAGTAGTATTTTCTGATACAGGATGCAATATGGTTAGAGATGTTATGGTGATTGCTAGAAGTATTAGATATGACACATTGTATAAGCTTGATGCATGCACTGTTGAGTGCAATAGTAATTGTGTGAAAAACAATTCTATGGAAGAAGTGAGGGTTTTATCTTCAACAGATGGTCATGGATTTTGGTACCCAAGGGTGCTCTTTCTTTTGAATCAAAGTTACTTGAATAGAAAACTATGTTATGGCATCAAAGACTTGCCCACATTGGAGAAAATGGTCTAGGAACCTTGAAAAATAAAAAACCTTGTTGAAGGGTTGTCTGATTTTAATCTTGAATTTTATTTTTATGAGCATTGCATTTATGGAAAACAAAACCACGTTCAATTTTACTCAAATTTTCATAAATCTTATGGTGTATTGGATCTTATTCATTTTGATGTGTTTGCTCCTATAGATGTTCCTTCAATTGATAAATCCACATATTATGTTTCATTTATTGATGATTATAGTAGAAGGACATGGGTATATTTTCTAAAGAGTAAATTTAAAGTTTTCAATTGATTTAAAGAATTTAAAGCAATGGTTCAGTTGTAGATGAGAAAGAAAATAAAATGATTAAGGATTGATAATGGCAGTGATTTTTTCTCTAATGATTTTGATAGATTGTGTAAAGATTGTGGTATTCATAGACATAAGACAACTCTATATTCTCCACAACAAAATGGAGTTGCAAAAAGAATGAATAGGACACTAATGGAGAAAGCTAGGAGCATGTTAACAAAGGTTTTGGGCTGAAGTTGTTTCCACTACTTGTTACCTGATTAACAAGTCTCATATATTAGATCTTGTTGATAATATTCTTATAGAGGCATGGTCGAGTCACAAGCCTTCATTAAGACATCTTAGAGTTTTTGGCTGCAAGGCATATGCACATGTGCCAAAGGAGAAGCCAAAAAAGTTGGAGAACAAGGTTGTGAAATTTATCTTCATTAGATACAATTATGGTGTTAAAGGATACAAGCTTTGGGATCCTATTGCACAGAAGCTAATAAACATTACAAGTGTTATTTTTAGATAAGCTAAGCCTTTTTCTATTACATTATAGACAAAACAAAGTAAACATGAAGATGTGATTCAATTTCCTTCTACACTTGAGAAATTTGAATCAAGGCCCATGGATAGATAAGAAGTTGAGGAGAGCTCATCTAGCTCTAAATCTTTAGAAGAGGAGGAAGAACCTCCAACTCATCTTGTTCGTAGGTATACAAGGCATAGACAACCACCTAAAAAAGTATTCACCTGATGATTGGAGATGTATTTTTTCTTTGAATACTAACATGGATGAACCCAAATCGATAGAAGAGGCATTAGGTATGAATGATGTATAATCCTAGAAGATTGTTATGGATGAAGAAAAAATAGCTTTGAAAAAGAATGATGCATGGGATCTTGGACCATTTCCTGAAGAATGAAAATACGTTGGTTGCAAATTGGTGTTCAAAAAAAATATTAGTTCAAATGGAGGTATTGATAAGTACAAAGCAAGGTTGGTTGCAAAAGGTTACTCTCAAGTTCAGGGTGTTGATTATGGTGAGATATTTTCTCCTATTACAAAAATGACATCCATTAGATTTTTTTTATTGCTACTGCTTATGATTTAGAGGTTGAGAATATGGATGCAAAAACTGCTTTCCTTCATGGTGACTTATAGGAGGATATTTATATGACAAATTTAGAGCACGATGTTGTGAAAGGTAAAAGTAAATTGGTTTGAAAATTAAAGAAATATTTGTATGGCCTAAAATAGAGTTCTAGGATGTGGTACGAGAAATTTGATACATATGTGTTGAGTTTTGGATTTGAGCATTCTAAATCAGATCATTGTTTATTACAAAACTGATGGTGATCATTTCTTGTTTATTGCATGATATGTTGATGGTATATTATTTATTGGTGAAAGGAAAGGTATGATTTCAGAACTAAAATCTCAACTTGTTGCTAAATTTGAAATGAAAGACCTTAGTGCAGCTAGACACATTATTGGGATGGAAATTAAAAGAGATGTAGTGAATAGAAAGCTATTGATTGGAAAAAGTATGTGTGTCAATACAATTTTATAGAGGTTTGATATGCAGTATTGTAGACCATTGTGCGTTCCTATTTCAGCTAGAATAAATTTATCTATTTCAAATTGTCCAACATCCCCATCAGAGATGGAAGACATGAGTATAGTTCCTTACTATAATACAGTTGGAATTTTGATGTATGTTATGGTCTGTACATGACCAAACATTTCCCAAGCAATGGGTGTTCTTACTAGATATATCTCTAATTCAGGTAGAGATAATTGGGATGTAGTTAAAAGAGTCTTCAGATATTTGTGTGGTACCCCTGATTATTCCTTGTGTTATCATAGTAATACGACTAAAGATAATATTCCATTGATATTCATGGTTATGTGCATTTAGACTGGGTAGGTGATGTTGATAGTAGACAATCCACCAGTGCTTATGTGTTTACTTTATTTGGTGGTGCAATTAGTTGGATGAGTAAGCAACAGGCTATGGTTGCTTTGTCCACTACTGAAGCAAAGTATATGTGTTGTCAATTCAAATTGCACCCAAACGCTCGATTATTTAAATCTAGCAATCTATTGAAACATGGAATGATTCTCAGGCTTGTGGGTTGCCTAATTTTGAGAATCAATCTCCAGAGAGGGCTGGTTCCCTGATAAAAATCTCCTAAAATCTAATTGACTTGGCTGGGAAAGAGATAGAAAGCTTGCTTGAATTGAAATCCTAAAGCTACGAGAGGTGATTGCACCTAAATGATAATAACTTGCAATTATGACTCACAATAAACTCCTCAAAAACTCTAATCTGCACAACTTGATTTAATAATTTAATCACTTGAATGATTTAAACAGAGGCTTTGATCTTAATGCAAAATTGAGGGAAAACGAGGTTTTCACGACAAAATTTATTAATCAATTAATAAGCACAGTGCATAACCAATGAACTTAAACTAAATTGCATACAGATATGTGAAAAAGACAAAAATAAATCAGAGGTTTCAGAACTGAAACATAGTAACTCTTCGATCAAATCTTTCACAAAAACGATGCTTGAAATCTAGAAGGAAAACTCTATAGTACTGAAACTCAAAGGAATCTTCTACAATTACACACTTTGAACCTGTAAAAAACACTGCTATATTAATCTGAAAGCTGAGTTACAAGATAATATTCTTTGCTGAAGGAAAAGGAAAAAACAAGAACTAGAATGAAAAACAGTTAAGTTTTTCAATATATACAAAAAGACTTTCCAAAAGGCATGCAAAAAGAACTGAAAGTCCAACTCCAAGAAAGGGTGATAACTCCAAAGCCAAATCCGAGCAGAAGAAAATATCTCTGAAAAGGAGGCCCAAAACCATGCAAAAATAAGTCCAATCAAACTCAAACTCACTACCAATTCATAACTGATACATGCACTATTCCAACTGAACTGCAACTCCTTGAAAATATGGGCCAAAGCATGCAAAAAATTGCCTCGTTTGTATCAATTCGCCCATGGTGACTTGAACTCCATCTCTATATTGCGTATGACGATAATATCTCATAAACTGGAGTGAAACTTGAAGCAAAATGTGCACGAATTCAGTCTTCAAATTGATAACAATCTTCAGTTGGTCCTCACTTACATCTTTTACATGGATTTATTTGAAAAGGCAATCTTTTAATTAAATATTAAAGATAACCACTTGATGATTATTTTAATATTTAATATTCATTTAACCTACCTTTTATTGTATGCTAAATATTAAAGAATCATATTATTATCTTTAATATTTAGCCGAGGATTGGCACTCCCTAAATCCATGCAATATTATTAAGTGGTGTTGAACTCTATATATGAAAAGTCAAAAGACTTAATAAGTCACGGCCCCTTTTACATAATTAGATTTATTAACTTTAAGTCAACACCAAGGGCGAAATCATGCAATGATTTTACTTTGAAACAAAGTTTAAACAAAATAAAAGAAAACCATCACTAGTCGGATTTAGGGTGAGCAAAACTCAAACCCTAATCATTCCCACATTTCACATTTTGCATTTTTGGAAGAGAGACCATGTTGCGCCGCCATGGTTTGCTGGTGTTGAAGGTCTGAGGGCCATTCTCTGGAGCCAAATACCCAATTTCTTGCAGGAAGAAGTATGGTAAATGTTTCATTTTACAAATCTGGTCACTTCTTTCATTTGAAGGGCATTTTCCTAAGTTTTGGGCCACAAAGAGTTCTAGTTCGAGCCTTGAATAGCTGAAGACGGCCATATACTGCAAAAGAAAAAACATCTTGAAACTCTTTCCAGGCTATGAGGTAAGAATATTTGAATCTGGGACCTATGCATCATTTGCTTTCTATGTAAATTACTTAGCCTTTCTTCCTTGATTTTATTCATAAAAAAGAAAAGCTCAGCCTCCATTATTTTATAGCTATCATTAGAAATTTGACTTAAAACCCCATATCTCCATATACGCTTGGCTTTATTTTCTGTCAATGTATATATATCTGGTAGGCCAAAAATTCTTTGTATATAGTTTCCCTCGAGTTCCATTTAAATGCAAAATAAAAATACAAATGAGAAATTTTCTATATTTTGAGCTCGTTTTGGGTATAAGTAAAATGCTTCTTCCAGCTTGAATATCTTTATTATTCGACTTCTATGATCTGTAGCTTTTATGTGAACAACAAAGGTCTTACATATATATGTAAACCCGATTTGAGCAGGCTGTGGCTTTACATCATTCTAGGTTTTCATCATTTAAGTATTTTTCTCTTTACATCCTCTTATTTCAATGTTAACGTGGGTGACAATAAATTACTGCTCTTTGTATTTTCTGATATTCTGAGCTCCTTACAAATGTATGGAACATTTGTAACTTGAGAGTGTATCCTTTCGATATGTCGGGCTCAACCCTTGTGGGAGCCCGTTTTACTCCACATATCTGATGAAATGAACTCGAACATGATGAACCTCTTCCAGCACACTGAAACAAACATGTTAGCAAAATAAAAGAATCTGAAAGCTTCCATTGAATTATGTCTTTCCTCTCGATCTTTTGCAATTATCTGATGAATGCTCAGTTTAATGCAAATTACATTCTTGTTTGTAGCATAGGCGTATGGCAGAAAGTAATTCACCATTGCTTAGAGTATAACTCTAACACCATTTCCTTAATGATTTTGCAGGTACACAGAACGATGAAGTGAAGTTGTAGCTGCTTGGGGACACTACGGCTAAAGATATTAACAAAAGCGATTCATCATTACAGGCAATGATGAATTGCTTCTTTTTTTTACACTTATGTTATTTTCAGCAGTGTAGTTTGTCCTTAAAAATTGTATTCATCATTTGACTATTAGATCAAATTAAGTTACTCTCGCGGCTTGTACGAGATTCAACATTTCACAAAATAAATAAAAGTATCACTATGCAAATTTTCTCAATTTTATGTTTTAAACATTTGCACAATAAACTATGACTCATATGTAAGATGATCTCAATGATGATCAATGAACACTCAATCAGAAAAATATGAAAAAAATTTGTACCTATAAATGATGAACTTCATTCAGCTCTACCTATTTGAGCTTGGAGTGAAAAATAGGTAACAAATTGGCAACCTCTGTGGAGTGTTTGCCTACTAAACACAATAGACCAGTTGCCTAGCATATCCATTGGGCATGGAGTCTATTATTGCTCTTAACCTCCTCTGAAAAACTTTGTAACTCAACATCAAACAAAAATTGAAAGAAACTACTACAATTCTGTTTATGACAGAATCTGAAAACCAGGTGCAGCAACTGCACTTATTGAAAACCAGACAAGGCTGAAATGAAATGTGCCAGCAGGCACTTATTGAAAACATTACTGAAACTGAAAACTATTCTACTATGTATAGCTGAAAGCCTGAAGCTTAATAACACTGCTTCAAATGAATCCTGTTGACAGGGATTGGTAGTATCTCACCATCCAGCTTTGAGAGCTGGAAAGCGTTGTGCTCTTTCTTTGTTGTTATAATGTATGGGCCATCCCACATGGTGTCAAACTTAGAATGTTTTCCAAGCCTGCTCTTCAACTCATCCCATTTGAAAACTAAGTCACCTTCATTGAAGATTCGTGCAACTGCTCTTTTGTCGAATGTCTTTTTCATCTGAGAATGATGAATCTAAAGCTTTCTGAAAGCTTCTTTCCTAGTCTTGTCCAACTTGCATTGGCTCCTCTTCAAGCAACTCCAGTTCCTTTATGTAGCTCAAAGTTGGGAATTCTATTGATATAGACAGCTTGGCCTCCTTACCATAAACCAAAACATACGGTGAAAATCCTGTTGACCGTTTTGGTATAACTCTATCAGCCCAAAGGGCTAATTTAAGCTTGTCATGCCATGACCTCTGATTATCTTCAATCGTCTTCTTAAGGATTTTTATCAGATTTTTGTTTGTCGATTCTGCCTGTCCATTACCCTGAGGGTAATAATTGGACGAAGTGTTCAAATAAATGTTATTCTTTATTGACCAATTTGAAACTTTCCAGCAAGTAAAAGCTAAAGCATTATCTGAAATAATGGATTCGGGTGTACCAAACCTGGAAACAATGTCTTGATAAAAATCTAGGACTGAAGTTTCATTTGAATCTTTTAGAACAACTGCTTCTGTCCATTTCGTGAAGTAATTTGTTGCTATCAAGATCCATTTGTGACCTACACTTGATGGTGGGTTAATAGGACCAATAAATTCAAGTCCCGACTTTCCAAATGGTTGCTCAACCTGAATTGGATTTAGGGGCAGGGCTGCTAACTTCTGTTTTCCCGCAAAAAGTGAACATTTAGCACACTTTCTGACATATGTGCATCTTTGAAAAGATCTGGCCAATAATAACCTACCCTCATAATTTTCAAAGCTGTAGTACGAGGTGCAAAGTGACCTCCAACAGGTCCATCATGGAATTCCTCCTGAATTCTTTCAATCTGATCTGGGTAAATGCATCTGAGGAATACTCCATTGAAGTCCTTTTTATACAAAACATCATTTATTACTACATAAGGAATTTCCTGCAATCTATAATACCTTCGTTTAGATTTTTCCATACCTTCTGGGAAATCTCTAGTATATAAATAATGGACCATTTGATGAATCCAGTTAGCTGAAATAGCAGGTTCATCTTCATTTTTTAGAACTGTAGCAAATTTTGCACTGCTATTTTCTTCATTTTCTACAAGCTGTTCGCATAGTCCTTTACCTCGAACAAGCTTGGTAACCTTTATGTTGATGTCATACTCCATGACTTTTGTTATCCAGCCGGCTCGCTTATCATTAATGTCTTTATTCAGCAGAAACTCCTTGACTGTTGGGTGAGCTACCAACAGATTTATTTTATTATTAGACAGCATATGTCTGAATTTCTTCAGACTTCTCACTACAGCAAGTACATGCTTCTCAACGAATGAATATCTCGTTTCATAGTCATGCAAGACTTGACTGAAAAAAGCTATGGGTTGTTCCATACCTTCATTATTTTGCTGACAGAGCATTGCGGAGATGGTATCCACTCCTCTGAATGCGTACAGTATGAAATCCTTGTCAAAATCAGGATTTATAAGAGTAGGGGCTACTGCAAGTGCCTCTTTAATCTATTCAAAACTGTTCTTTCCCTCTTTTGACCAGCTGAATTGAATGTCTTTCTTCAGCATGTCTGTCAATGGCTGTAATAACGCTGCAACATTAGGAATGAACCTCCTCACAAAGTTAATTCTGCCCAGGAAGCTCTGCAAACCTTTTTTGTGAGCGGGCAGCGGTAAGGCCAATATGGTTGCAATACGTTCTGGGTCAATAAAAATGCCATCTTTTGAAACAATATAACCCAGAAGCTTACCTTCGTGTACAACAAAAATACTCTTCTTCGAATTCAATGAGATTCCATATTCTCTGCACCTTTCAAAAATCTGTCTAAGATGACTGAAATGATCATCAGCATTATGTGAGAAAACAATAATATCATCTAGGTAAACAAGAACAAATTTGTTAATCAAACCTTGGAGAGTCATGTCCATCGCTCTTTGAAAGGTGGCTCCTGCGTTTGACAGTCCAAACGGCATCTTTCTGTAAGCCATAGTACCCCACTTGGTAGTAAAGACTGTCTTATATTGATGTTCTTCCTTAACCAAAATTTGATTATAACCTGAATACCCATCCAGTAATGAAAACCTTTATGATCCTAAAACAACCTGCAATATTTGTTCCATTGAAGGCAACAGGTAGTGATCTTTGAGTGAAGCTCTGTTTAGATCACGAAAGTCAATGCACAACCTTATCTCCCCACTCTTCTTTCTGACAGACACCAAATTTGACACCCAAGAAGTGTGCTTGATTGGAAATATTATGCTACCTTCGATCAACTTGTTTAATTATGTTTTCATCAGTTGTTCTAACTTTGGGTTCAGAGGCCTCTGCTTATGTCTTACTGGTTTTGCATTGGATTCGAGCTCAATTGTATGCTGAGCTAATTCAAGATTGAAACCCTTCAAATCCCCATACTGCCAAGCAAATATGTCACTGAATTCTTGACAAAGTAAGATAAATGCTTGCTCCTCCTCCTTTGTGCAGATCTTCCCAAGCTTAAGGAGCTTGTCTTTGAATATTTCTATCTGTTCGTAATGTTCTTGCTTCACTGTGATACCGGATTTGTCTTTTCTAACCTGGTCATCAGTATTGAAAATTGACTCAAGAGTCACCAAACCTTTTGGTAGTTTATTTGACTTTAACTGCATGATTTGATCACCATATTGTTGATCAAACTTGCACTAGTTTCCAGTAGAAAACTCTGCCTCCTCCATCAGAAAATGGCATATTTGCTCATCACTATCAAAAATCTGCCAACTTATGTTATTATCAGGTACTGAAGGTCTAACAACTACCTTCACGTATTGTTGTACCTCCACATTGTGAATTTCAATTGGAATGTCGAACTGTGACCCTAGAGAAACAAGTTTATTAGCTTGCTTATTTTGAAGTTTGGGAACTGATTGCAGATTAAATGAATCAAACCCCTCAATTAGGTCCCAAACATGATGTTTGTACAATTTCAGCAAATCATTCTTTGTTAAATTTAGATTTCTGACTTGATTTGCTATTAATTCTGAATCGCCAAACACCTATAAGCACTTAATCTTCCTTTTTCTGGCCCATTCTAAGCCATGTATTAATGCTTCATATTTAGCAAAATTGTTAGAATAGCTGAAACCAAATCTAAATGTTGAATAATACATGTCCCCTTCAGGTGAAATCAGAACAGCTCCTCCACCAGCACCAATTTTACTCCTAGAAATGTCAAAATAAAGCTTCCAAAGCTGTTCAAACTGCTGTACTTGCTATTTTTCTTCCTTGACCAAATTTGGAATAACTGCATCAGGTTCTTGAATCATATAAACGCCCAAACCTACTTCGTCCATGAGATTGAATGGATCAACCTCATGATTCTCAGCTACCCACTCATCTAAATTTATGTCTGGTATGCCTTCTATAGGTATAGTGGGGTCAAGGGTCACGGATTGATCCTCCTAATCATGGAAAGCTAGGTTTGCATTTATGAGGTTCAGAACATAAGGTTCAATATGGTATTTGGCCAATGGTTCTGATTTAATGGTAACTTTGGTACGGTATCTGGTTCTGAAAAATATGTGAGACTAGTCTGATGACAAATAACCACCTAACTTTGTAGTGAAATCTCTAGATAGACAAATGGAAAAATAAGGTGGGAGATCAATAACATAAACGTCTTGTGGTATTTGAAAATTTGGACAGGCATGCAATGTAAGGGGCAAATTTTTGATAACTCCTACAGACTTAATAGTTGTACCGTCTAATTGAACTACCCCTTTTGACAAAGGTTCATACTCAAGACCTAACTTGTCTACCAGCTGCTTGGGCATGATTAAGCTGCTTGTTCCACTGTCGATCATGTAGTTATGCACAATATTTTCACCAATTATCAAACTGACATAAAAAGGGGGTGGTTTTACCTATTTAGCTAGATGTCCTTGCTTTTCATCTGAACTGTTCACAAAAACTCTTGGCTGTTCTATATTCGCTTCGTTAGAAATTGATATTTTAGCCAATGCCTCTTACAAGCTTTCTTTTTGTCTAAGCAAGCATAATGCATCTATCATGGTGATGCCAACAGTTTCCTTTTTCATATGCTCAACGATATTGAAAGAAGAAGCAACCTTAGACTATACCTTTTGAACAACAGCGTTTACTTGAGCTGCTTGAGGCTGAAACTAAACTTTGGGTTGCTCCTTTGATGGTCCAGCTTGCTGTCTTGTTAAAACATGAACATTCTGAGTTGTTGAAGGCTGAACCTGCCCTTGTTGGGCTGTAAAATCTTGATTTTTCTGGTGAACAGCAGGCTGGTTGTCTCTTTCTGCTTGTTGTTTATCAAGGACAGCTTGTTGTCTAAGGTCAAATGCTCTCTTTTTGGCCCTTGTATTGGCTGCAATAGAAGTGGCTGACTGATTTTGACCTTGCACGTGATTAACTCCGCAAAACTCACTTCCTTGCCAGTTCATCATGGTAACGTCAAGGTTAGTTTGCTACGTTTGTTCACCCTGCTGATTACTATCCTCCTTATTTGTTTGTTCAGAAGTAACATAACTATTTTGCACCATGAGTGCTTGATTAATCACCCCGTTCATGCAAGTAGCCTGATTATGAGGCTGATTGTAGGGATAACACCAAACATAATCCTGTGCTAAGTTGTTCTGTATTGGCATCAACTCTTTTGAAGAGCTAGCAGCAGCTAGATTAAATGGTTGATTAGGCCTAAAGTTAAAATTCCTCTTCTGTCCCTGGTAATCAGCTTGATAGGGAGGCCTATTTGCTTGAAAGGATGACTGATTAGGCCTGAAATTTTGACCTTGCTGGTTTTTAAGACTTACCAAATTATTACTCACAGTTTGAAGTAACTTGGCCATTTGTTGTTGGTCATTCATTAGCTGCTGTTGGGTATCTTTTAGACCTTGCAAATCAGAATTTTGCTGGAACAACATTATTTTGTACTACTATTTGGAAACCTAAGGCTGGAACAGTAGGTATAGCAGCTATTGGAGGTACATGAATGGGCATATATGGCTGTACCTCAGGGAAAATTGGCATAGGAGGTCTTGGGGCAAGTTTACCAGCTTGTATGAGGCCATTTTCAGCTCTAATGGCAATGTCATATGCTGCTGGTAAGGTTAACCCACCCATTGACTGTATCATTAAGGCAATATCACTATGCAATGATCTAAGGAAATACAGAAAAGCGTAGTCAGGAGTGGGCCTTACCATTGCCAGAATTTGATCCCATGTCCTTTGGAATCTGAAATTAAAGTCCATCATTTGTTCTTGTGGCACTCTCTTTATAGTCGTCATTTGTTCAACTAGAGATAAATGATCGGACTTGTCTGAAAATTGCTTTGTTAGCTTGTCTCCCAAGTCATCCCATGTTGGGACGCTATGAACTAGTAAGCCACGAAACCACTGAGATGCTTTCCCCTTAAATGACGCTGCTAACAATCTCAAGGCTACGTTATCCCAAATCACATGGTGAACTCCACATAGCGAGGCTACGTCTCTAATATGCTCAATGGGCATAGTCTGATCTTCACTAGTGAAGATAGACAGACTTTTGAGTGATGCTACTAGTATATCATCATGCAGAGCTAGATCTAACAGGCTGCCCCCATCAAACGGAACAAAAGCATGTGCTCTAGCCATCGGAGCTGTTATTGTTCTGAAAATTGCTACTTGTATAATCGGTACAGGCTGAACCGGTACTCTGTAACTTGGTGAAGCTGAGAGACGATCTGCCTCTTCTCTTCGACATATAAACTATTGTTTCTGCTCTTCGAATCAGAGAAACCGATTGCTTTCTTGAAGATTTACCAAATGTTCACTTGGCTGTCCTTCCTATTCTTTTTGGCGAAGACAACTGCAAGTACTCAAACGAAGAAGAACTTTGTGTCTGAATTTTTCTCATAAGTTGTGTGCATTTGATCTGCTAAAACTGAGAAACGGAGTCGCCAAGTATATAAAAATAATCCTCTGTAAGGCTGGAATAAACTGCTGTATATACCAAACAGTAGCTTGAACTGTAAAAACTTTTCTCTAAAAAGTGATTCAGAGTCCCACAGAATGTGCCAAAAACTGTTGTCAATTCAGATTACACCCGAACTCTCGATTATTTAAATCTAGCAATCTGTTGAAACATGGAATGATTCTCAGGCCTGTGGGTTGCCTAATTTTGAGAATCAATCTCCAGAGAGGGCTGGTTCCCTGATAAAAATCTCCTAAAATCTAATTGACTTGGCTGGGAAAGAGATAGAAAGCTTGCTTGAATTGAAATCCTAAAGCTACGAGAGGTGATTGCACCTAAATGATAATAACTTGCAATTATGACTCACAATAAACTCCTCAAAAACTCTAATCTGCACAACTTGATTTAATAATTTAATCACTTGAATGATTTAAACAGAGGCTTTGATCTTAATGCAAAATTGAGGGAAAACGAGGTTTTCACGACAAAATTTATTAATCAATTAATAAGCACAGTGCATAACCAATGAACTTAAACTAAATTGCATACAGATATGTGAAAAAGACAGAAAGAAATAAGAGGTTTCAGAACTGAAACACAGTAAATCTTCGATCAAATCTTTCACAAAAATGATGCTTGAAATCTAGAAGGAAAACTCTAAAGTACTGAAACTCAAAGGAATCTTCTACAATTACACACTTTGAACCTGTAAAAAACACTACTATATTAATCTGAAAGCTGAGTTACAAGATAATCTTCTTTGCTGAAGGCAAAGGCAGAAACAAGAACTAGAATGAAAAACAGTTAAGTTTTTCAATATATACAAAAAGCCTTTCCAAAAGGCATGCAAAAAGAACTGAAAGTCCAACTCCAAGAAAGGGTGATAACTCCAAAGCCAAATCCAAGCAGAAGAAAATATCTCTGAAAAGGAGGCCCAAAACCATGCAAAAATAAGTCCAATCAAACTCAAACTCACTGCCAATTCATAACTGATACATGGACTATTCCAACTGAACTGCAACTCCCTGAAAATATGGGCCAAAGCATGCAAAAAATTGCCTCATTTGTATCAATTCGCCCATGGTGACTTGAACTCCATCTCTATATCGCGTGTGACGATAATATCTCGTAAACTGGAGTGAAACTTGAAGCAAAATGTGCACGAATTCAGTCTTCAAATTGATAACAATCTTCAGTTGGTCCTCACTTACATCTTTTACATGGATTTATTTGAAAAGGCAATCTTTTAATTAAATATTAAAGATAACCACTTGATGATTATTTTAATATTTAATATTCATTTAACCTACCTTTTATTGTATGCTAAATATTAAAGAATCATATTATTATCTTTAATATTTAGCCGAGGATTGGCACTCCCTAAATCCATGCAATATTATTAAGTGGAGTTGAACTCTATATATGCAAAATCAAAAGACTTAATAAGTCACGACCCCTTTTACATAATTAGATTTATTAACTTTAAGTCAACACCAAGGGGGAAATCATGCAATGATTTTACTTCGAAACAAAGTTTAAACAAAATAAAAGAAAACCATCAATAGTCGGATTTAGGGTGAGCAAAACTCAAACCCTAATCTTTCCCACATTTCACATTTTGCATTTTTGGAAGAGAGACCATGTTGCACCGCCATGGTTTGCTGGTGTTGAAGGTCTGAGGGCCATTCTCTGGAGCCAAATACCCAATTTCTTGCAGGAAGAAGTATGGTAAATGTTTCATTTTACAAATCTGGTCACTTCTTTCATTTGAAGGGCATTTTCTTGAGTTTTGGGCCACAGAGAGTTCTGGTTTGAGCCTTGAATAGCTGAAGACGGCCATATACTGCAAAAGAAAAAACGTCTCGAAACTCTTTCCAGGCCATGAGGTAAGAATATTTGAATCTGGGACCTGTGCATCATTTGCTTTCTATGTAAATTACTCAGCCTTTCTTCCTTGATTTTATTCATAAAAAAGAAAAGCTCAGCCTCCATTATTTTATAGCTATCATTAGAAATTTGACTTAAAACCCCAGATCTCCATATACGCTTGGCTTTATTTTCTTTCGATGTATATATATCTGGCAGGCTAAAAATTCTTTGTATATAGTTTCCCTCGAGTTCCATTTAAATGCAAAATAAAAATACAAATGAGAAACTTTCTATATTTTGAGCTCGTTCTGGTATAAGTAAAATACTTCTTCCAGCTTGAATATCTTTATTATTCAACTTATGTGATCTGTAGCTTTTCTGTGAACAACAAAGGTCTTACATATATATGTAAACCGGATTTGAGCAGGCCGTGGCTTTACATCATTTTGGGTTTTCATCATTTAAGTATTTTTCTCTTTACATCCTCTTATTTCAATGTTAACATGGGTGACAATAAATTACTACTCTTTGTATTTTCTGATATTCTGAGCTCCTTACAAATGTATGGAACATTTGTGACAACCATGAAAACTCATCTGCAATTACTCTTTTGCTACCTTCATAAAGGATGAATACCTGTTAATGTTCTTTCTGACTCAATACAACAAGAAAACACTCAGCTATGCTTAACATGTGACTGAAAATTGATTTCATTTTAGTTGTGCATTATATTCTTGTAAAAATATTTCCACTAGCTTCAGAATAATGCATTCACCATGACTGTACTGTCACTTGACAAGATATTGAAAGTTGGTTGTAGCTAATTTCCACCATTGATAACAGATTTTACAATGAATGACTGGTAAATATTCTTGCCATATTTTCCACTTTGTATAGCCTGAGCTATGCCTATTGAATATGGCCTTTAGTGAAATGTTCTCCTGACTGTGTGCATCTTATGAACTAGAAACTATAGCATGCTGATATGGCTTCACTTTTTTATTCCTCATCAAGTCTCTTGAACTATATAAGTGTTTTGAAATTATAAGAAACAACTGAATGCCTCTTGATGTAATCCCTTTCTTCATTGTAAAAATATTCTACACTTAATTAAAATGCAATGTAAAAATGCCAAACAGAGCTTAAACATAATTTTAATGAAATGATGATCTTTTAACATTAAAGAAGTGAAAATCTTGTAGCTACTGTTTTGAATATCTTGTAAATAGTGATTACCATTGAAAACGGGCACTCCATTTAATGTCAATGCTAAAAAACTGATACTCCATTGTTGTCTCACTGACACTTGTAACATTGTATGCCAGTTTGATAAAAGATGATGCATTTGTATCTTCCATTATTCTTGAATGTTGACTTAAGACAAAATTTGTTGCCTCCTGTTGAAGAACTTGTAAAAATTTGGATTGTTGCAAATATGTCCTGTACAGTGATATGATTCATGAAAGCGCTCCAATACTCAAATATTATGTTTCTCTTCAATGCAAAGAGGCTCAACACTTTATTTAGATGTAATGTGAAAAATATAAAGTAGAGCTGAAAAGAATCTGAAACTGATGAGTGCAACATTGATTGATCCTTTCTTGATATGAAGAGCAAAGTTATACTGTATGCTCAAGCTGCTTTCCCTAAATCTGTTTGAAATAGAGTTGTTTATTTGACTATTCCTAATTTCAGTAGCTCTTTTGATGACTGTTTCATTTAATAAACTCTCGTATGTAACTTGAGAGTGTATCCTTTTGATATGTCGGGCTCAACCCTTGTGGGAGCCCGTTTTACTCCACATATCTGATGAAATGAACTCGAACATGATGAACCTCTTCCTGCACACTGAAACAAACATGTTAGCAAAATAAAAGAAGCTGAAAGCTTCCATTGAATTATGTCTTTCCTCTCGATCTTTTGCAATTATCTGATGAATGCTCGGTTTAATGCAAATTACATTCTTGTTTGTAGCATAGGCGTATGGCAGAAAGTAATTCACCATTGCTTAGAGTATAACTCTAACACCATTTCCTTAATGATTTTATAGGTACACGGAACGATGAAGTGAAGCTGCAACTGCTTGGAGACACTACGGCTAAAGATATCAACAAAAGCGATTCATCATTACAGGCAATGATGAATTGCTTCTCTTTTTTCCGCTCATGTTATTTTCAGCAGTGTAGTTTTTCCTTAAAAATTGTATTCATCATTTGACTGTCAGATCAAATTAAGTTACTCTCACGGCTTGTGCGAGATTCAGCATTTCACAAAATGAATAAAAGTATCACAATGCAAGTTTTCTCAATTTTTTGTTTTAAACATTTGCACAATAAACTATGACTCATATGTAAGATGATCTCAATGATGATCAATGAACACTCAATCAGCAAAATATGAAAAAAAATTGTACCTATAAATGATGAACTTCACTTAGCTCTACCTGTTTGAGCTTGGAGTGAAAAATAGGTAACAATATGGTAGCTACTCATGCTTGTAAAGAATTCATTTGGATTAAGATACTATGTTCAGATATTAGAATAAAACAAGGTGTAGTTACAATTTATTGCAACAGTCAAAGTGTGACATGTCTAGCTAAGAACTCAACATTTCATGCCAGGACCAAGAACATCAATATACAATATATATCATTTTGTTAGAGATATGGTTGAATATGGCAAGGTGAAGATGGTTAAGGTAGAGACTTTGATGAATGTTGTTGATTCTTTAAGTAAGCCTGTAAGAACAAAGAAGTTCAAATGGTGTTCAAATTTGATGGGTCTTTCAACCCCTAGTAATTAAGATATGATGTTTAACACCCTCTCAGTGCTCTTGTAAGGTGTTTGAAAAGTGGGAGATTTCTTGGGAAAATGTGTCTCAACCTTGTAATTACATAAGGTATTGTTGATACATCATTGATGGGGGTGCAAAGGGGTTTCCCTCTCCACAAGGGGTCTGAGGGTAGCGCACATCAATGAGGGATTGGGGGCAGCACCCTCGAAAGGAAACTTTTATTTATATTTTATTACTATAAATCTAGACTGTTCATCATTAGGTCTTAGATCTGATGGATGATATTTTATTATCTTTGATTGCTCTAGAAGGGAACCCTATTTTTAAGAGGGAATTATATTATGGTTGTGTATTGTGATGTATTCTAATAGTCTAATAACAGTCGTGTTGCCTCTCAATCTTTAGTTGGTGATACTCTTATGAGAAGATTGCTTTACAAGTATATTGTAATATTTGTGATTTCTAAATAATATATTGGGAAAAATTTGGAGTGTGGGTTTTTTCTTTCGAAAGGGCTTTCCCCACATAAATCACTGTGTTATGGTTGCATGATATTTATGTTTTTTTTTTTTTTAAAGTTTATGTAACTATTAAAGATTTGTAAAGTTTTACATTATCCTCCTCTCAAGATTATTGTAGCAATTTGTTTCGCTATCTTAGCTTCCTTACAATTTTCAAATACCAAAATTTGACAAATACAAGGGACATGGAAATCATGAGGAACATATTAGAGAGTTCTACATCTCATGCATGGAAGTATCATACAATAATTCATACCTTATACATCTCTTCCCAAGAAGCTTGGGAGGGAAATCCATAGAGTGGTTTTCACACTTACTCCAAGGAATCAAAACGTTTCAAGAGATAATAGATCAATGTGTAGCACACTTTTCCTACAACATTGACACAGATGTAACCTTAGAGAAACTTTACACTCTTAAAAAAATGGAGAAGCCTTTGCATCCTTCTTGTAATGATGGACACATAAGGAAAGCAACTGTAAACGGCCCATACTTGAGAAGCAACAAGTAGAAATCATTGCAGGAAACTTAGACACTAATTTAAAAAGAATGCAATGGGAAGGACTGTGGAGCACAGGCAGGAAAAGTAGGATTTTGAATCTCTAAACAATGGAGCAGGCCGTGGAGCAGGATCTGAGGAATCTCAGGAAAAATCGGCGCATGTTCCAAGCGCAGAGAAAGGTAAGGATGAATCAGACGAGGACAGTGGAAACAACATTTAGGTGGACTAAGAGGGAAGACAAATTTGGGGGGTTCCCTTGAAGGACAAAAAGGTGAAAATACCAATGAAGTGGTAAGGACCGCTGATAGGGAAGGAGCAAAGCGCAAACCTTGGTCTTCGACGTTTGGTGTTAAACCAAATGGAAAATCGGTCTTCCCTCCAGTGCATAATTTTTCTGACCCAGTGAAAGGTAAGTTTTCCATCTCTGTGCCTGATCTGATTATTGATCATAATATTTCTTTGATGGACAAAGTTCTGGTCGGTAAGTTTATGGGCCCTAGACCAAATGTTGAGGTGGTTAGGGAGTTTATCAAAAATAAGTGGAGAATCAATGGGAAGGTCACAGTGGCTGCTCTTCCTAGAGGTTTCTTTTCCTTTGAGTTCACCTGCAAGGAGGGCATATTGGCTATGAGGAGTGGTGGACCTTGGGTGATAGGAAAATCTTCCTTGGCCCTTAAGAAATGGACCTCTTGTCTAGATCTCTCTGATTCCATTTTTTAGAATGTTCCAATTTGGGCTAGAATCTTAGGTCTCCCCCTAGAATATTGAAATGAGAACATCTTCAATGGCATTGCTAATTCTTTTGGAGAGCTTCTATCTATTGACCCTATGACATCAGCTAGAAAGCAGTTGGTGTTAGCACAAATCTATGTGGGAGTTTCACAAAATTTTGACGTCCCTTCTTCAATAGATATATAGTCTAAGTTGGGAACTTGGACGCAAACTATAGAGTTTGATTCCATTCCCTTTGCTTGCTTTAAGTGCAAAAAAATAGGGCATTTTTCTAAGAAATGCCCATTAAATTCCAGCAAAGACAAAGAAAACATCTAGTCTAACCCTAAGATTGTTTGGAGAAATAAGCCTAAAGGGGAAGGGCAAGCAAGCAGTACCAATCCCCTTAATGAGGAATCTGGCAAGAAATCTAAAGCTTAGAGGAATACCACTGGTATCAATGTTGAAACAAAACCTAAGGATTTTGATGTTCAAAAGAATCAACAAATAGGGGCAGAAAGTATTTCTAGTTCAAACGAAGAAGGAGAAGAAATCTTGGAGAATGTTGGGGATGGTAAAAGGGATAAGGACTTTGTTTCTTCCACTCTTAAGATTTTATCAGAAGGAAAAGATAATGGGGATCCTAGATTGGAGGATATTCCTATCCAGAGTTTGTCTCTAGATATTGGCATTCCTATCCTAAATACTACTTTTGTAGAATGTTTCCCTTCGAGTGACCCTCTTAAACTCTAGGAAAAAACTACTTTGGATTTTGTCAAGGACACCTTTGAGAATCTAAGCCAAAATACTAAACTTTCAAGTGACAATTTGAACTAGCTCAGGAATGGTCATATGGATACTCTCCCTTGGGAGCAAAGAAGAATGTATGATAAGGAATGGGAATCTGGGAGAAAGTTGGAGAGTCAAGAAGATACTGATTGGGAAGAAGTCCTCTCTCAATCAAAGAAAAAGGAGAGAAGTAAACAACAAAATACTCTGAGTGGAGTTGTTACCAAAACAAGAGCAAAGGCGGATTGTGGTGCTACTAAGTTTAGCCAAGGAAGAAGGTCAAGTAAATGGAAAAGGGAGCATAAAAGCTTTTAGGACATAGCAGATGGTGTTCAAAAGACCATTCTGGAGATTCTCCAATCCCCTGGGAAGATATGAAGATTATGTCTTGGAATATTAGAGGGCTTAATAGCCTTCATAAGAGGGATGTTTTGCACAATTTTGTTAGGGAACATAAACCTGATATTCTTCTCATCCAAGAAACTAAAATGTCCAAAGATAAGGTGGAGAAGATTAAAATGTTTCAGAATTGTGGAATCCAAGGAAATATTTTAGATGGTGCGTCAGGAGGAATTGCTACTTTTTAGAACCAGAACTTTATTAAAGGGGAACCTTTGTTGGAGAGCACTAATCATGTGGCTACTAAATTCACACATATCAAAGACAATTTTAGCTGGATTCAGTCGAATATCTATGCTCCTAATGGGAAAGGAGCCAAAAAATATTTCTGGAATGAGCTCTCTACATTCCATAGGATCTTTGATAATGACCACCAAATTGTAATGGGCGACTTTAACATACCCCTTCTGAATGAAGAGAAATTTAGAGGATCTCAGGCGAATTCAAAGAGTAAATATGATCTTTTGGACTTCATCAACAAGGCATTGATTGATCTTGATTTGCAAGGAGCCATATATACCTGGTTGAATAGAAGAATCAGTAAGGAACTGATTTAAGTAAGGTTAGATAGATCTTTAATTTCTGATCAGTCGCTTATAAACTACTACTATTCTCTTAAAGCTCTTTCTAGAGTGGGCTATGATCATTTTCCTATAAGTTTTGTAGCGGACCCTATAAAGGTGGAGAAGAACTCTCCCTTTAGATTTGAAAGAATGTGGTTGTCCCACCCCCATATTTTTTATGAAATCAAGAAATGGTGGAATATTGATGTTCTGGGTACTGCTATGTTCAAAATTGCTAAGAAACTGAGGGAAGTCAAACACAAATTAAGAAGTTGGAAAAAAGAGTCCTTTGGAAACATCTTTGGCATTAAATCTGAACTTCAAATGGAGCTTGTACAGATCCAGGATGAAATTCAGAGGGAAGGATACATTGAAAATAATAGGGCAAAAGAAAATGAGTTGCTGGTGAAACTGCATGATATTATAGCTAAAGAGGAGGAGTTCTAGAGGCAGAGATCTAGGGTGTTGTGGCTCTCAGCTGGAGATAGAAACACCAGCTACTTCCATCTATCTACCTCAAAACACAGGGCTGCCAATAGAATTTCTCACATAGAAGTTAATGGCATGAGATTTGAGGAAGACGAAGACATCAAAAAGCAAGTTGTCTTCTTCTTTAACAACCTTCTTTCGGCGAATGGGTAAGTCAACCATAATGACCAAGATTTTTTGTTAGAGGCTATCCCTAAGGTTGTTGGGATGGAAGATAATGATAAGCTTGCTTCCATTCCCTCTAAGGAGGAAATTATGAAAGTTGTCTTTTCTTTTGAAGGAAACAAGGCCCCTGGCCTTGCTGGGTTTCCTATGATCTTTTTTCAATGATTTTGGAAAATTGTTGAAAAGGATGTTGTGAATGTTGTTAAGGAATTATTTGGGTCCAGAAGTCTTCTTAAGGAATTAAATGCTAATTTTGTGGTCGTTGTTCCCAAGAAACCTAGGGTTATGGAGTTTGAGGCGTTTAGACCTATTAGTCTTTGCAACTCTTTCTATAAAATCATATCTAAGGTTTTGACGTCAAGGATCCTTACTATCCTTCCTTCATAGATATCCCCTCAATAGAATGGTTTTGTTCCTAGAAGGAAAATATTAGAATCTATAGTTACTGTCCATGAGAATATCCATTCACTTGTGGAATCTAAAACTGAAGTGTTTCTTCTTAAGCTTGATATATCCAAAGTTTATGACTGTGTTGAGTGGGAGTTTTTATTTAAAATTCTTAGGGCGTTTGGTTTTAGCAGTAGAGTCATTTAGTTGGTGAATCAGTTGGTTACTACCGTCTCCACTTCTATCATTGTGAATGGGTCTCCTTCAAGATTCTTTCAAAATTCAAGAGGCCTAAGATACGGTAATCTTATCTCTCCTATTTTGTTCACTATCATGGCTGAGAGCCTTGGAAGGAATCTTAAAAGTTTGATTGAATAGAGGTCTCTTGCTGGTCTTAGTCCATCTACTAATTTTATTTGTTCTCACCAACAGTTTTTTGATGACACTATGCTAATGGGAAGATCTACAGTGACTGAGACTAAGACTTTGAAAAAAAAAATTGGATGTGTATGAGAAGGCGACTAGGCAGATGGTCACCAAACAGAAGAGCTCCATTTTTTTCTTTAATACCACTGAGCATAGACAAGTCAAGATTTTAAGAATCCTTGGTTGTAGAGTGGAATCCTTACCTTCTACTTATATTGGACTACCGCTATGCCTTAAACCTCTAGACTCCTTTTGGTCTTCGTTGGTTGATAGGTTCAGTAAGAAATTGGCAGAATGGAAAGGAGCTCTTCTGAGCTAAGCTAGAAAAATTCAACTTCTCAAAGCTTCTCTTCAGAATCTCCTAGTTTATGCTTTAAGCCTTTTCAAAATTCCTGCTAAATATGTAGATGCCATTGAAAAGATCCAAAAAAGATTCCTTTGGTCTAGTGTGGAGGAGAGAAAGAGGATGCCTCTTATAGGATGGGATTTGGTTTGCAGACTGAAAACCTTGGGGGGTTTAGATCTTAGAAAAATAAAAATGATTAATAAGAATCTTCTTGTTAAACAAATATGGAGATCCTTCTCATCTGTTGGAGAATGGAAAGATATTTTAAGAAGTAAATATATGACCAATTGTGTGTCCCTCAAAGCTTTGCTAGATTCTCTTATTCTGCCTCATGGTTCAGCTTGCTAGAATGACATGATTGCTGGTAGAAAGATCTTGGAATAAGGGGTAGGATGGCACATTAGAAGCGGAAATCAAGCTAGGTTCTGGGAGGATAGATAGCTTTTTAAGGATCCCCTAATCAAAATTGAAAGATTCAACAGATGGGATGAGTTTTGCAAAGCAACTTTTCGAGAGTATGTTAAAGATTATTGGAATGGAGACTAGGTGGATTTGTGTGTGGTTAGTCAAGAGTTGGCTCAGCTTCAATCTTCCTTAAGGGCTATTAGATTGAGACAAAATTAGCTGGATGATCATCTTGTCTAGATGGACAACCCTTCGAGTAACTACTTTGTTTCTTCGGTTGTTTCTCTGTTGTCCCTTTCTCAAGCCCCCCCTCCTTTCTAGTCTAAAGCATAGATTAAACACTTGACTCCTAAATTCAACATTTTCTTCTGATTCTACTTCAAAATAAGGTGCTTACGGTGGATAATCTTTACAAACAGGGATTTCAAATCCATAATAGATGTTACCTTTGCAAGTGTGAGGCGAAGTCAGCAAACCATTTGTTTCTCCACTGTCTATTTGTTACTACAATCTGGGGAAAAATTTTAGCCCTCTGGAATATTTCTTGGGTGTTCCCCTTGTCCATTGAAGATTTCTTTTCACAATGGAAAGCTCCATCTCAAAATCCTTTCATTCAAAGGTTATGGGCTTTTATTTTCTCTTGTGTTGTTTGGGGAGTGTGGAAAGAACGTAATAACAAACTTTTGAGGGATAAGGAGATGTTGGAGACTAGTGTTTTTGAAAAAAATAAATAGGCTTATAAAGGAAAACTTCAATGTCATTCCCCAAAAAATCTTAACCTTGAAGTTGTGTGTATTCCCTATGATCTAATGATAGCCAAGGATTGGAATATCAAAATGGATGTTTTTAAGGCATCCAAGTCAACTAAGAAAAGCAGGGAGGGTGTGTGTTGAACCTTTCCTCCTAATGGCTGGATTAAAGCCAACTTTGATGGCATTGTGAAGGGAAATCTAAGGATGGCCAGAAGTGGAGGTGTGTTAAGGGACTCAAATGGTAACTTTATGGTGGCTTTGGCCATTTCCCTAGGTCATCAAACCAACCATGTGGCAAAGGCTATAGGAGTTTTTCAAGTTTTAAATTTAGCACATAATCTGAATATAAAATATTTATGGCTTGAAGGGGACTCCAAAAACATTATTGATTGTCTCCTAGGTAGACCCCCCCGTCTTGGTCTATAAAGAATTGGATTGAAGAAGAAAAATCTATTTTAGACAAGTTTGATAAAGTTAAAGCATCTCATGTCTATAGGGAAGCTAACAGTGTGGCAGATTACTTTGCGAATGAGGGGGTTAAGAGGGAAGGTATGAACACGTGGCAAAATTTTAGGGACTTGGGAGCTGAAGTTAGGGCCTTATTAGATTATGATGTTACGCATGGGAAAGAGGAAAATATATTTAATGATGATAGGGAAAATGGCTAAGTACATCAAAATCAAGAGATTTGATCGGGCCGTGTTAAATAACTTAGCTGGTCAGAAAAAGCAGCATGCTTTGTGGGTTCATTGGAATGGATGCACAAATTTGCAACAGATTTTTGGTGTTGGTAGAGACTGCAGTGAGGTGCATATGAAAATGGGGGGGGATAGGAAAAGAATCAAGCCTAAAAGCTAAAAAATGCACACGAGGAATGCTAAGGTTTGGAAACAAGTTGTGAGAGGTGGTTTGGTTCCATTCCTAGAAAAACTACATGGGCCTGATCCTATGGCTATTGACTATTTTGAGAAGAACTAGAATAATGGAGAAATAATCCTCTTTGGGAGAAAGGTGAAACTGGATGAGGAAATCATAGGAGAGGTGAGTGGAATGTCCACTAAGGGCATGAAGTTTTATCATGACAAAAGGTTTTCAGACAAGGCGGTAATCAAATTCCCTAAGAAAGAAAAGGAGAAAATGAAATTGGTTAAAATATCCAATAGCTATTTTGAAATTGACACCATCAAGGCGCTTTGGAGAAAGGTGCTTCATGTCAAAATGGAGTATATTACCTTGGATGGGAGATTCACCAGAGTTTATGGTCATCATTTTTCTATCCTTAACCACTTCCGCCATAAGGTACAAATTTCTTTGCCTCATTATTTGTTTTGTTCATTGAGCAATAGCCTTGAGGACCACAAGAAAAATTCCAGGAGTTACCCTATTCTTCATCCTGGTCTTATTAGGTTAATAATTGAATATTATCAAAGCCTGTTGGATTTATCCAAACTAGTTGCCTCCACGACGTCTAAGGACTATGATATAGACAATGGTGGTTTAGAGAATCATTCTAAGCCTAACCCGAAGAGAATTGTTGAAGCCCATTTGTCCTCTGTTCTGTCTAGAAAGAAAACCTAGCTTTGTAAACCATAGCTCACGAAAACTAACCTTGAGATTAACCTTGAATGCCTAGTTCCTTTAAAGAATCCCACTCTCAAGGGTTCCCCTGCCAATAAGTTGGTTTCCTACTCTGCGGACTCTTTGGAGGACAAAACTGAGAACCCTGAAGCTAGCAGAAACTATGTCTCTACCCCTCTTGCCTCTTTCAGAGATGATGGTACTAGATTTCCCAACTCCCCTAACTCAAATGATTTTAACCTCATTGTAGACCGAGATCAATTTGGAGATATCCTTGCCTCCACTAGAAGTGGCATTGGTGATATTTTTAGGGTTATGAAATGGGCCTATCAAGAAATTAATGATCTTAATCTCATAAATAGGGTTCTAAATATAAAGTTGGAGTAACTGGAATTGAAGTTGTCTGCTCTGAGCAATGAAGAAGGAAAATGGAAAAAGAACAATATTGAAATGGGAGGTGATGACATTGAGGACAAGTATAAGACTCTGGAAGCTAAAATTGTTAAAATAAAAAAACATGAAAACTGTTGTGGAACAAAACCATAGAATGCCAAGGCACAATGCCATTATCATCAATGTTATGTCTGAAAAGTTCAAAAAGTTGCAACAGGGCTCTCTGGTTGTTGATCTGGAAGAGGACAAGGATAAAAGCAAGAATGAGGACCAAGGAATATCGAAAAGGACCCATGCCAACTTTAAGAGGAAAGCATTTCCTACTACCCAGATGGTCCAGATATTAAAGAGGGGGGTTCAGGAAATGAACGACATGGAAGTTGAGACTGTGGAAATGTTAAAGTCCCAAGTTTAGTCACTGTCGACATTTTGTCTAGTCTTTTTGGGTCTTTTCTGTGGCCCTTGCTAGCGTTTTTGGTGGTTGTGGTTTTGTCTTTTTGTTTTCCTCCCTACATTCTCTCTATTTATGGGGTCTTTGACAATCTTTTCTTTTGTTTGTAACCTTTGTGGTTTCGGGTCCCTATAAAACCCATTTTTTCCTCTTTCAAAAACTTGGACACTGATTTATCCTTTCAACTAAGAATGTAATGTGTCATGACATTTGAAATATCATATCCAAAGGGCTTAACATTGAGAGGGCCCTCATTGCTAAGGAAGTAATACAAATTTACAAAAACATTAACCAATCATCTAGTTCCAGTGACAAACCCCAATTTTGGGCCAAAAATAAGAATGTTACTAATGACAGTGTAGTGGATGTAAAGGTTTTTATTAAGGCACCATCAAACTCATACATAGAAAAACACACAACAAAATGTTCAAAACACAAATCCTTCACGAGGAACACCACCAAGACAAAACAATATTCCTCAGTGACAATTCACTCCCTTAGGGGAATCTATCAAAATGGTATTAAAGAAATTGATTCAATCAAAACACATTGAACTTCCAGAGTATCACAATTATCCTAAACCTACAATAAAACCATTTTGGTACATGAAACCTAGAAAGATAGGTTCCTTTCTATTGGAATGAGGGGTTCGATTTTACTATAAATAGAAAGGGAAAAATGGGGTATAATGCACCTATTTTCCTCTATTTCATTAGGAAAAAGAGATCCTTGAGCCAAGGTTGAATTTAAATCCTTAAGTGAGTCAACCTTGAAGGAGATCTTGTTGTTTTCCTTATGATCTAGGATGAGAAAAATCTACTAAAACAACACTTTTCAGAGAAAGACTAAAAATAGTAAATCAACCCAAAAACGTAATGCAACACTTGGTATCAGTAAATTAAACCTCCATCTAATGGAGCCTACAAATTTTCGGTAGATCTAAGATGGTTTACTATTTTTTCACCTTTCACCAAAATGTTGTTGTAGAGTGTCCTCTGGGACAAATTCGCCCTAGGGAAAATGAGTCTTTGTAGGGCTCTCTAAAATTAATTTTTGGGTCCTTTGCTCATGTGCCTGCACTCCCAAATTCTTCAGATTTCATAGTCAAAAAGACAAATAATTCCTGTAGGTGAGTTTTTGTGGATTGATGACAACTTTTCCAATTTTTCTCTTTAAGAGATCCTCAATCCTAAATCTACAACACAAACACAAGAGGAAAAAATTGTTTGTTTTTGGTGAATGGGGGTTTTCCTTGGTCAAACCTCATTTTGGTAATTAAACCTTGAATTGAAACAATGAAACATTAAAGGAATGATGAATGAACAAGTGCTATGTTGTAACTCACCAAACCCTTGATTTGAAACCCTTGAAGGATTGAAACTTAGTAGATCTTGCATGAAATGGATTGATTGTTGATGTCTAATATCCCTTGCTATGTCTAATATAGTTTTTTCCTCAAGGAATATTGTCAAACACTTTGCATACAACCTCTTTGCTTGTTCGTCTAAAGTTTCAATATGATTATACTTGCTTGGAATGATGTAAAGAGTGTTTTAAATTCTTGCAAATAACTCCTAATATGTCTAGGCATAGAACTAAATGCAAATGCAACCTTTATTTGACTTTTCAAATGCACATATATGAACTCTACAAGATAAATGTGCACCTACAACCAATTGAAATTTTGTCAAACAATTGGCATGAAAACTAATATGCATCTACAACAATAAGGAATTATGTCAAATATTTATCATGCATCCTAATGTTTGAAGTGCTCATCTACATCATATGTCATTAAATCAAACACTTGCTATGCAATTCTTATGATGTAAATGTTGACTTTCAGCTAGTGACATTTAGATAAATAGTTATCTTGCATACAAAAATGAATGATACAGCCAAGTACCTAAAGACAACAATGATATGCAACTTATCACTCCTTTATTTTTTATGCCAATTCAAGTACAATGTTGAAAGCTAGTGGCCAAGACTTGGCATTATAACATGATCAAAGTGCTATCAAAATACTAATAAGAAATATGCATCTAGAGTTGCCATATAGCAGCAACTAATACAACTGAAAATACCAATGCAATGAGCACTATAAGATGTGAGAACCTAGAAATTATGATTTCCTATGTTTGTGCAACCATGGAAGTCACAAGTGTAGACAAAGTAGATCTTTCCCCAAGTCAAATTGACCCTAGATATGAGTCGCCCCTATTCTAAGATAAACTTCTGATATAAAATAATAGCAGCATCAACAAGTCATCAACTAGTGCCAAATATCAATGATGTGAACCCTAGAATGTAGCGCTCTAGCCTCTTGTTCAAATCAAACCAAGATAAGGTTTGTATGAGTAAATCAATGCCTTCCAATGAGTTGGTCGAACTAGTTGAGATGCAAAATCAGAGCACTGTATGATCACCTCCAAAATGCCAAATGATGTCTCCTTTAAATCTGCAAATACCTCCTAATCGATTATTCTCCAAATTTGGCCAAAGGCCACTAAGTTTGCAATTAGGCACAAGTTGAACTTCTGAAATGGAGCCCACAATTGGCAACAACCTCAGCTGATAGTTTCACAGCCTCAAATTTGCTCAAACAATGAGAGTTTTGTTCCCAAAGGTCCAATAATGGCAGAAAGCCTAGTTGGCTCCTTCACCAAACAAATTCTTCATAACACATATCAATTCCTAGATATCCAAAAATGAGCTCTTAAGATCCTTTTATACTTTTCCTGGGAGAGCTCACACACTTTTCTTGCCAATGTGGGATAAAAGATATATTTCCCACTTTAATTTTATTTTAGTGACTTTATGATATAATTATTTTATTTAAGTCACTTTATTAAATTAATTAAATATAAGGTTACATTATAATATTTATTTCATTGATAACCTTAAAAATAATTAATTTAATTATTATCTCCCTTATTTCTCCAATCCATTGAATCTAGGAAAAGAAGTAAACCATTTCCAAAGAAGACCCTCTAACCAAGCTCCTTAGCCTATGAGAGTCAGGAATAGGCTAAACCCTTTGAAACTGCTACTCACAAAATTGGGGATATTACAATCTGCCCTCCCTGAAATTGCTTGTCCCCAAGCAATCTCAGCAACAAAGAAAACTCTCCCCCACCTAGATCCCAAGGGAAGATTTGTATAATGTCCCTATTGTTACCAAACAACTCCTGTAACACTGGCACTGGCCCAACCTACTAAATCAACTCAATCACAAAAATGTGATGGTGAATCTGCTACAACCATACTGTTGGAAAGCCACCACCTATTTCTTCCTGTTGTGCCACTCTGATACCCCCTATCTCCAAAACGCAACAAGTATCCAAGTCCTGAATCAAATGATGATCATCATGAGAGAAAAAGGTAGAAGACCTGCCAAACTCAGAATCACCAACATGAATGCCATCTACTCCCTGGAAAGAGGTTGGATCAACATCCAATGTGCAAGTCCTAGAAGGAATCATCTTCTCCTGATAAGGCTGTCCCAACTCAAACTCACCATTAGGTGTCGCAGGAGTATGAGCCTTAAAAGGAAGCAACTCAAAAGACTAACCATATTTGCTTCCAATCTCTGTGCAAGGTAAGCTATCAAACAAACTATCCATCCCATGTGCCACCAAACTGTGTATTTGAAATAAATCATGTACATGAGGATCAAATGTAAAGATATACACACTCCTCGCGATGTACATCTCTGAAATCTCCTCTGTGAGTCCTATGTGAAATACCGATGCACTGGAAGGATTCCAAATGCTACAATCAATGCTCATCTCAAATCTGGAGTTAAGAGAGTGATCAACATCTAACTTGAAGAGTAGATTATCATATGACCATGTAACATCTGTCTCGAACAATGGATTGTAGGTCATCTCACGCTCCATCTCTTGAACCACCTCCTTTTCTGCACCCAAATCTACACTATAGTACGAGGTTGAATCAACATCACTCACCTCATAATCAACAACATCATGTGTGTTATCAACATCTAAGGTTCTGATGCTATGTACCTCATAGGATGTCTCAAAAGATGTTGTAGAAGCCATATCTTTGTAGACTTCTTTCATAGTAATTGATGAAGCATCACAAGAAACCTTATCTTTATGTGGCTGCTCTAATGCAACTAGTTTGTCTTCAAACATCACTTGCTCTTCTCCAACCTTGAAGTCATCCTGAAGTGTCTTGTGCCCAACATCTTTCTCTATGTAAGTCTAATTTTTTCTCTCCATAGGATCAACTATATGCTAGTCACTAACTACTAAGAATTCATCATAAAGGCTTCTAGATACTATAGAGACCTCTTGTTCCTCCTTCTCTTCATTTTGTGATGTAGACCTCTTAAAAATGGAAGCCATATACCATGCTACTTTGTCTAAGGTTGCAGGATCTTAAATCAATTCATTTATCTTTTTCTAATTTTCATCCAACTTTTTCAAACTTTGTTTAAGCTTTTCCATATTCTTGTCCCACTACTTCTGAGTGCTTGAAGTAACCATGATTAACTAGCTAATTGAATGTCTAATCCACCCAACAGGTTGGCAAGAAACCTGGCTCTGATACCACTGTAATATCCCTTGCTATGTCTGATATAGTTTTTGCCTCAAGGAATATTGTTAAATACTTTGCATACAACCTCTTTGCTTGTTGGTTTGAAGTTTTAGTCTAATTATACTTGCTTGGAATGGTGTCAAGAGTGTTTTAAATGCTTGCAAATAACTCCTAAGATGTCTAAGCATAGAACTAAATGCAAATGCAACCTTTATTTGAATTTTAAAATGCATATATATGAACTCTACAAGGTAAATGTGCACCTACAACCAATTGACATTTTTTCAAACAATTGACATGCAAACTAATATGCATCTACAAAAATAAAGAATTATGTCAAACATTTATCATGCATCCTAATGTTTGAAGTGTTCATCTACAACATATGTCATTAAATCAAACACTTTCTATGCAACTCCTATGATGTAAATGTTGACTTTCAGCTAGTGACATTTAGACAAACAATTGTCATGCATACAAAAATGAATGCTACAGCCAAGTACCTAAAGACAACAATGATATGCAACTTATCACTCCTTTATTTGTTATGCCAATTCAAATACAATGTTGAAAGCTAGTGGCCAAGACTCATGGCATTACAACATGATCAAAGTGTTATCACAATGCTGATAAGAAATATGCATCTACAACTACCATATAGCAACGACTAATACAACTAAAAATACCAATGCAATGAGCACTATAAGATGTGAGAACCTGGAAATTATGATTTCCTATGTTTGTACAGTTGTGGCAGCCACAAGTGTAGACAAAGTAGATCTTTCCCCAAGTCAAATCAACCCTAGATATGAGCTGCCCCTGTTTTGAGATAAACTTATGATATAAAATAATAGCAGCATCAACAAGTCATAAACTAGTGCCAAATATCAATGATATGAACCCTAGAATGTAGTGCTCTAGCCTCTTGTTCAAATTGAACCAAGATAGGGTTTGTATGAGTAAATCAATGCCTTCCAATGAGTTGGTTGAACTAGCTGAGATGCAAAATAAAAGCATTGTATGATCACCTCCAGAATGCCAAATGATGTCTCTTCTAAATCTACAAATACCTCCTAATCGATTATTCTCCAAATTTGGCCAAAGACCACTAAGTTTGCAATTAGGCACAAGTTGAACTTTTGAAGTGAAGCCCACAACTGGCAACAATCTCAACTAATAGTTTCACAGCCTCAAAGTTGCTCAACTAATGAGAGTTTTGTTCCCAAACGTCCAATAATGGCAGAAACCCTAGCTGGCTCCTTCAAACAAATTCTTCATAACATATCAATTCCTAGATGTCTAAAAATGAGCTCTTAAGATCCTTTTATACTTTTCCTGGGAGAGCTCACACACTTTTCTTGACAATGTGGGATAAAAGATATATTTCCCACTTTAATTTTATTTTAGTGACTTTATGATATAATTATTTTATTTAAGTCACTTTATTAAATTAATTAAATATAAGGTTACATTATAATATTTATTTCATTGATAACCTTACAAATAATTAAATTAATTATTATCTCTCTTATTTCTCCAATCCATTGAATCCAAGAAAAGAAGCCAACCATTGCCGAAGAAGACCCTCTAACCAAGCTCCTTAGCCTACGAGTTAGGAATAGGCTAAACCCTCTAAAACTGATGCTCACGAAATTGGGGACATTACATGATGTGATCTTGATTTGATAGCTTGAATCTTAATTTGAAACTTGAAACCTACATCACAATGTTAGCTCCGAAAACATGCATGATGCTTGCAATCTTGAATGCTGCAACAAATGCTTGAGAAAACTATTTTTGAACACCTTTGACAATAATCTTAGCTCTTGTGAAACTTGCATTAACAATCTAGGTATCTTAGGATTTGAATTTGAAAAAAGACCTTGCTTTTATAAACAATTTTCTAATTTCTTGAAAATTAAACATTACAAGCCAACATTTGAATATGAATTTGGGAGCATGAAAATACCACCAAGAACATATTTAAAATTTGAATTTGCTTTACCTAAATTATCAAGATCCATTCATTTCTTGGTGTTAATAATGATAAATGCATTAATTAAATCACACTTCCCTCTTCAAAAATTGTAATTAATTAGGTTTGTAAATGTAAAATTTAGGCAATTGGGGCTTAATTAAGTCCATTTCAATTAGGGTACCCAAACATAGTGTGAAATGTAAAGGAGTACATTTTTCGACACTAAATTTAGCCCCCACTTTAGTGAGAGGATGAACCCACACTCAAACTCACACTAAAGTAGTCAAACAAGATCAAGAGAGGTCTAATTATACAACTGTTGGAAAGGTTAGACAAAAAAGGTCAAGGAGGATGATCAAGCCCCCAAGATCTATGATCTCATAGCAAACCAACAAAGTCACAAAGAGACACATACCTTTGTTAAATATGCGACAACAAGACAAAATACACAAGCATACAATGTCAAATTAAGAAGAAAGAGGGGTGTATCAAGCCTCGATTGTTTGTCCATCTGGATATGGATCAAGACTTAGATGTTTATCCAAAAATGGTTACAAGTGGAAACCCGTTGTCCACTATGCAAACCAAAATGTGCTCACATGGGCTAGTGAAATATTCGTTGTCCACTAGGTGAGCCCCAAAAAGTGGCTAATGGGAAGGTCATGTGTTTGTCTAGGCTCCCATTGTACTAACCATACCAAATTTATAACTCCTGATAAATTTGATAAGGCACCATGGAAATGGTCACAAGCGTAGCAAGTTGCATTATGCTAGGAACTCATGAAAAAGGCTCCATTGACAAGCAAGTTGTGTTATGCTTGGTGGCCTTGAAAAAAATAAAGGCTCCACTAGCAAGCAAGTTGTGTTAGGCTTGGTGGCCTTGATATATGCAATATGATATTCAAAGGGGTTTTTCTTAGTTCATGAAAGGTCTCACATTAGGGAACATCGTGCCTAATGTCTCCAAGAGAGGACTAGTCAAGGATAAAAGATTCACAACTTAGGGAATTCAAATTGATTGGGTTTGATATAGTGCTCTTCAAGGATACGTCTCTTGCTTTGGGAACCTTGTTTCCAACAAGGAATGTTTTGGGGAAGTCCAAGAAACATCCCCGCATCCCCTTTTTTTCCAGAATTTTGAAAATGTCTCAAATCAAGCAAGGAATGTTAGGGGAGGCTAGCCATTTTCAGGATGACTAGGGGATATCCAGGTGTCCCACAACTGTCTCGAGGATGGCTTGGCATCCCCTACAACCCACCAACTATGGGGTTGATTTTAAAAACACCCATTTTTAATTTTGAAAAAAGGGATAGGAAGGCCCATAAGGACCCCTTCATCCCTTTAAAAAAAACTAAACCTAATTTGTGCATTAATACAACTAAAAAGAAAAAAACTATCTCATTTTGACATTTGCAAACTTGCATTGAAGAGCAACAAGAAAAGAGCAATAGTTGAAAGAGGAGACTAGGGAATCAAATCCACTTCATTAGAGTTAAGTTCATCTTACATTTGTATTTTCAATTTGTTTTGCACTTTTCCAAAAAAAAATCAAAATTTTTAACACACAGGGAGATCATTGTGAGGTTATTTTTTCTTTTACTTTAAGTTTCAGCTCTCTTTTAAATTCTTAACCAAAAAAATCTTGAACAATAGTGAGAGAAGTGATAGTGAGTAGGTTGAAGTTCAAATGCAGGAAATAAGTAAACCTAGAACTAATAGAAGTATGACAGCTATTGGGGGTTCTTTAGGGAGTGGGAGTGTAGTAGGGCCAACAAGTTTGAACCCATTTGAATGTCCTTCCACACTCTTCAAAACCTATTCAAAAGGCCCACTTAACCCCAAGAAATCCATATTACAATTTGCAAAATGAGTTGATAAGGATAAGAAAAAAAATTCAAGGGGGGATAAGTAAGGGATATCCAGGGGTCCCCCAACTGTCTCAAGGATGGCTTGTCATCCCCTACAACCTACCAACTATGGGGTTGATTTTAAAAAAAACACACATTTTTAATTTTAAAAAAGGGATGGGCAACCCCACAAGGACCCCTACATCCCTCTAAAAAGAATAACCTAATTCATGCATTAATACAACCAAAAAGGAAAAAACTATCTCATTTTGACATTTGCAAACTTGTGTTGAAGAGCAACAAGAAAAGAGCAACAATTGAAAGAGGAGAGAACAACAGTTGAAAGAGAAGACTAGAGCATCAAATCCACTTCATTACAAGTAAGTTCTTCATCTTACATTTGTATTTTCACTATGTTTTGCATTTTTTCAAAAAAATTAACACATAAAGAGAGTATTGTGAAGTTACTATTTTTTATTTGAAATTGCATCTCTCTTTTAAATTCTCAACCAAAAAAATCATGAACAATAGTGAGAGTAGTGATAGTGAGGAGGTTGAAGATCAAATGCAAGACATAAGTAGACCTAGAACTAATAGAAGTATGGAAGCTAGTGGAGGTTCTTCAAGGAGTGGGGGTGTAGTAAGGCCAACAAGTTCAAACCCATTTGAATGTCCTTCCACACTCCTCAAAACCTATGAAAAAGCCTATTTAACTCCAAGAAACCTCTATTGCAATTTGCAACATGAGTTGATAAGGATAAGAAAAAAAATTCAAAGGGGAGTAGAGTAAGGGATGTCCAGGTGTCCCCCAATCATCTTAGGGATGGCTTGTCATCCCCTACAACCCACCAACTATGGGGTTGCTTTTTTAAAAAACACACATTTTTAATTTTAAAAAAGGGATGAGCAGGTCCACAAAGACCCCTCCATCCCTTTAAAAAAATAATTAAACATAATTTATGCATTAATACAACCAAAAAGAAAAAAACTCTCATTTTGACATTTACAAACTTGTAAATTTTAATGCATAGAAAAATGAATTCAAAATCAGACAATAACATAGCAGATACCCTGGGAAAACCCTCCTCTTGAGGGAGAAAAACCCAACAACAAAGATCACTCTTATATATATAAATGTTGGCAACAATTCTCTTTACAATGAGGCCAATCACAAGGCCAATATTCAACACCTACACAAGATGCAATGATAGATAATAATTTGCACCTCTTTAATATCCAAATCTGCCCTTTGAAGAAATTCGCAACCTACTCTTGAAGAAATTCACACTTGAATGAAGTAATAAATCGAACTTGCTTGATGGTAAAATGAGAATGAAATGATCTTATATTTATACATATTGAAGGAGAGGTCACACCTCTTCAAGAGATAGGTCAGCCAATATAATTACAAAAAAAAAATGCTATTTTCAAGGAAGGTTGGCCATCAATAAAGTTTCTTCATGAATAATCGCGCCAATATATAAGAGTTGCCACTTACAAAATCGTATGTAATAATTAAATAGACAATGTCTATTATTTAATTATTATCTCCATGTAATCGGGCTGGAAGGATTCGCTGAAGCTGCAATCATCATTAACACTCCCTCTCAGCTAGGGAGAGAACTTCCAGCTACACAAGACATATCACCTCAACATGATGTCTATCACATTGGCTACAACCAAATGTGAAAAGAAGAATATCACCTCAACGTGATATTAGATATCGCCTCAACATGATATAAACCATAATGGCTACAACCATACTATGGTGTGTACAAGTGTTCATCACTTGCATGATGTTGTCACCTCAACATGACATTCACAAGTACAAGATGTGTCATGGAGTCACACACATGACATCCACCATGACTTATGCTCAGAGGGTGGAAACAAGGGCTTTCGCCTCAAATTCCTCTGTCTCAGAGGAAAATGCATTAACAAGGGCTTGCACCTCAAATTTCTCCATCTCAGAGAAAAATGCATTAACAAGGGATTTCACCTCAAACTTCTCACTCAAAGAACTCATTAAACAAGGCTCACTGATACTGAGACTCTTACTCAGTCAAGGCTTGGATTTTCCACCATACCAAGCTTATCTCAAAGTACACAAACTTTATCTTGGTGAGAGGCTTGGTGAGAATATCTATCCTTTGCTCATCAATGCTGATGTACCTCAACTGTACAACCTTTCTCAGTACCATATCCTTAATGTAGTGGTACTTGATCTCAACATGCTTGGTTCTATCATGAAACACAGGATTGACAGAAAGCTTCACACAACTCTGATTATCACAATGAATGATAGTAGGCTCCATTGATTGTCCAAACAATCCTGCAAGGAGCTTACGAAGCCATATTGCTTCCCGAGTTGCCATACAAGCTACAATATACTCTGCCTCTGCTATACTGAATGCTACAGATGACTGCTTCCTGCTATACCAAGAAATCATAGCGGAACCCAAACTAAAGCAACAACCAGAGGTGCTCTTCTGATCTGTGACACAACCTGCCCAATCAGAATCAGTAAAGCCATGTAACTCTAGGTCTGCATCTAAAGAATACCTCAACCCATATCCAACTGTGCCACGCAAGTATCTTAGGATATGTTTAGCTGCAACAAGATGTATCTGTCTTGGATCACACATAAACTAGCTAAGTGCACTCACTGATAGCAAATGTTAGGTCTAGTGTTAACTAGATAAATCAAAGATCCAATTAGCTATCTATACAAGGTAGGATCCACCAAGTCTGAATTAGTTGTAGCCTCCTTCAACTTATGTAAGTTGGAATCCATAGGTGTGGACATGGATTTGCAATCCATCATGCCAAATCTCTTAAGTATATCAATGGTGTACTTCCCTTGACTTAGAATCATCTCATCTGGTTTCTGCCAGAATTCTAGGCCAAGGAAGTAATGCATGAGCCCAAGGTCCTTCATCTCAAATTCAGAGGTCAACTCTTTCTTACACTCAAGAATCAGGTGATCTTCTCTAGTAAGGATCAAATCATCAACATATAAAACCAAAATCAATGCTTCACCATTGATTACCTTGAAATAGAGATTCGAATCAGCATCATTCTTCAAGAACCCCAAGCTTGACAGGTAACAATCAATCCTTTCGTACCAAGCACGAGGAACCTGCTTAAGACCATACAAGGCCTTCTTCAGTTTGCAAACATGTGACTCCTTTCCATGAACCTCAAATCCATCAGTTGCTCTATATAAAATTCTTCCTCAATCACTCCATTGAGAAAGGTTGTCTTCATGTCCATCTGGTGAATCTTCCATCCTTTAGATGCAGCAATAGCAATGATGGTTCTGACAGAAGTATAGCGAGCAACAAGAGCAAAGGTTTCTTTGTAATCAACTCCCTCTTTCTGAGAAAACCCACGAGCCACAAATCTTGCTTTGTACTTCTCAATGCTTCCATCTGCAACATGCTTAATCTTGAATAGCCATTTAGAAGATACCACAACTTGCCCTCAGGTCTAGGAACAATATCCCAAACATCATTTTTAAGAATTGACTGATACTCCTCTGTCATAGCATCTCTCCAAACCTGATGACTGGATGCTTCCTCAACATAGGTAGGCTCAGATTCTATAATCTAACTCATCAAGGCAACATAACTGGAGAACTTATGTGGCCTTTTGCTTTCTCTGAATGTGCCTCTAGGAGCTGCAAAACTTTCAGCCTCTTGCATAGTACGCTTGGCCCATAGAGGTCTCTTTCTCCCAATAACAATGTCAGTAGGCCCATCAGCAGGTTCCAAGGGTTCAACAGGATCAATATCTTCTTTTGGTTCTGAAGTCTCCCTCTGAATCTCAGGAGTATGGTCAACTTCCATATCTTGAGGAGACGCTTCATTATCAATCTCCATATGAATCCCCGTGGATCTCCTGAATGCAACATCTTCCTTGAATGTGACATCCCTACTGATCTCAATCAACTTCTGACCTGGAATGTATATTTTGTAGGCTTTTGATGTCTCACTGTAGCCCACAAATATTCCCTTCTTGCCAGAAGGCTCCAACTTGGTTCTCTTTTCCTTGGGAACATGAATATAGACAAGACATCCAAAGATCCTCAAGTGACTGACTTCAGGCTTCTTTCCTGTAAAGGCTTCTTCTGGAGTCATATTCTCCAAGATCTTATGAGGACTTCTGTTATGAACATATACAGTTGTCCTGGAAGCTTCTGCCCATAGGAAGGTTTGCAAATCTTGATCATGAATCATGGCCTTTGTTGCTTCCACGATTGTCTTGTTCTTTCTTTCTACAACACCTTTTGTTGACGATTATAGGGAACATAGAACTCCCTCTTAATCCCTGCATCAATACAAAAATTTCAAAAATTGCCAGAGGTGTATTCTCCACCATTGTCAGATATGAGGACCTTAATTATTTTACCAGAAATATTTTCTACCAAGGCTTTAAACTCTTTAAACCTATCCAACACTTCCTCAGACTCTTTAGATTTCAAAAAATAAATCCAAGTCTTCCTAGAGTGGTCATCAATAAACAAAACATAATACAAAAATCCACTCGAAGACGAAACCGACATAGGACCACATGAATCGGAATGAATAAGGTCTAAAATACACTTAGATCTATTTTCTCTACTATGAAAAGGGGATTTTATATTCTTACCCAATGCGCAGCCCTTGCAAGTACCTTCGTGCTCCTGGTCGAACTTAGGAAGGCCCGACACCATCTTCTCCATGATAGGTAAGGCTCGGAAGTGCAGGTGAGCCAATCTCGGATGCCAAAGATCGCATAGACTTGAAGAGTCATGAACCAAAGCTTGTAAAGAACGTGTGTAGATCTTGTAAAGGTTTTCATGTCTAATTCCAATTACTTGAGCATCCTTGAAGCTAGAGTTCTCCATCCACACTAGAACTTTGCCTTTGGAGAAGGAAACTTGGTATCCTTTATCTTCCAAAGCTGAAATAGAAATAAGATTGCACTTGATTCCAGGAACATAAAGAACATTACCCAACTGAAGTGAAATGCCGAAATCCAAATGAAGTGTAGAGGTCCCAATTCCTTTCATGGAGTAGCTAGCATCATCTTCGATGATGACTTGTTCAGAAGACTCATTTTCCACCAAACTTGATAAGTGCTCCTTAAAGCCGGTGATGTGTCGTGAAGCACCACTGTCAATTATCCAAGTGTTGGTGTCAGAAGGTACACTGCTTGATAATGCCGAATAGAACAAATATTCACTTGAATCCTTTTGTGGAGAAGCATCATCAACATCTGCAATAGTAGCTTGTTGCTTAGGTCTAGTTGGACAATACTTGGCGAAGTGCCCAAACTTATCACACCTAAAACATTGAATCCTGGACATATCCCTCTTCTTCTTGAGTGGAGGTGCATCATCATTTCCCTTGTCCCGATTCCTATTGAAGAATCCTTTCCTTCCATCTTTTCCTTTCTTCTTTGAAGCATGGGAGGCGAGAACATGAATGTCTTCATTCTTTAAACTTTGACCAACTCCTCTTGCCACTAACCTTGATTCTTCTTGAATGGAATCAGATCTTAGGCGATCAAACTTAGGCAATTTTGACCTTGCACTGATTCCCTGAATGTAAGATTCCCAAGACAAAGGTAGCCCATTGAGAGCAAGCATAGTCAAGTCCTTGTCATCAACCATATGCCCAATTGTTGAGAGTTGATCTCTCAAATCTGAAATCCTCATGAAGTATGCAATAACAGATTCTCCCTTTGACATCTTCACATGATGCAATTGATGTTTTAGTGCAAGTGCACGGCTGGTGTTGTTGATTTCGTACATCTCTTCCAAGGTCTTGAGCATATCTCTCGCTGTCTTCAACTTAGAGATGATAGGAACAATATGATCCTTGATGGAATCAACCAATATCTTCATTGCTTTAATGTCTTTCTTCACCCACTGCAACTTTTCTTCTTCCTCCTTAGGTTCAGAAGCGCTAGACTCCATGAACTCACCCAAGTCATTTTCATGCAAGGTAAGCATGATCCTAAATCTCCATGAAGTGAAGTTAGATGCACCCTCGAGTCTATCCTCAACCTTCAAACCGTTCACCATATTGACTGATGTAGATAAGTGAACAAATAGGGTATGCTGATTAGCAATAATCTAATCACGAACCTCTCAAACCCGCTCTGATACCATGTAAATTTTAATGATTAGATTTAATGCACAGAAAAATTAATTCAAAATCAGACAATAACACAGCAGATACCCTGGGAAAACCCTCCTCTTGGGGGAGAAAAACCCAACAACAAAGATCACTCTTATATATATAAATGTTGGCAACAATTCTCTTTACAATGAGGCCAGTCACAAGGCCAATATTAAGCACCTACACAAGATGCAATGACAGATAATAATCTACACCTCTTTAATATCCAAATCTTCCCTTGAAGAAATTCGCAACCTGCTCTTGAAGAAATTCGCACTTGAATGAAGTAATAAATCGAACTTGCTTGATGGTAAAATGAGAATGAAATGATCTTCTATTTATACATATTGAAGGAGAGGTCGCACCTCTTCAAGAGATAGGTTGGCCAATATAATTACAAAAAATAAATGCTATTTTCTGTTGGAATTGTGTGCCTCAATCCCATAGGCTAAAACCTCTTGTGAGCAATTTCGGTGAGACTATGGAGATGTTTGGCCGACCTACTAGTTGATCTTGACTATCACTGTGACCTCTTGAATGTCTTGGCGATCAACATCTGAAACCTTCAGCGTACCCTTGGACAGTCGGGATGATGTCTCAGTGATGATAGGAAGTCTTACCGATATTGGCATGACCTTTGGTCTATCTGGCCAATGTGGTAATCGACATGACTTGCTCCTATCGGTATGGAGTCCTGGCGATTAGGAGATGTCTGGCTGACGTGTTGGTGTCTAGCGGATGTCAGGGAGACCTACAGCGACTGAAGTCATCGGTGTAACCCTTTTGCTTCGATATGAATTTTAGGCGATGAAGGGTTGTCTCGCTGAATGGTTATGTCATCGGTGTAACATGTGACTTCGATAAGAACTCTCGGCGAAAGTTAGAAGTCTTGCCGACTGTTGGTGCTCGACATGACTTGAAGACTCTGGTATGAAGTCTTGGCGAAAGCGACGAGTCTCGCTGATAGTAAAAGGTCTTCAGGATGACATGAAGAGCTCGGTGGGATGTCTTGGCGAGAGCGGTAAGTCTTGTCGATGAGTGTTCTTCTCGGCATGACTTGAAGACTTCGGTATGAAGTCTTGGCGAACTGCGATGGTCTTGCCGATGGCTGTGTGGTCTTTGGAGTAACATAAGAGTTTGGTAAGAACTCTTGGTGACAGGGAGATGTCTCGCCGACAGTGGAGCATTGCGGTGTAGCTTGAAGGCATCGGTATGATGTCTTGGTGAAGAGTGTTTGTTTTGCCGATTATCCTGATGTCAATATGACCTCTCAGCGAAAGCGATAAGTCTTGCCAACTGTTGTTTGGTGTTCGGTATAACATAAAGGCTCGATATAATCTCTCAGTGAATGACGATAGTCTTGCCGACTGTTGGACATTTTAGAGTGACCTTTGAACTTCGGTATGATGTCTCATCGAATGGCGATTGTCTCGTCAATGAGAATACTGAGGTCGATGTGACTAGGGAACTTCGGTAAGATGTCTTGGCGACAAGAGGAAGTCTAAGCGATAGCTTGTGAACTCAATATACTGTCTTGGCGACAATGACGATATGGGCTCTGTGGCATCGAGGAGACACAGTTAGTGTCTCACTGACATGCGACACAATTTGAATGCCCTTGACTGAGTGAAGACTGTCCGATGTGGTGCGATTTGGACAAATGAGAGAGAGAGCTGAATGTGAACCATTTGTTGTGAGACCGTTGCAACCGTTTCTGTGTGGAAGGGAAAACTCTACACGAGGAAGTGGAAACATCTTCGACGATAATGATGCTAAGCTGGAGATTGGTGTCTGATAGTTGGAAACGAACCATTTCATAGAGCTTGTTGAGAACAAATGCAAATATGTATGCATTGGACGTTCTGGGAAGATGAGAGAAAGATGATAGGAGCCTGAGAGGACTGAGTGGCTGGCCGAAAGGCCGAGGCCATGAGGTCGAAGCAGAGGATTGAGAGGTAGAGTTAAGCTATTGGAATCTCTCGTGATCATGATTGCTTTGGTTGATCTCTCAGGGATAGTTTGCTACTAGTTATATCTAGATGAACAAGATGTAATCTCTGAAAAGGCTAAGAGCCTGAAATTGTATTGTAACTATTTTGTTGCTGAATAATACAATGGCTCGATCTTTGGAGTGTGGGGTTTTTTTACTTGAAAGGGTTTTCCCCATGTAAATCTTTGTGTTCTGGTTTTTTGTCTCATCTTTCATGTTTGTTGGTTCTTGTAGTAGAATCTGTTAATGCATGCTGTTGAATTTACATGTGCTTCTCTCAGAAGGATCAAAGTGGGAAATGAATTGTGTCTATTTCCACTTTAAGACATAGTAGTACTTGTCTTTGAGGCAACCTAATCGAAATGAAAGTTACCGAAGGCACTACTGTCTGGAGGTTTCTATGAGATTCCTACCACCCTTTCCATTACAAGTGGTATCAGAGCCTTCTTCTGGTAGTTGGTTCTGGATATTTCTCCTGTGAAGATTTCTTAGCTTGTTAGGCTGGAAGAAATCTGGAGGAATGGACTGATGTATTGATCCTTTGATGAGTGGAAGCCTTGTGGTATTTTGAGACAGCATGCAGCTTGAAGGATGGTCAAGATGGAAAAAGGAGTTGATCACGTTGTGATCTGTGTCTACTAGCTGGTAGAGGTTTAACCTTGGAGTATGAGGTGGTTTTCTTTACTCTATGGCTGTGTAGCAGTAAAGCTTTCATATTGGGTGTCTGTGTGATAGGCTCCTGGGTGATATGGAGAAGCCTAGGTTGTTCCTCAGCCATGGAAGAGAGTGCTTATGCTAGGTGGTGGTTCCTGGTGTTGGAAGGCACTATTTGTTGTTAACCTCGAATGCTTGAAGGCTATGGAGTTAATCATTAGATGATTTGCAAGCTTCTTGAAATAGCCTTTCTCTCTTTCTTAGATGCATGCACATGGTGGTTTTAGAGTTGGCTTGAAAGGGGTCTGGATTCTCCTGAACTGTTGTTTTCTTTCTAAGGATGATTTGTACTTGCATGGCTCTGTGGTTTTGCAGGTTTCACAAGGTTAAGAAAAACTTGTAAACATGTGGAGTTGATGTTAAGCTATTTTCTAGACCCTATTTTTTTGGGTGTTGTTCGATGAGATAGTTGCAGTTCTACATGCATGCTTGGTGCATGGCTTGAGGAGGCGTGTTTTCTTCTCTACATGGGAGTGTTGGTACATGATTTGTCACTCAACATTCCTATGGTGGTGCTTGTGGGTTCCTTGATTATGGTGCTCGTTGTGGACATGATTGGAAAATCAGATTTGGCATAATCTGGTGTTTGAGTCATGTTGTCTACGTAGTGTTCTCTCATTTGCAGTTTCCAATACGATAACAGGTTTGCATGTTCAATGTTTGTGATCTACAAGTTATGTGGTTGTTGGATTAGCTACCCATTAGCTTGTAGTGAGATAACTTGGATGTGGATTGTCTTTATCATGAGATTGATTCATTGCTGGTGCAGACTTGTTAGCTGGCCTTGTTTGCGGTCACTTGTGCATTGGTGTGATTGCTTTGAGATGAGAGGATGGATATTCTTGAGTACCTGAATAGTCAGTTAAGGGAACCTATAGCAGGTGGTCATGATGCTTGGAGAGGTCGGGTGTCACTTTTCAGTGGGAGCTCTAGCAGTGACTGTGGGTTCATCACATGGTGGTGAATGGTCTTCTTTAGTGTTGCAGAAGGGTTCTTTCGCTTTTGCATGGACATTACTTGAAGATGTGCAACATCTTGGAACCATGAAGGACACTTGGAGTGTTTGGCTAAGGTGTTGGTGGTGCTTGACAGGTGATGTTGGTTTTGAGTCTATTTGCTTTATATCATGGTATACTCTTGCTTGTGCACCGGAGTTTTGGCATTGTGCATTGTACTTGAGACAATGGCGAGGTCACTTGAAGCATGGTATCTCCTATGGGGATGTGTCGATCATGGTGTCATGATAAGTTCCTGATTCAGATGATTGGAGCTTTGACAGTGGTCTGGTAATTCTTTGTGTATTGAGTGCTTTGATTATTTGCTTGATACTTCGTGATAGTGCAGTAATGCAGTTGAAGTTTAGCATGAGATGATCGGTTGCTAGTACTCATGGATACATGAAGAATAAGGTGAGGCTTTCTTTCTATTGTGAGAGAAGTGTTGTTGCTTGTTACTCTTGTTGAAGTTTTTTAGCAGAAAGTCCGAGAAGCCTACACCTAGGTTGAACGTGAGTTCAATAAGAGACCTATGAGGAGATTGCTCTTGGATTAGTCATGATGACTTGTATATCTTGAAGGAGTATTCTCGTTCCCACTCTTGGTCTACTCGGTAGTTTATCTGAAAGGTATTTGGCTCATTATATTTTTCAGATGTGTTTTATGTTCACTTTCATGATATGGATCTTGAATTGTTGTTTAATGGTTCTGGAGGATTCATAGTGGAAGTTGTACAATTTGTTTTATCTCCTTGTTACTAATGAGAATTGGTAGGAGATGTTGTATGGCTGATTTCCTAAAATGGGGAATGAACTACCTTGATCTTCTTTGAGATGCTTACATCCATGTTTTTAAATTGGTTTGATCTTGGTGATTGAACGAATGGATGTTGTTAAGGCTTTTCTTTTGGGATGTGAAGAAGATAATTCTTGACACAGCTAGCTGTTAGAAGTGTATGTAGGAGGATGTTCTACAGGAAGATGATGTGTAGAGTTTCTCTCTGTGGTCGTGAAGGTTTGTGGTGAGAGAAATGTTTTTTGTAGCAGTTTGTTGCAAGTTGTGCATGTCATTGTGGATATTTCCTTGGTACTACATGGTTACATATTCTATGTGATGTTATTGGTAGACTTGTGATGCCTTTTGATCTTTCAGATCTGGATTACTCAGGCAGTGGGAGTTCCTGTATGTGTCTTGTCTTCTTCGAATGGTTGGCACTTGGAGCTTGTTTTTGCTGTTGATGGGTTGGCTTTGGAGCGGCATAAGTTTACTAATGTTGATACCTGTGAGGTATGTGAGATTGGATGGAATAGCACGAGCTGTGGGTGCTATTTTCAGTCGCGTGGGTTTATCAGTTGGATGGGAGCAGTCAGTCTGACTGTTGTTCTAGCTGGTGTTTTATATCTTGTTTCTGGAGAATGACTTCACTGTTGTGTTCTGATTGAAGCTTTGAAGTTGATATTACTTATGTATAGTGTTTGAGCACAGTCAAGTGGTAGCAGTATCTTGATTGATGATATCACTAGGATCTTTTGCTTGTGTTCGTTGGAATGGTGCTTATTCACCTTGGCTTGAATCTTTCTTCCACAGGTGGCATGTTGGAAGATGATAGGGTTTGTTGCTTGAATGGTGGACATCTTGGATGTTGGAGCAGAATTCTTGATGGAGCATGAGAGCATGTTTGAGGTCTATGTGGTTTCATGGAAGGCTGTGATAGGTTGCATTTTGGTTGCTGCGTTGGACAGTGAGTTGCAGTTGGATGCCTAGTCTTGGTTGTAGATTGTCTAGTGGACTGAATTTGTGGAATCCTATTGATTGGGTGTCTTGAGTGTTGCGGGGTCTGAACTGGTGGAGCTAGTGTGATCTTAGTTTCTAGTTGCTTTGGAGGTGCATGTGTGATCTTCGTCAAGTGGGAGATTGTTGGAATTGTGTGCCTCAATCCCACAGGCTGAAACCTCTTGTGAGCAATTTCGGTGAGACTATGGAGATGCTTGTCCGACCTACTAGTTGATCCTAACTATCATTGTGACCTCCTGAATGTCTTGGCGATCGACATCTGAAACCTTCGGCGTGCCCCTGGACAGTCAGGATGATGTCTCAGCGACGATAGGAAGTCTTGCCGATATTGGCGTGACCTTTGGTCTATATGGCCGATGTGGTAATCGGCATGACTTGCTCCTATTGGTATGGACTCCTAGCGATTAGGAGATGTTTGGCCGACGAGTTGGTGTCTAGCGGATGTCGAGGAGACCTACGAACGACTAGTCATCATCGGTAACCCTTTTGCTTCAATATGAAGTCTTAGTGATGAAGGGTTGTCTTGCCAAATGGTTATGTCATCAGTGTAACATGTGACTTCGATAAGAACTCTCAGCGAAAGTTAGAAGTCTTGCCGACTATTGGTGTTCGGCATGACTTGAAGACTTCGGTATGAAGTCTTGGCGAAAGCAATAAGTCTCGCCAATAGTAAAAGGTCTTCGGGATGACATGAAGAGCTCAATGGGATGTCTTGGCGAGAGTGGTAAGTCTTGCCGATGAGTGTTCTTCTCGGCATGACTTGAAGACTTCGGTATGAAGTCTTGGCGAATTGCGATGGTCTCGCTGATGGCTATGTGGTCTTCAGAGTAACATAAGGGTTCAGTAAGAACTCTTGGCGACAGGGAGATGTCTCGCCGACAGTGGAGCATTGCGGTGTAACTTGAAGGCATCGGTATGATGTCTTGGCAAAGAGTTTGTTTTTCCGATGGGAATCCTGATGTCGGTATGATCTCTCAGCGAATGACGATAGTCTTGCTGACTGTTGGACATTTCAGAGTGACCTTTGAACTTCGGTATGATGTCTCATCGAATGACGATTGTCTCACCGATGAGAATGTTGAGGTCGATGTGACTAGGGAACTTCGGTAAGATGTTTTGGGGACAAGAGGAAGTCTGAGCAACAGCTTGTGAACTCGGTATAATGTCTTGCCGATAGTGAAGACTCTTGGCGATAATGACGATATGGGCTCTGTGGCATCGAGGAGACACAGTTAGTGTCTCACCGACATATGACACAGGTTGAATGCCCTTGACCGAGTGAAGACTGTCCGACGTGGTGCGATTTGGACAAACCAGAGAGAGCAAAATGTGAACCGTTTGCTGTGAGACCGTTGCAACTATTTCTGTGTGGAAGGGAAAACTCTACACAAGGAAGTGGAAACATCTTCGACGATAATGATGTTGAGTTGGAGATTGGTGTCCGACAGTCGGAAACGAACCATTTCACAGAACCTGTTGAGAACAAATGCATATATGTATGCATTGGACATTCTGAGAAGATGAGAGAAAGATGATAGGAGCATGAGAGGACTGAGTGGCTGGTCGAAAGGCCGAGGCCATGAGGTCGAAGCAGAGGATTGAGAGGTAGAGTTAAGTTGTTGGAATCTCTTGTGATCATGATTGCTTTGGTTGATCTCTCAGGGATAGTTTGCTACCAGTTGTATCCAAATGAACAAGATGTAATCTCTGAAAAGGCTAAGACCCTGAAATTGTATTGTAACTGTTTTGTTGTTGAATAATACAATGGCTCGATCTTTGGAGTGTGGGGCTTTTTTACCTGAAAGGGTTTTCCCCACGTAAATCTTTGTGTTCTGGTTTTTTGTCTCATCTTTCATGTCTGTTGGTTCTTGTAGTAGAATTTGTTAATGCATGCAGTTGAATTTACATGTGCTTCTCTCAGAAGGATCAATGTGGGAAATGAACTGTGTCTGTTTCCGCTTCAAGACATAGTAGTACGTTTCTTTGAGGCAACCTAATCGAAATGAAAGTTACCGAAGGCACTACTGTCTGGAGGTTTCTATGAGATTCCCACCACCCTTTCCCTTACATTTTCAAGGAAGGTCGGCCAACAATAAAGTTTCTTCATGAATAATCACGCCAATATATAAGAGAGTTGCCACTTCACAAAATCGTATATAATAATTAAATAGACAATGTCTATTATTTAATTATTATCTCCATGTGATAGGGCTGGAAGGATTCGCCTGAAGCTGCAATCATCATTAACAAAACTTGTGTTGAAGAGGAACAAGAAAAGAGCAGCAGTTGAAAAAGGAGAGAACAAAAGTTGAAAGAGGAGACTGAGGCATCAAATCCACTTTATTAGAGGTAATTTCTTCATCTTACATTTGTATTTTCAATTTGTTTTGCATTTTTGCAATTTTTTTCAAATATTTGAATGCATAGGGAGAGCATTGTGAGGTTATTTCTTCTTTTATTTAAACTTGCAACTCTTTTAAATTCTTAACTAAAAAAATCATGAACAATAGTGAAAGTAGTAATAGTGAGGAGGTTGAAATTCAAGTGCAAGAAAGTAGACCTAGAACTAATAGAAGGATGGCAACTACTAGGGGTTCTTCAAGGAGTGGGAGTGTAGCAAGGCCAACAAGTTCAAACCGATTTGAATGTCCTTCCACACTCCTCAAAACCTATGCAAAAGGCCCATTTAACCCCAAGAAACCTCTATTACAATTTGCAACATGAGTTGATAAGGATAAGAAAAAAAATCAAGGGGGAGTAGAGTATGGCATTGTCATTTATGCAAAAAAAATATAGGGGCAGCTATATAAGATTTTATTGCCATTTTTTGTGGATAGATGGCCAAGGGGTGAATGGTTGTGAAAGAATAACTCCAACTGAGAAGAATGAGGCAACTTGATTGCATGTGGAGGGGGAGGCAAGAATGGAAGGAATTTCATTGGAGAGCTCACAACTAGTGTGTCATTGCCTACAGGATCTGTGGTTGTTGGATTGCATGGGGGAGAGGGTTATACTTCTACTAGGGGAAAGAAGAGAACTACTAATGTTGCAGATAAGTTTGGCATACAATCACTAGATGTGACCGATTCCTCTATTTCTAAGTTTTTTATGCTCATGCCATACCATTTCATGTGACACGCTCACCATATTTTAAGCAAATGTTCAATGATGTAATAGCTATCGACCCCTCAATTTTTCCACCTAGAGAATGTCCCACCTTGATTTTTTTTGGTTTGGTGAAACAATCAAATGGGACAACATATATTACATACCATAACACTCATGTTTCAACTCAAAAATCATACCCACAATCTGATATTGCATTATAGAGTTGGTAGAATGTTGAATACGTTGAAATTAGATAATATCTCAAATACCCAATTGAGCCAAACACTCAATGATCATGTTTTTGACATACCCATAGGTTGTATTTAGTTTGCAGGTCTAATACAAAGCTTGTATAACAACATATGACAAGATTTACCAATACCCGGTAGGGTGAACAACACTTATAACAATATTACAAGATACCCATATGAGTAAATCACACCAAAAGGGAAAGAATCACATACCCATTTGTTGATATTACACATAGGTCTAAAAATTGATTACAATAGCAAACTGAAGCTCTGAAAATGAGCAAACAAACCCTTCAAACCCTAGTTGTTCCACTCCAAAGTATCAATTTTCAATAGTCCAATATGAAATGCCTCCAAATACACTCAAGACAATCAAACACCCTAGGCGTTAGACCTCCAAATGCTCCATGTCTTAATGAACCAAAATGTACAACCTGCAAAGTGGCAAACCACTTCAAAACACTCCCAATTTCTACACTTAACTATCCAAAATATGCTCAGATATCTCTATGAAATTATCATTCAAATGAACTCGATATTTTCCTTGAAAAATCTCTCTGTGAGAATCCTACAACTATGCTAATAATTTGAAGCACAATCCTTGCAATGAGACTACTAACAACATTTAGTTGTGTGAAATCTATATGATTCCACCAGTAATTCCTTTCTTGCCCAAGTTGTAACTCTGAATGAGTCACACTATAATAACCTAGATGGATCTTTCACCACCATAGCCATTTTTCTCCAAAAGGCTTTCATCCTCAAGAAGGTTGAGATGAACCAAGTTCATTTTTTCATAACCACGAGGGTTTCATCAGAGGAAAATATAATAATATTCATAATCCAAATGAGCCCCTCAAATGCTTTTTTTATACTTTTTCCGCCAACCTCTCCAAAAACTTATGTTTTTAAAATATTTTTTCAATTAAAACTCCATTTTAGCTCCAAAAAGAACCTTTTAATTAAAATAATCATAATTTGACATGCAAGGTCCCTGTTTTATGCATCCACGATTTAAAACTTTTCATCTCAGTTCTAATGAGCTACAACACTAAGGTGCTTTTAAAATATTTTAAATAATATTTAGCAACCTTAGTAAAATAATAAAAATAAAGTCATTAATACACCCATTTCATGAAAAAATGCCAGAATGCATCGAAATCAAAAACTAATTGCACCAAAGTGATTCCAATGAAGAATAACGATAAATGGAGCCAACTAAGTGACTTACTATAAATAGAGGCCATGTCCAAGATTATTAGAGAGCACACCAAAAGCTGGAAATCACCTCGAAAATTGGCATGAGTCCTCCAAACCTCCTGAGCTCATTGAAATCATCAAATAACTCATCTAATCACGTTGAAACACATCCACAAGGTCAATGCCAACTGCATTACAAGGGAACCCAAAAATAGGGATATGACAAAACAAAAGCTATGCACCACTCTTCTTGATAGAGAATATTTCAAGGTGAGTGTGTTGATGGAAGATATGAGGCAAACTTGGATAAAGGATGGATGCTCCATCATCATGGATGGATGGACCAATATCAAACCTTGGCCACTCATCAATATTATTGTCACTAGTTCAATTGACTCTTATTTTCTTAGAGCTATTGATTGTTCGGGGAAAAAGGAGTCAACTTCTAATTTCAAATTTTGAAAGATTCCACAAAAAAGGTTGAAGCCTCTAATGTTGTACAGGTAGTGATTAATTCAAGCCACATGTGTAAGTTAGCTGGATTGATGGTAGAGGGTGCTTATAAGCACAATTTTTGGACCCCATGTTGTGTTCATGCATTGAACAATACCTAGGACATTGGGAAAATAGATTGGGTGAAAGCAATGGTGTCAAAGGCTAGAGATGTGCAAATGTTCAATTGCAACCATCACACTTCACTTGCTTTGTTCAGGGCATTTTCGAGAAAGGAACTCCTCAAGCCCATGGACATTGAATATGCCAACTACTTCATTTTGTTAGAGAGGATGCTTGAGATCTAAGAGGCTTTACAATTAATGGTGGTCAATGCAAAGTGGGGTAGATGTCAAGAGGCAAGCACACTAAAAGGAAGAAATGTGAAACAAAAAATCCTTGATGATGACTAGTGATCCATAATGAGGTAAGAAAAATTCTAATTTTATTATTTAATTTTTAAAATGTTAATTTATTAATATTTTTAACTTGTAAAATATTTGCATTCTTTTTTAAGATTTTAATTTTTGCAACTTGTTTGCACTTGCAAATATGTTTTCTCCTTCATTGAGCCTATTGTGTGGGTAATTAAATATGTTAATACTGACTCTCCTAGCCTTGGAGAGATTTATGAGACCTTTGATAACATGCTTGAGTAGATCAATTAAGCAATTCATAGAAGGGACCCTACTTTGGGATTTTATGAGGAGCATCTTACGCCCATTAAGATGCAACAGTAGAACACTATGAATACCCCGCTTCATATTGCAACCTACACTCGCAATCCCAAAAGGTATGCATCAAGACCTAAGAGAGTGCCACCATCTCATGATGAAGAGGTGAAAAAAGGTTTCATGAAGGCCCTTAGGAAAATGTATGTTGAAGAGGAGTCTACTTTACTTTGCACACAGTGGCTTGCATTTGTCAATCTTTGTGGTCCAACAAACCAAAGGCAAGGTCCAATAAAGCTACATTAGTTCAAAGTGATCCTACTAGATGGTGGACATGGCATGTTAAAGATGCAACGAAGTTGTCGTTACTTGTTGTTCGTCTTCTTTCACAGGTTGTTAGTTCCTCTACTACAAAGAGGAATTGATTCACATATAGCTTCATCCAATCAATCAAGAGGAACAACCTTTCCTCTAAACGATTAGAGAAGGTGGTGGCTATACACAGTGCTTTATGTCTATAAGATCGACAAACTCTTGAGTATCATTAGACTCAAACCTTACATTGGGATGTTGATCCCGAAGATGCTATATAGATCAATGAGGAGAAGACACAAGAGGGATTGATTGGGGTTCAATTGCTTGAGGAAGCCCCTTATACTAGTAGTGACTCATACTTTAGCTCCGACTTTGATGCAAACCTACTAGTTGCATCTACTGATTAGGGACAACCATATATTTTCTATGTTTTTGGTCATTTTATAGTTGAAACTTGGAGCCTTTGGGCATTTTGTTATAATTTTTAGATAATATGTATTCACATTAACAATGAAAGCATTTAAATTTTGTTAATTTCTTTGTCAATTCTCATGTGAAATCTCAATTCAAGTCTAATGTTATGTATTAATCTTCTACAATGTCTAATGAACACTTTATCAATGTTATGATATATATTTGAAATTTTTCTATATTTTTAAAAATTTCCCTATTTTTAATAGCTGTCCCCTACCATCTCCCTCTAAAAATGACCCAAAAGTACTCTCGTACTAGAAACACGTCTCGTTGTCCCCTGCCTCCTCTAAAAATGACCGAAAAGAACCCTTGTACCCGAAACACGTCTTGTTGTCCCCTGCCATCCACGTCCCCAAAACTCGGGGGAGCATAGGTCTAACATGATTTAATATGGTGTCTTCTCTTTGGCTGAGGATTGTAAGTTGCTCCTTATATTTCTCTGTATTTGTTCTCTTCTTACTCCAATGTAAAAAAAAAATGATTCAACATAAAAAATAGCTAGCCTAAACAGTTTAGAATCTAACCATCAACTAAATATAACAATCCTTGAGCTAGTAATTGCTGAAATTTCACTAAGGTGTATAACTTCTGACTCCATTTTGGCCCTTTGCTATGAAAATGAGTCTGGTTCTGTCTTTCTTATTTTTAAGGACTTCTTGATCTCAACAACAGATAATACATCATCATTATACTCACATTCATTGACAAATACATTCCTAAATTTTCATAGCCATTTAAGTCCGTGCAAAAGATTAAGACTCAAGTCTAAATGGCTTGTATGTCCATGACACAAGAAAAAGAGAACAGTATCTTCTACTGATTGTTCTGACCCTTTGCATGATCATCTAGGTTTTGCTTTTTATGAAGAAAGTCAGCAAACCAAAGAGCAGATGATTTTGGATGTCGCTTAAGGTCATTTTGATAGTCTACAAAAACCAAACCAAAGCGCTTCGTATAGCCTTGAGCCCACTCAAAATTATCCACCAGTGACCAAGCATAATAACCACGAACATCTGCACCTTCCCTGCATTACATAATTTACAAGAATTTTATTATCAAGAAAGTAATGATATCCATGGTATAAAAACATGTTTTGTCTAACTAAATTGACTATATATGGTATGAACAGGAAAAATATGTACAAATATCATGCTCAGAACAAAAGAATCACACCTTATAGCCTCAACAACTGCAGCCAAGTAGCTTTTGAAGTAGTTTACTCTTTTTGTATCACAGAGTGCTTCTTCTAGTGATGTGATTTGAGAATCCTCATCGTCCATTCCTGGTCATTACCAGCAGGAGATCAAGAATCTACAATTCAAGTGCAGCAGAGTCTTTGGATTTAAACAAAAATTTTGCAGTTTGATTCGTAAAGACAACTTACCATTCTCTGTAACATAAATTGGAGGTCTGTTGTATCTCTCTGTCAACCACATTAGAACTTTTCGCAAACCCCATGGGACAATATAAAGCCACTCGGATGCAGCCTGGCAGCAGAAAACCTTTCCGATTTACTAAAGAGATCCATTTTCCATTAACAAAATGAAACTTATTGCAGCAAGATAATGCTAAAGTCACCTTTCTAACACTAATTATATGGAATAAGCAATAAGTTTCAATATACTTTTGAAACCATGTTTTTGATTGAAGGTAATTATATGGAATAACTAATAAGCAATAAGTTTTCAATATACATTTGAAGAGAAATTTGAAACTGTGATTTTGATTGAAAGTAAAATAAAGGTTTTGAAAGGGCCTCCTCTGCTTAACAGTCAAGAACTTAAAAACAACGAGAAAGCATACATACAACAGTCTAGTTGCAGCCTAAAAACAGCAGCCCCAACAATGGGGAGGAGAAACAAAACAGTAGGAATTTATGTAAGTCTTTCTCTGTAACTTAAAAGAAGAATGAGAGAATACTAGAACAGAAAAGAATTTATCCTCACTAACCAGATTATGTAAATGTAATAGTTCATTGAGCTTGCATAAATGAGACTATAAATAAAACAAAACCAAGTGAGGACAACATTCACAAATGCATGCCATTTAACAATTTGCAGAGATACAGATGTTTGTTTTCTTACTCCTTATAAGAAAACTACCAAGATAGTTAATGTAGTTTTACTGAATTTCCTTGATTTACAAGTCCCTTTTCAAAGATGAAAAGTTAAGCACTAGGAGGATGTTATGTTCTTGGGGGTATGGAGTTACACATTGCAAAAAGTGGGCAGAATGTTTAATTTTTTATTGCCGTTGGCATAAGTAATATATCATACACCAACTTATAAAATCTTTGACCCTGGTTAGAGCTAATGCAGTAAAGAACGAAATTATGCCTGTTTTACTAGTTATTCAGGATGTTCTAACATTTTACTAAGGGAGAGTGAGGTAATATGCATTCACATTCATACACGCTTGAACACAAATGTTTTCTACTATCTATGTCAGAATTATCACTTGCTATTCCTCTGTCTACTATCTCCCCATATCTCTATTGTTACATTTTCATTACCAGAAAATTACATCACAATATGTGAGCAAGTGACTAGTTATCATGTCTGTTCTTGATTACAGCTGCAAAGACTCATATGGTGCCGCATAGCACCAGAACTCTCATTTCATTGCTTTGTTTATATGTTCGCCTAGACACTGTCAGCATGTTTAGATGTCCTGTGGTATCATGAATTCAAATCTTCTACGATGAAGAGCCTGCCAATATTGCTTGTTGAATACTTGGCCTTACAATTTGATTCCAAAATTTTCCCCAAAGCCTAAATAAGTGTTCTCAAACTGTTCAATGCTTCCCATAAATATATATCTGTTAGGATTAATATGGCCTTGATTTCGAACCTTCAACAAATTGGGGAACTGTCAACCATCAAGTCGATATTCTGTACATATGTATCAAAAAACTAATTACTGACCTAAGGCCTTTTATTGATATCTAAATTCAACTAAAGAGGGAGCAATTTGAAGCTGTATTAAGAATGATCTAAATGTTGGTGCAGAGTTCAATATATTTAAAATAAAAAACACAAATATAACAGCAGAGATTTTTGAGCTCGGTAACTAATTTTAGGCAGTTTCCCAATTGTTACCAAAATATGGTTGAGTCATGCCGATGGGATGGGATAGAGCTATGATGATGAGAGAGTAGGCTTAGGTATCTAAGTAATCTGAGTAGTAATGGTGTGCCGAGAGAAGCACTTCCTAGCTGATCTGTAATATGTGAAGTACTAGCATCTAAAGGCTGTTTTGTGTTGGTTATTGCTTGGGTGGGCTAGGAAAAAAAGGTAATCGACATGAGGGCTCTAAAACCCCTAGACTCCCACTTGTAGGCATCTATGCCAAAGGGTGACAGTCTCATGAAGAAAAAAGAGCCAAGCACAGTCGGTCTGAATATCTAAAGAATAAAGATAGGCTATTGCTTGAGTCCCTATGGAGGTACTTAAATTTTACCTAGATCTCATAGTAAACAGGGCATCAAAAAGTGAAGTGTTCCCTGGTCTACACCTCCAAGAGGGAACAAAGCTAGCAGATCTGATCCTAATGGAGGATGTGAAGACAGGCAAGAGCAATGGGCAAAAGAGAATCGTAAAGGTGATAAAGTCAACGAAGAAAAGGAAACACCCTCCAAGTGTGGGGAGGCAACTGTAAAACAAGATATAGAAGGTGAAATAGCATGAAAAGTGTTACACCCCTACTAAAAAACTTCAGAAATTTTTTTAAAAAGGTCACATCCAAAAGACCACTTTCTTCTAATCAGCATGCCTAGTGTTCAAAGAGCATCTTTGCCTTTAATCCAAAGAAAAAACAAAAAGATAAGAACTTGCATTCTATTCAAAATGTGAACCCCCTAAAAAATAATCAATGGAAAAATTGTAAATTGCAACTACATAATGTCCAATTTTAGGTGTAATAAGCACCCTCAATTTTTTTTTTGAAAGTTGGACTATCTCAATTGTAACAAAATGCATAACAACTTCCTTTCCACTTTCTGATCACCTAGACCTCGGAATGGGCAAGGTGAGAGTATATGGTGTTAGGATTACAACTAAATTGAAATAAACTGCTGAAAGGAAGCATCAAGCAGCAAGCCAGTCAAACCACTTATCAGTGGGATGCGTATGCAAAACAGAAAGGTGAACCATCCGCTTATTCAGCAAGAATAACAATTGCATTTCAATTTTCAATGGGAAAGCTTGTTTAAAACTGAAAGTAAATATTAAAGTTCCTGCCACTTATCCAATGGGGGCGATTACGTACCACTTGTGCAGTGGGGTAAGTATCAACATTAACCAAAATATATTCATTAGTGGTACTACCAACCAATGTTACAAATCAAGTACAAAAAAGGAATGACTTTGGTGGTAAGACCATCCAAAGCACAACACTAATCCATGAGTATATTTGTCATCAAAAGAAGTAGGTTAGCTGCTGATATTGAAAACTGATAATAACAGTGGCATTTATCATCTTCAAATCAACTCCAAATGCATGAACAATCACCAAAAAAGACAACCAATCAATATACCTTGAAACATTAATGCTAGTATGATCATGATAAGTCGGGAAATCAAGTATAACTGCTGGTAGGTGATATAGCAGGTCTGAAATGACTGGACTAAGCTGTTACAGGTCCGATATATCACTCTTGCAAATCAAACAGCCATAAAAAAATCACCCAAAACACCTTCCAGACAGCGAAGTCCACCTCTAATCATCAAACATCATCAAGTACTTCCTATGACACCAATCAGCACATAAAAGACCAAGAAAAGACGGCAATTCAAGGCCAAACCTCACGCCCAAGTCTGCAAGTGGTACAGCCTAGCAAGATAGTTCTTCAAAAATCTTCAAACACTTTGCAAAAGTCAGACCAAATCACTCCAAAATATCTACATATTAAAAGACATCATATACCTCCATCACGAAACCCCAAAAACTGAAACTCTGTTGCGACACAATGGTGATTCCTGAATGAAATCACAATAACTCTAGCTAGGGATTGTCTTCCAAATTTGAAACTAGAAATCAAATGAGGGTTTTTGTCCTCAAAATATTTAGGAAGAACATGCAAGTTCAATCCGGCAACATAATAGTGTAATAAATCTTCAACATACAAAATGAGCCCCAAACACCTCCTATTATATCTTTTTTGTTGCTTTTTTGAAAAAGCGTTTTTTTTTATAAAACAATTTTTTTGGTTTTTTCCGAAAAGCATTTTTTGCTTTTTTTTCCTTAAAAGCATTTTTTTCTTTTTCACAATTTTTCCCTAAAAAGAGACCTTTTGTTTTTTTCAAATTAAATAATTCATTACATCCAAAAGATTCCCTTATGCCCAGGAATCCACTTTTGAGGGGAAAAAATCAATTTAATAAAATATAAGACTTAGCAAATATTTTAAAATTTAACATAATAAACTTAAGTGTACATTTTAAATACTCCACCCGAGTTATGGAAAGCATTGCCAAGGCTTCGAAATCCAATTTTGATCATGTCAAGATGTAACTGAGGCTAAGAGATGATAACAAGTACCAACTCGAAGACTTACTAAAAATAGATGTGCTCTCAAAAAAGTTTGGAGAACACCTCACAAGGCCAAAAACACTTTTGCAAGCATCATTGTGATCCAAAATGCCAATTGAGCTCAATGCCACAAATGGTAACCATGAAAGACTGAACTTGTGCTCTCCAAGATGTTTGAAGTTCTTCCCAACACCCCTAGAAGCTTACAGGAAATCTTGGAAAATGGCCAAAAGCTCATGAAATAATATTGCTAAAATAGGGAACACTACAATAGGTTAGTTTTTCTATTTACAAGGAGCTTTGCCTTCTAATTTGAAGAGTCATTTTATTGCATATCTATTCCATTTTGTGTCATGTTGAAAGATGTGAATTAGAAAGCTAACAATTTTTGGCAACTCTAGTAGGGAATGAAATAATACTACCATCTTATCCATCAAGTCATTCAGTTTGGCATAGAGGTTCCAAAGTTCATATACCTATTTACTAACTTTAAAAGAAAACTCATTATAATCTTTGATCAAGAGGGTAACCATATCAATAACAATCGATCACCTCCTTTGCTACCATGGGGAAATCAATTTTGATCCATTACCATTAACAAAAGATTATGAGCTTCCATGTGGATCAATGAAGAATTTTTCCAAGTTTTATGGTGATGGAAAGTAGGAACCTGATAAACACATTTTTAGCCTTCACCACTTGTGAAATTTTGAGTGTAGCATTTGAAGATGTTGTAGGTCACTTGTTTGTGGAGACCTTGCAAGGTGCAACAGCTAATTGCTTTAACCACCTTGCTGTCAACTAAATCACATGTTTGGAATCAATGGGTTAAAATCCTTTTGCACATTCCAAGTCAGCTGAGGACAATCATATCTTGGTTGCACAACACTCAAATGCTAAGAAAGATGAAAGTGAACTAAGAGGGTTTGTTGCAAGATTCAATAGATTGGTTACTAAAGTTTTCGGAACTCTAAATCCTTCTTCTAAGTTGCTTGATCAATGCTCAATCTTCAAAATTTGCTTTCTTTCTCAAGCAAAGAAACATTGTAGAATTGAGAGAAGCTCGAGAACATGCCATTGAGTTGGAAGACCATATGATTACTTTAGTAAGTTACAAAAGGATTTGATCAGGTTGTTGATTTTTTGAACATTCAGTTGCTTCAACAATATCACCTCCTTCAAGCAAAAGTGTTGCTTTCATCCATTATCTCAATGATAGTTTTCATGTTTCTACTTCACCAATTAGTCAAGTGGCAAAAGGGCCTTCTCTTGCACACATATTTCTCGTTTCATGCATCAAGTGAACATGATGGAGAATATTGTCCTAAAGTGCATATATTCACTCTAATATTGATGGCTTCAATTGAAAATCAAGGATTTTTAGATGATCCTAAACATATTTTAGACAAATTCAATAGCGGCTCTATTACGGGATACACCCAATATGAACTTGATGAAGAAATCATAATCATATGATGAATGACATTATGTGTTCATATAACCTAGAATTGCAATCAGAACAAGAGTGTCCATTAGAAGTAGACATTTTGCCTCTTTTCTCAAGTTCTTCAAAATTGAGAAAGAGTTTTTGATGGAAGAACAATCAATGCAAGTGTGCCATATTCTCTTTGTGGAGGATGAGTCAAACCAAAATCAAAAGAGCAAATTGATGTTCAAAATATGAAGAAAAAAGAGATTAGTTGTGCTAGAGAGGATAATGATAAATACAACTGCTGCTTTTCTTCATTTGACAAATTGTTTGAAGAAACTACACAAAATATTATCAAAGAAGAGAAAGACGGTTTTTGGAGTTTTCAACTTCAAGTTTAGGAATTTCTATGAACACTCATGATGAAAAGTCTTAGCTGATATTAGTTGAAGATTTGGATGCTTGGTCATCAAATGGTATTTTTGTCAAGTGTCAAAGAAGCCTCACAGTTAGATAAAGAACAAGATTTTACTTATCTTCAAGATAATTTAGCTTTGGAGGCACTCCTCAAATCAAAGGTTTTTGAGAACAATCCTTTACCAAGTCCTAATATTTTTTTGCAACACCTTGAAAACAATTCTTCAATGGAGAACAAAATGGATTTCCTCTTGAGGTTTGATGCATCCTCAACAGATCCAATACATGTCAATGAAGAAGAAGTGGATACTTTTCTTCAGGATATCAAAGAAGAAGAAATATGGACAATTAATGAAAAAGAAAAGTTGCCAAAGATTTATTTTCAAGCCTAAGAACCTAACTGTTTCTTCCTCCTAAAAACATATTCATTGAAGGTGATTGCTATAATGAAAGTAAGGAGACTTAGTTTATTCAAGGACTAACAATATAGGATGATAGATGGAAAAGTGAGCTGCCCGAAGATGATATTCAGTAGGTATACTTTGATAACCCATTGCTTGAAAATTACACCTTGATGGTCTCTCAAATTCGAACTCCACAAGTTGGTCATCTGAAGGCTCAATTGATGAAGATAGTCAAGGAGTGTTCTCATCACAAGGTTCCCTGCTTATAGCAATAGTGGATCCAATAAATCAAGAGTTGGTGAGCAAGATTTTCTTTGATCAACTCCAACCTTTCCAAGAGGTTGATAGTTGGACTAAGTTCAAGATTGTGTATGTTGAAGAGATAGGTAGAGAGGATCTGCTGAACACACCTGAAGACTGAGGAGCGGGGGGGGAGGGGGGGTGCGCGTTGTGAATCAGTCTACTCAAAAACTTAAGCTCTTCCAGACCTTGAAATTTTCATCACAATACAAAAGAACACACATGCATAGGAAAACACTAGATTTACGTGGAAAACCAAATGAGAGAAAAACCACAGTGAGAATTAACTCACAATATAAAGGCTCACTACCAAAAAGACTTGCAAGAAGGCTCACTACCTTAGAGCAAGATACAAAGGACTTGCAGCACTAAAGTACCAAGCAACTCTAGGAGCAAGATATAGAGGACCTGATGAGATTCACTATCTCAAAGCAAGATACAAAAAGTTTATAAGAGATTACAATATTTGTCAACAATTCACTCTGCTGATTGAGGTATTAAAGTACACTTAAGCACTATCTCTGCTAGATATTCAGTACAGTTCGCACACACACTCCTTCACTCTTGTACACACCTCCATCATGTTGCATATGAAATGATCTTGCATTTATATCCACCGCAACTCTTCAAAACTTCAATTAGGTCGGCCAGGAAGAAGATAAACAATGAATTCAACACGTCAGCCACCAAAACATAATGCGGTCCTATCCCGAAGATAGAGAGGACCAAAAAGAAACGTATTGCATCTTCCAATGTGATCCAAAACAATTCACACACTGTCACACAACAATCTAAGTCAGCATCAAGGGAAACGTGTAGATGAAACATGAAGCGCATAACCTGTTGGCTCAAAATCATTCTTCCAATTGAATTTTCTCAAGCCGGTTCTAACTAAGATAGGTCAAGACCCAGATTAACACATCTTCAATTGCTGGCGTAGACCCCCAATCACACAACGCAAGCAAAAGAACAAGCCCTGTCGACCAGATATCTACGAATAACAAGAAGCAACTTACAGGGAGTGATCGCCATACATATTTTAAACCTTCAGCAGAGATCACCTTACCGTTGAAGGATGCCTTTATGAGAATTTTTGGAATTATTAAATGTTTTTTGAATGTTCAAACAATATAAAAAATGGGTAGTCATCTGAAATTTAAGGTGAAGAAAAAATAAAATATATGTATTTTATTCCAATTAAAATAATAGTCTTTTGAATGTCAAAAAATAAATTGTCATCAATCTCTGTGGAGATCATTGTAAGTGTTTATTGAACTGTTAACATTTATGCATAAACAATGGACTGTCAATAACTATTTGACAAAATGCTTTCCTAATAAACTTTGGAGAAGTGCAAAAAATTTGGGTCTAAAAATTGGGGTTAGACATTACAGTTCCACAAGAACTAAAAACTCGAAGAAAGAATTGGTATAGTAAAAAAAGGAATGATGTGCAAAGGTGTTGAGAGGATATTCATCATATTGTCTTATGGAAATTTCACCTCATCCTAAACATGATGTTAGCCTCACATTTACATTCACTTTAGTTGGACTTACCCTTTCTTCCCTTGCAGTTGATGCTTTATTTCTCACATTCACTTGGACCTACTTTTCCTGCATGAAGTTCATTTGCAGAGTTTTGTCATCCATCAAGATGTATTATGTATCTTTTGTCTAGTTGACCTTGTTCTTTTTGTAGAGGTCTATTTAATGAATTGCACTTGCAAAAGTCTTATAGGATACCAATATTTACAATTGAAGCAATCTTATTGATAAGAGTGGAAGCTCGGTGATGTTTTTCGAAAGGCTACCTCAAGTTCTAAACATATAATCGGGGCCCAAAATGCTTTTAAAATTTGGTGTTGTCACAAATTATAAAGCTGGAAAAAGGTGATGGCTTCGAAACCATATCACAAAGAAAGTCCAAGGGGTCTGGTAATCATTAAAAACGTCAACCAATAAGCTTGCCAAGGGGAAAGAAAAGGGCACAAGTTTAAAGGAGGGAACTTAAAAGGTTTACATATATTCCTAATGGATATAGACATTGGAAAGGGATATGTTTTGTATCCATTATAGCAATTATTCCCACAAATGTTCAAATAACAAGTGAACATGACTTTCACTTTTTGAAAACATTTGTGATGCCTTCAAATTCTCCACAAGTCATTTTAAAAATCAAAGAAATTAAGAAAAATAGCTTTCATTTGGATGGTCATCACATTCTATAACATCGTGATTATTCCATTCTCTCCCCAAGTAAAAAATTAAAAAAGACAATTAATATTATACAAAATTTCCATGCAAAAGTATACATTCCAATTGAGCATGTAAATTTCTACTTCCCATACGAATTTCTGCTAACCTCTAGTTGAAGCCCTATTTCCAACAACCTTCTAAAAATATCAAGTATAGAATTAATGTAGATATATGCAAATGTACCCAAATTTACTGTGAATAGAGGCTTAGAACTAAAACCTCAACGATGAGAATACATAGCATTATAAGTTACGGATTTCATGGTTTATATCATGTTTCTGTAGATGTGATTTTTAGGAAAATAATTTGAATAATGAATGGTCTATTAATTTGAGGTGTGAAATGGCTTCACGTGCTAGATAATGAAGACACATTGACAACATAAATGGAGAGTCTTGATAAAGCGAGGCTGCATTAGTTTTATCTTGCCTTTCTTTAACCTTATAAATTTAATTAACCTAGTTAATAATTTTAATTCCACCAATGATGATATAATTTAATACCAACGTTGGAACAAGATAATTTCCGTTACATCATGTAAAACTGAAGAGTATTGATGTTTAGTAGTTTACATAGCTTCAGAGAAGTGCCTCAACAAGAACATACTTGGACTACACCTAGGAGACAAATCCATCACTAACGGAGAATGGCTGTACCCTAAGCTGTCATTGCAAGGGCAGATAATGTACTTGGAGCATTAAAATTAATACTGCTTCTCATAATCACCATAATGTATGGTTACTGATCAAAAAAAATTTGCATGTGAGTTCATTGAGGTAAGACAGATAAAGAATGTTAATTTCTACAACTAATGAAATTATTTAGGATAAACAATAGATATATGCTAAAGGAAGTCAAATACCTCTAGTGTACAACCAAAAGAGAAACATAAAGCAAGAAATTTGTTTTGAGATGAAGAGTAAAGAAGGTTTTTCTTACTTTTTCTCCAATGGTCCTTCCTTCCCATTCAGCTGTCACATCAATTCATGGATCAGTTTATAATCTCCATGGTAAGTTCTATAACATATTTTGCAAACATGGAGAGATTCTCTAACCTGGGAAGTTTAACTTAATGGATTATACATTAAATTGAGGAACTTACCTATTCTATGTACATCTTGATCATCATAAAAACCAATTTCTTCAGACTTCTCCATTGGTGGCATCACATAGCGTGTTGTATACTGATTTAGTCCAACAAAATCCACTGATCCACACAGTAAGGCAACCTCACTAGGTGTAAATTGAGGAAGACGGTCTCCAAGTTTCTTGCGCATGATTGCAGGATATTCACCAAAATAGAGAGGATCCAGATACCTATGTCGAAAATTCCAGTTAATTTAATATGAAAGATATAAAGAAACAAAGGTGTATTCTTCTCATCATTGTGTATAAATATTTTTGTGGAAGCTAGCAACATCAAAGTTTTTAATATCTTAGAACTAAGTGTCAGATCCATCTTTTTGAAACCAAATATCATGAAAGAGCATTAGAGTGCCTGCTGAATCAGAGAAATATGATAAAATTGACCAAAAATGTAATGAGTAAAGAGTGGGCCCACACGTACAAGAAATTACCTATAGCCTATATACAAAGCTTCCTATAAAAAAAGCAATACTTCCCATGCAGATAAAAAGAATACATAAGGATTGTACCAGCCCAACTGAAATTCAAGGCGCCTTTGTGCTGCTGCTTTATCCTCTTCTCTGTCTGTAAAAGGTTCGGCACCCTCACCATCTACTGTGATACCTATAACACCACCTTGTTTACCCTGATAGATGTACAGAGTTCACATTAATGTAAAATGAAACAAACATAACATTACTGCTTCATATTTAATAACCTGGATCACTTGTGATTTGTCTCATACCTTACAAAAAAGAAAATCAATGACAAAAAAAGGATTCCAAATAATTAACCCAACAACCTGACACTCAATAGGCAAGCTTCCATTTCAATTAATATGGTGTTTTTATGCTGAATTTCACTTAATAAGGAAACATTAAAATTACTAGAATGTGGCATGCTACTATGCCCAACCTCAATTTTGAAAAACAGAAAATGAGAAATTTCTGTACAAAAAGAAGGATGTTTACATCACCAGAAGTCCTTGTGTTGTCTAGACAAAGAGATTGTGCAAAGGAGAAACTCTGCAAAACATTTTCTGATCAAAATTACTGCTCCCAAGTCATACATTTTACATCATCCCAAAACCTTTTCTATACAAGATAGGGGTGGCAGTGGGGAAGAGCAGTTTTACATACCATTTTTACTTGTAAATTACTACTCAAGTGAAACTAGAAGACCTGAGAACAAAAAGAAGCAAGCAATTAATGACAAGTAGGATGTGCACATTAAGAATGGTGCTTGATCCAGAAAGTACTGCTTTACAACCAATAAAACCTAAGGTTTTCCTTGAATGTAACTCTGCAGATTTTTTCTTGGTGGGGCATGGTTTAAAGATCTCCATTAAATGCACACCATAGACTTCTTACCCAACAGCCTACAGGATTCTCAAAGAACGGCTTGGTGATGCAAACTGCAAGCTGCTCAAATGAACAACTGGCTACCAGTTTCCCAGAGTTACACAAGCAAAGCACTAAATAAGGAAGAGCAACTAGAAATCCAGAAAACACAATCTCTATTATATGTATTAAAGTTACATGCCCTGTGGGCCAGTCCAAAATGTCTGGAACCCAACTGATCTATACTACCCAACCAGCAATATTCAGCATACTTGCAGAGACTCTTTGCATTACAAGCTATCCCCTTATTAAGTTCAACTATGCATATGACTACAGCTTCCACTTTTTAACCAAATTTCAGCAACAACTTTAACTACGACTTTCATAAAGACTCCTGCAGCCTTTACAAAAGGAATGTAAAATCCCCTCTTAAATCTGACCGATATTTCTACGATATTTCAGTTTGATACATTGGCATTTTGGCAAACTAGTGGCATGATAACAGGTCTGAACATTTTCAATGATATTGAAGTTTGCAATCACAGTAATAATTTCAATAAATGGATTGCATCAACATAATAGATTTCAGTTTTGTAGATCATTCAATACATTTGAAGTAGACATGAAAATCCTTAACATAAATATGTCTGAACTACAATAATGGCAGCAATCTTTATACTCAGAAATACAAATTACAGTCAGCACCTAAATACCACTTTATAAAGCTTTGTTGCAGGTCGACTCTTCACCAAAGTGCCACGACTTGCAGGTATGACAGAACAGCAGCTATCTTTTTGCAAATGACCACTCCAGCTACATACTACGCCCAGCAATACTCACGCCCAGCAGCCATTTATACTCAGCAATACCCACGTCTACCTTGCATAATTTGCACCTCCAGTTTGGTGGCCTCTATGACCTATGACTGAGTAAAGGACAACTCCACATCCTCCTTTCTGCCCTCCTGTAGCTTCCAAGCACCTTCAGACTTGGTAAAACTGATCGCTAGACCCTCACGCCCTTGCCAAGAGTCTGCAATTCCAATCGCACCTCTTTCCAAATGCCAATGATGGAAATACACTGTTATAAGAGTTGATTGGCAGCCTCACGACCCTGCAATCTGCACGTCAGGTTTCCCTCCTCATGGCTTGTGGAAATGAAGCACCCTTAATAGGTTGAGTTTGATAATCAAATACCCATAGCTTCAGATAGTGACCACGTCTTCACAAGTGCTGGCACTCACCTAGGAAATAAGATGTCTGACGGCTAGGAATGTTTGCAGCTATAAACCCATAGCAATATGGAGTCCTCAACATGAATCAACCGGCAATATGTTCAATCTTGCAAATACCTAACCTGAATATACCTCTGATAATTTGTCTTACCTGGCAAGACTCACGAATTATCCAATTGTTCAATCCAGTCGTTAAAGCACAAATGTGAATCCTCTTTGAACCCACCTGTAAGAGAATTTGGGTTTTTGTCCAAATCTCTGATCTTGGAACTCGAGGGTTTCCACCCTCAAGCTACATGTAAGCTAAGCTCTCCAAATTTAAATCTCCAAAAGATATAATTTCACATGATCAAAATGATTTGCCTTCCTCCCTTTTTAAAGGCTTAGCTCACTTCTAGAAGATTTCCTTTAAATTTCCTGCCAAAACATATTAGCATTTTAATATAAAGTGACTTTATTAAAATGTCTTAAATATTCCTTGGCGTCACTTTATTTCGCCTCATTAATCTAATTATTTAATATTACCTTATTTCATGTTGTTTTTGCTAGGCAACATTAAATAATTATATTAATTATCATCCGTAAGGCAAGCTGGAAAATGGGGACATTACAAGGAATCAACCCACTTCTCTGTTGACAAAATGGCATTTGACCTTCCATAGGTGTAGGAACTAAGGGTCTCTTCCACACCTATCATCTAACTGAAGGGTCTCTTCCCCAACTCATCTATAACTAAAAATCCAAGATACCATGATGCTTCAGCATTGACCATGTGTCTGCTGATGCTCTAACTGCTTCTGAATGCCTCTGGCAATCTACACAATTTAACATAACTCACAAGAAGTTTGTTATTATCCACCTATTGGCCTTAGAACAACTTTGTTGCATATCCACATTCCAAGGTTATAACTGCATCTTACATGTCTTCACAAAGCATGCACAACAACATGCAACACTCTAGTGACATGCTCTACTCCATGTGGTTTTATGAGGGTTCATATTCTATTTTTTGCAAGGCAAGAATCTGCTACAGCCTATGTGCCCATGTGGCACCACTACCTTAACTACCAGTCTTTGTGTTACTACAATAGATTCATCAGGTTACTAAATGCACACAAAACCACAAACCAAACTATTTAATGCACACATCATAAACACAAAAGGAAATTTAACTCATTTTCGATGATGCAATATTGTTTGACCCCTAGAATGAACTTGCATCAAACACCCCAAGTGAACATATTTTGAGCTTGATGTTCACCAATTGGCCTTCACAAAAGACTAATTTGAACAACACATTGGCTTACATCAGCTTAAGTGATCCATGAATCCTCTTCTGGCCCCTTACTCCTTATACTTGTTCTAGGAAATCTTCTTGTCAATGTGCTCATCAAGGATCTACACTATTATATCTCATTGATTTTCAAGTATCTATTTCTCCATTCAATACTATCCTATGACTGTACTTCATCTACAATATCATTTTTCCAAAGAAAATGATAGGCATCAGACACACTAAATATTGATGAGATATCCAATCCTTCCAGCAACTCAATTTCATACACATTTTCAAAGAAATTGCACAAAAGTCTACATAGGACGATATTTGTTGGTTTCAATTTGTTGCATGTTCCTTCAAGAAAACTTTCTTCCACAATTAAACTATGAATAACTTCTCCCTCTAAGTCTTCCCCCTTCTACACACATTTGCTAGACTTTTATACTTGGCACTACTCTCTTCAAGTTGCTTCTTGACTTGTACAAAAATTTCTTTCATGTGTTGTGTGAAGTCCATAGCCTTTGCACCAATGTGCTTTCCTCCTTTCATATTCAACTATTCTGTGACACTCTTTAGTGACGCCCCATACACAATCTGGGATGACATCCTGAAATATCCCACCTCTTCTTGAGATATTTGCTAATTGAATTTGCTCAATTAATTTCAGTTTTGATGGTTTGACATTTTGTCAAACACTTTGTATGCAAGGTAGCTGAATCCTGATTTTAGGGTGTCTAGGTGTTTGATTTGCTATGTTTTGATTGATTTTCAATACCACAACATTTTCCCAAAAGATAGTAATGATAACCAACAAATTTGCATAACAAATATTAAACATTCAACCTCAAATCTGGTTCTATTATCACTATGAGAGGTCTAACTACACAGATATCAGGTCTGATACACTTTAGATCAGGCTGTAAACATCATATAATAGCAGATACAAGATGTAAAGAGTGGAATGCCAAACTGATCACAACATACCTGTGAGTTATTCCTTCAACAGTGTGACTTCTATGGTCAAAGAATGAAGGCTGAAGGGGTATGTACAGACTGAACAATAAACTTCAGACTGTTGTAGATGATCCTGTAGCTGAAAGCCAAAACAATGATATTGCTTCTCTGGAAAACTTAACAGCAGACCCTCACTTATGGACGCCTAGCATCAGATATTATTTTCTCCAACATTAAACTGATGCACATTAGATGCCTTGCCTTAGCCATCCTTAATGATGAAGACTGGAGCAGATTGATTAGGCGTTTCATTTCAAAGATTCACACGCCCAGCTTGGAATGAGTATGGCCTGAGCATTATCCACACGTGGCTGCCAATAGTGACTGCTAGCAGCAATTAAAACCCTTTCTCAACAAATATAAAACTACTCAGAAGCAACATTCTTCTTATTATCTGTAGTCTACACTCCAAACCCTTGAAACTCCTGTAGATAGTTCTTCAGCTATGCACAATAAAACCCCACATGCCAAATGATGAAGATCATTGACAGCAATAAAGATATTCAATGATATTTATCTCTGAAAATTTCTAATCTGCAAGTAATAATCTTCAAAACCCTTGAACAATCTTTGAAGACAATCACTTTCTGATTTGTATAAACTCCATTGATGCTCAGCTATGACCTCCGTATGAAGCCACTAGCACAATCGAAGAGAGGCTACGTTCTCCAAGATTGAATTTACTACGAAACCCTAGGTTTCTTCTTCAAAGCCAAAGCTTCTTCAGAATAGACAAGTGTTGAATGATTTCAAGAATGCTTTAAATCCCTTTTCAAAAAGCCTTTATATAATATTCCACATCCTCACAATCAATCTCTCTCTCTTCCTTTAGGCTTTCTCTTTTTTCCTAAGTTACCGGGTTCGCCCCTGGGAAGCCCGGGTACGATACGGGTTCGGTTTGGGTTCGAAATTCGGGTCCGGTTCGATCAAATTCGCTGTGGGTTCGAAAAATCGACTGTGGGTTCGACCAGGGTTCGAAACCCTGACTGTGGGTTCGGCCAGGATTCGTTTTTTTTGAACCCGGTTCGAACCCGGGTAGAATTTGTGCCCAGGCAGACTTTTTCAACGTGTTTTTGCAATTTTTATTAATTTTTTGACCTTTTGTTGACTTTTAAAGACTATTTTATTCCCTCTAACCCTAATATTTGCCTCTAACACATGAAATAGATATGTGTTGTCTTCGTGTGTAGCTGTGTTGAGATAAATTTCAATTGAATACCATTAATATTTCATTTTTATAGCTGCGTGAATTGTGGTTAGACCAAAGTAAATCAATTTCTTGCATTTATTTAGTTCATAAGTATTTTGTCAAACATTTGTCAAAAATACAAAAAAATCAGTTAGGGATATTTTACTGGTATCTAAGCTAGTTTTCCTACTAGCCTGTTGGGTCTCTAACAGATTGATGTAGAAATACACTCCATATGCATCCAAGTGATAGAATAAACAAGTGCTATCAGATAGAACTCAAAAGGCCACAATTTCAATGTTTGGAAAATACATAAGGATTTTCATTTGCAGATTTGGAAGTAGAAGAAATTATGGCAAACAAAGATAAAAGAAATTCACATGAGGACATTAATATAGAGCAGCAACTAAATGCACTTATACAGGGACAGCAGCAGTTGACCAAGTTATTGACACAAATGTTGAAAATATGAACAGTGATGCAATTAACTCTGCAAACAACAACAATAATAATAATACCAGAACAATAATAGGATCAGTAACTAGACCCTTGATGCCTAAATTTTGGATAGAGCAGAAGACCTAGATGGTCAGAGGGACAGAAGAATGTAGGACAGAGCTATTTGGACTACCTAAATGAGTATAGATCTCTTAGGAATAATCTCATGAAACAATGTCTCTTACCAATTTTTGCCAATTGAAGCTAAGAAACAGACCCAAGAAAGAGAGAGGAACCCACAGCTAGGACTTACAATGAAGGTTAGGCAAGTTGTGCATACCTACTTTTGACAGCTCAAACAAATGCAAAACATGTTCTTAGATCCAAAATTTGGATACATACTTCTCAAATCCTATGTTTGAAGAGGAAGCAATAAAATATGCCAAATGAATCTATATCATGACATTTGAGATAAAGTGGTGGTGTATTTTTGCTATGTTATTTGACTATTAGTATGGTGGTGTATTCTAAATTTAATTACTGCTGCAAATATGTATATATTTCTGATTTTTATATGTTTTTGTATTACCGAACCCAAAATGAACCCAACCACAATTTTTTTTATTGAACTGGCGAACCGGGTTCTCGAACCCGAACCCGAACCCAAAACCGAACCGGTAACTTAGCTTTTTTCCTTTTTGAGTTCTCAATCTTATCCTCTGAGTTGCCATCCTTATCCTTTGTGGATAAGATATTTTCAATCCTTATTCCCTATAGAGAAGATTTTCCTTTTTGCTTTATGAGTTGTCAATCTTATCCTTCGAGTTGTCATCCTTATCCTCTATGGATAAGATTCACCTTTTTGCTTTATGAGTTGTCTATCTTATCTTGAGTTGTCATCTTATCCTTTGTGGATAAGATATTTTGCAATCCTTATCCTCTGACTTTGACCTTGACTTCCTTTAACTTCCTTTGACTTTGACTTTGACTTTCTTCCATTGACTTTGACTTTGACTTTTGAAGAATATTTTCCTTTTCCTTTTTAGCAAGGAACTGTAGGTGTGTCGTTATTGACCCTGGTGTTGCTAAAAATAGTAAGAAGCAAGGAACAAGTCCTAAAACCTAGGTTACCGGATTCCACCCCAAACCCGCAGGACCGCTGACAAGCGGCTTGTTTACGGTAGCCGAGTTAGCTGCGAGGGGGAGGACCGTGCGAGGCGACCTCGGGCGCACTAAAAGTACCATGCCCGTGGGTACGTGGACCCGGGGGTACCAGCCGTACCCGGCGAACCCCTGAGAACCCACGGCCCAACACTTAAAAAGTGGGCCCAAAAGTGAAAAAAAAACAATTTTTTAATTTCTATTTTGCCTCAAAACCCTAAAACGACCCAATATGAGGCCATTCAACACTAAAACATTTCATTTTTACCTCTCATTTTGCTCTCTCCATATTTTGTGTCCATCTTAGCATTTTGAAGGGAGGTGATTGCATTTGAAGGAGATCGATTGTGGAGTGGCAAATAGCTTCTACAAAGGAGATTTAAGTGTTCAAGGTATGCATTTAAACCCTATTCTTCAATCTTTTGATGAATTTTTTTAAGTTTCTTAGTTTTTGATGAATTTTTTCAAGTTTGTGAATAAGTTTTTCAAATATATATTTTTTTTTTCATTTTTTTTAGAGATTGCAACAATGGCCAGTAGTCAAAGTTCAGTGGGTGGGGATGGAAGCCAAAAGTTCAAAATTGATAAAGGATCTCCTTTATGGAGACATACCACACGAATTTCACAAATTCCTGGAGGTGGGGGGTTTGTTTGGAAGTGTAATTTTTGCAATGTACAATATAATAGCTCCTACTACCGAGTGAAACTTCATTTTATGGGCCCTGGTGGTAAAGGGATTAATATGTGTGTGGGCCCAGATAAGAAGGGGTTTTCTGCTGTACAAATAGCAGCATTTATAAAAGAACAAGAAGATGCTGACAATTCCATTGCAAGAGGAAAACAAACTAGTTATAGTTCCGGAAAGAAAAAAACAACATTACCCACTCATCAGATAGTTAGGCCCTCTAGACATCCCTTCTTGTCTATACCCTCTACGGAAGAAGAAGATGAAGAACCAGAAACCACCACCCGCAAGAGAGGTCCATTAGAGAAGGCATTTAAAATGGAGGCAAGAGATATTGCTGAAGAAAAAATTGCACGTTGCCTCTATGCCAATGGTCTTCCATTCAACTTGGTGAGATCACCATATTGGAAGGACATGGTGTCAGCAATAAATAGTGCACCTCCTGATTTCACAAGTCCTGGGTATGAAAAGGTGCGTACCACCTTATTGCAAAAAGAGAAGAAATATGTAGAGGCCCAACTAAAACCAATTAGAGATTCTTGGGTTGAAATAGGTGTATCTATTGTTTCCGATGGATGGAAAGATTGCAAAAACCGTCCATTGATTAATGTTATTGCAGTGTCCCCCAAGGGGGCAATGTTTTTGAGGGCGGTTGACTGTGAAGGGGAAGTGAAAGATGCAGTGTTCATTTCCAGGATTCTCATTGACTCCATAGAGATGGTGGGTAGTGAAAATGTTGTCCAAGTAGTTACGGACAATGCAAAAGTTTGCAGGGCTGCAGGTGCTTTGGTAGAGGCCAGATATGAGCACATCTTTTGGACACCGTGCACTGTACACTCCCTCAATTTGGTGATGCAAGCAATTGGCACCCAAATAGAGTGGGTGAAAGAAATATACCAGGAGTCTGAGGAGATCCAGATGTTTGTGACAAACCACCATATGTCACAAGCAATTTTCAGAACTTTTTCAACATTGGAATTGTTGAAGGTAAATTTTAAAATTTAATTTATTTAGTTTCATTTATCATTTATGTCATGTTTTACATAATTGAATAAAATAATTTTTTGCATTATTTACATATTTTAAATGTGTTATTAACTTACTATTAACATGTTCTTAGGTTGCCGAGACCCGGTTTGCATCTCACACAATTGTTCTGAGACGACTTGTGAAGGTGAAAGATGCATTGAGTCAAATGGTTATTAGCAACCAATGGAGTATATGGAAGCAATCAAATTCAGAGAGGGCCCAAAAAGTCAAGGCATTGATCTTGAATGACGATTGGTGGGATCGTGTGAATTATGTATTGGAATTCACCGAACCTATCATGTCTATGCTTCGGTTTGCTGATACAGATGAACCATGCTTGGGGGATGTCTATGATAGCATGGACACAATGTTGGAAAAAATAAAAATAGAAATACAAAAAAAAGAGAATGATCCTGAAGACACCTTGTACAAAAGGGTGGAAGCAATTGTTCTTCATCGTTGGAACAAGATGACAACTCCATTGCACCTCCTTGCATATGCCCTATCTCCGAGGTACTATACCACTGAAATACTTTCTATCCCAGGGAGAATACCGCCATATAGAGATGGTGAAGTTGCTAATGGGTATAAGACGGCATTTAGTAGAATGTTCAGTGATCCAGAAGTGCATGCAAGTGTCATGAGAGAATTTGGAATGTTTGTCACAGGAAAATCAAAAAATCATAATGCTTCTGTTGCTAGAGACCAATACAAAATGGATGGTCTTACATGGTGGTACCTCCATGGTCAAGATTATATGTACCTCCAACCTCTTGCAATCAAGATCCTCTCACAAGTAAGTTTTTTTTTTTTGCCACTTGTATTGTAAAATTTAACACTTAACATTCTTGAATTTATCTTGCATTTTTTTATTTTATTTTTAATTTTGTTGGTTTTCTCTCCAGGTTGCAAGCTCTTCTGCCGCTGAACGGAATTGGAGTACATACTCCTTTATCCACTCAGTGAAGCGTAACCGGTTGGCTGCAAAAAGAGCTGAAGACTTAGTGTACATTCATTCCAATTTGCGTCTTCTGTCACGTAAGGATCCTCAATACAGGCAGGGGGCAGCGAGGCTTTGGGATGTAGCACCCGAGTCTACTGACTTGGATGCAACCATTCAGGATCTTGCTAGAGCCACTATGGATGATGTGGGTGATATTGATGACATATCACATGGTGTTGGATCCGCTTTGGGTTCAAATGATGATGATTTTGAAGTTGAAACCACTCAAAATCCAAGTCATGATGATTCTGACAATCCTTTTGATGATTGATGAGCACATGAACAATGAACATTGAATCATGTTTCAATGTTTCATGAACTACATTTTGTAATTCAGTAATTTTATTTGAATATTTTTCAACTATCAATTGGCATTTAATATTTATCTTTGGCATTTGGCATTGATCAATGATCAAGTATCATACTATGAAATGATTTAGTTTTACAATTCTCTATATTTCTCTTATTTTTTTGTATATATAATACATATATATAGATTTATAATATATTAAATTATTAATATATATATATATATATATATACACACGTACCCATACGTACCCAAACCCCTAAAAAAATTTTGCCCGTACCCACGTACCGGGTTCTCGTACCCGAACCCGTCCCCGAACCCGAACCAGTAACTTAGCCTAAAACTCATCAAAATGATCCCCTAATCATCCTGTTAGCCTATGGGAACCATAGTAATAAGCTAACCCTGTACCTCGAGCCACTGGCTAGAAAGGGGACATTACAATCTGCCCTCCCTGAAACTACTTGTCCTCAAGCACTCTCATCACAAGATGCTGCAATATCTCCTCATTGTCCCAAGTTGCATCCTCAACTAGCAGGTCCTTCCACTTAACCAAATATTCCCTGATTACTCTATGCCTCAAATGAAACTCTCTAGTATCAATGATAGCCTCAGGGATCAAAATCAATTTCCCCTCCTCATCCAAGGGTGGTAACACTATAGAAGGTGTCACATTATATACCAATGCCTTCTTGAGGCGAGATACATGAAACACTTTGTGAACCCTGCACTCTGTTGGTAACTCTAGCTCGTAAGCCACTTCACCAATCCGTCTGGAAACTCGGAATGGGCCATAGTACCGAGGTTTGAGCTTCTCTGAGGCTACGGCTGTAGCATAAGATAACCCATATCCCTGGTGTCATATGTCTCAAGAGTATGAATCTCATGAGGAAGCAACTTTGTAAACTAAATTGATTTGCTTCCCTCATTTGCGCAAAGTAATGCATCATACCAACTGTCTAACTCATGCGCACAAAGATTTTGCATCACATACCAATCATGTACAGGTGGGTCAAAAACAAAACTATGAGCACTCCTCACCATGTACACACTATAAAAACTCATATGCAAGCCCTGTTTGGAATCCTAATGCACAAGAAGAATCCCAAACCAACCTATAGATTGCCCCACCATGCTCATCATATCTGTGAACAACTACCTCAATGTAAACAACTAGCCTAATGAAGAGTAATCTACCAAACACTGAAATCCTTGGATCCCATAACCAGAATGGAAGTCTACCATACACCTTACCCGCTGACTTCCTCTGCGCTACTCTAACATAATCTTCACCATGCTAAGAGTGCTGAAGCATCTTGTCAGACTCCAACCGAGCTAACATGTCAAACCTATCACCTCCCGGATCCCAACACATCAAATCCTCACATCCACCGACCATGAGGAGATAAAAGTATCTCAAAGTATCTACATCACAACACTTCTCTCCATGCTTTGCAAACCTCCAGTAGAAGCGATAACTACCCCTCATAGGTGTTGAAATATGAGTAATTGCTCCTTTTAGGTTGCTGATATGGAACAGAACAACACCCTCAAAACTACAAGACCGACTTATGAGGATGTAAAAGATACCAACCGGTTCATAAGATGATGGAGTATCATCCCTATGTTGCTTTCCCAGGTTGAGGAAATGATATAAATTTCCTCAAGACTCATGTATATCTACACTTTCTTCTTGCTTCCCTATCTCAAGAAGCTCATCCTTCGTATGCTCCAACTCCATGTCTTCTTCCCTTGGAAGAGATAGTGATTGAAGATAGGCTTGTCTTTGTTGTCTTTCTTGATCTAAATAACTACAACATTCCTTGACCCTTTGCAAGCATTGTTTTGCTTGGGAAGCTATTAACTTTGCTCCGATAGCCCTTTGCAACCACTCATTACACATATCTTGTGTACTTTCCACATCTTTCATAGTGTGATATGCAAAATCTGACCCTTCATGGCTTGAATTCCCCATGCACTCCTCATTTTTGACATTCATATCTTGAGTACCATCATTGGGAGACTCCTCAACATCATTCTCTTCATGTGCCATAGTTGCTAGCTCATGGTTATGCTCAATATTATGACTGCTGTCATAAAACAGAAAATCAGAAATTACACCATTCCTATCTACAACATCTTCCAGGAACTCAACCAAAACTTCATCCTTTGCTAACTGTCCATTGCCAAGTGCTGGTTCAAGAGGTGTCTTCAAAGGAAAATTAAGTGTATCATGTGCCATAATTTCTGTCCAATGGCTGCAATGTAAATCAGCATGTGTATAAGTCTCCCTTACCTCATTATCCATGCATTGATGGTTAGGCTCCCGAAAATCTTTGCAAGAGAAACATAGACCTTGCCTTCTCATTTCATTCATGTTCATTAGGGGTGTTCCTACAACCTGAGCATTGAGTTTGGATGTAGAACCATCTTCATTATCTGATTTAGTAGTTCTACCATACCTGCTCACACTGTGCCCATGATTGAATTTTGCCTATGACTACATTTTTCGTAGGCTAGCGAGACGTTTAGGGGACCCATTTGGGGAGATTCGGGCCCTTCAGTATGCTAAATGTTTCATTCCGGCTTATTCAGCTCAGTGATATAGTATTTGGTTGGCCGTTCGAAGGCATTCTAGGAGTTCACCATTAATACTTGCTATTTATAGTAAGTAATATCAGGCTTAGTGGCGGCACGCCTGCAATTGGTAATGTTGACAAGACACTCTCAAGAGATTATTGCTAGACATTTTCTAGTTATTAAGTCACATTACTTTAATGATATTCTTTATTTAAAGTGACTTATTAATTTAATGTTATAAAGTTACTTTGATAAAGTACTTTATAACTTGGCCATTATTAAAGTAATAAACTGACTTTATTGAAAGAATAGTAATACATTTTAAATCACTTTATTAATATTTAAGTGAAGGGGGACGCTTTTCAAGACAAAGTTAAAATGATTAATTCATTGTGCAAAGCCAAAGTTGGCGTTGTTAATGATATTGAGCAGCTTCGGGTTCATCCTTCTAGCCTCGAGTAAAGTCATAAATAAATGTAGCCTATTGGCTATTTATTTATATGTGAAAATAAATGAGTATGGGCGCATCTCTTTGTAAATAATATAATTCTTATTCTGGGCCGACCTTCTTTGTAAATTATATTCATTGAAATTATTTTGTATCTTGGCCGACCTCATAACTTGAAGAGGTGCGACCTCTCTCACTTGTATATATACAAGGTTCGCTTCCTCCATCACACACACATTCAAGCAAGTCCGATTTATTCTTCTAAGTGCGAATTGATCAAGAGAACAGAAGTGCGAATTCATCAAGAGAGCTGAAGTGCGAATTAAATTCATCAAGAGGCAAGTGCGAATCTCTCAAGTGCTGAGAGTGGTTTATATCTTTAGCTGTGTGCAAACCTGTTCAAGTGCAAGTTGCGAATATTATTGAAGAGCAGATTCATCTTGTCAGAAGTACAGTTCATTTTCTGTTCTTTGTATCTGATATAGGTACAGAATTCTGGCCTTGAGTTAGGCCTCATTGTAAAGAGAATTATTGCCATTGTTCATAAATATAAGAGAGATCTTTGTTGCTGGGTTTTTCTCCCTCAAGAGGAGGGTTTTCCCAGGGTATCTGCTGTGTTACTTTGTCTGATTTGTTTTAAGTTTCTGTGCATACAATCTGATCACTTAAATTTAACAGGCGTGGGTTTTTGAGAGAGCAATATTAATATTTTATTATTAAAAATAGCAAAACCCTAATTTGGGCGTTGGGATTTGGAGAAGACTAAAAGAGAAAAAAGAACATTTTCATTATGCAAGTTTATTATTCACAATTATGAGAGCTGAGCAACAAGTTTGCAGTTATGAAGTTTCAAGCTGATCAGAGGATGAAAACCCTTGATTAGGAGAGGATGGATAGGCGTGAAAGACTATCCAAGGATTCTAGATTGAATGTTCTCAATCAAAAGGCATTATCAAAGCATCTCACAGATTTACGAAGTTTTAATCAGCATTTTCAGTATTTCCTTTAGCAATTAATAAATTGTAGATCATAGCTTCAGTTCTGGCACATGGTAATTGATCTTCTTTGCACTCTTGCCTGGCATCAGAGAAACCATCATATGCAGGCCATACTTGATTAGATTTGCCTCCATTAACAGGCCGTATAGTTTCAGGTTGGTGAAAGGTTTTCAAACAGCAAAAAACTCCATTCTTTGGTGGCACATGTGAGCATGAGAAGCAGGCCGTACAGCCAAGGAAGGATGTGAGGTTTTAGGAGCAGATCAATTGGATTAGAGGGCATAAAATTCACAGTTTGAAGGCGTCTAATACCAATCAGTAGATCAGTATCAATTTCAAGATGAATAATGAGCAGGTTGAAGCATGGTGTCCTAGGGTTTGACCAATCAGATTGCTGGTCAAAGAAAATCAGACCTATAACTTTCACTTCCAACAAATGGGTATTGTGTTGATTGCATTTCAAATCAATAAAGATTACTGGGTTTTTGTTCATTTATGCATTTTCTTTTCCGTTATTTTGTTTTTGCAATTTCTTCAATTTTCGGCACCATTTCCGACACTAAAACCAAAAAAATCAGAATTCAAACAAAAACAAAAAAGAATCAGTTTGAGAGCCCAAGGGGACATCATATATCCCTAGACTTAATAATTGTTGTACCCATACCCATAGTTTACATACTCTCCAATTATTCTCTAAGTAGACAAGTAATCTCCAAAAAATTTGCATGCCGAGTAATTTCTGCTTTTACTCGCGGGCAGTATGCAGATGGATTTTCTCCCATCAAATTATCGAGTAATCGCCAGTAGCTCACAAAAAACCCACAAACTTGGCATGTTTGTGTGTGTACAAATATGTCTATGTGTGTATATGCATGCAAACTTGGCATCGTATGTATGTTTATAGATATGTATGTGTGCATAGTGCAATCCTGAGTATACACATACATAAATATCCACACACATTTGCCAAGTATTTGCCGAGTATTTGTCGAGTATTTGCCGAGTTTTTCCCGAGTCAAAATTTTTGGGCTTGCTGAGTACTCTCCAATTCCGAGTATGTACACTATGCCCATACCATACAAAAAATTTCATACCATGTTCAATTTTAGAATAAATCTTATCTTTTCAAGTTAAAGGTTATGTTTTGAAGTTTTATCTTGTCAAGCTTTGTCATCTTCCATATTTTTGCAAGGACAAGGAAGAAATTCCAAACACAATTAGCAAGGAAAATAATAAAGTTCGATCATGAAAAAACAATTATCATCACCCATAGTACCTAATTCCATTACTATCTTTCTTTAGCAAATTCCCCCAAGGAAAATAAGTTGGATTTTCTAATAGAAAAGTATAATGGATTTTCAAATGTGATAAAAATAGAAGGAAAAAATTGCTCATGACATGTAATAACCCTGACCTTTGGAGCCAAGATTATTGACAATTGCCCAAGTTTGACAATGATATTTGTCAAACTAATTTGATTGATTTTCTAATATTTGCAAGATAAAGTAAACAAATATTTGCAGATTTCCAATTAAAATCTTAGTATGTTTCTACAGCCACTTTTCAAAGACTATTATATATATTCAATATCTGAGCGAATAGTCAGTACATATGATCATTTCATTAAATATGAAAAATCTGAACAATTCTAATATGATACAAAGTCTTACAATCTGAACAAAGACTCTAGATATATTCAATACTTCTGACTTCGTAAATACACACACTCAGTAATTTATCATCTTGCCATGCAAGTCTTGAGACAATATTTAATATATATTCTGAATAATAAGCTTCCTATTCCAGATTGAGACATAGAATTACACACAGGTGAAAATCTAACTATAGACTGAGACCTTATACTGATCAGTACACATATTCATTATTTATGTGAATATGAGCATACAATACTAGAATAAGCCTAACCTGATATTCCAGCAAATACTCCACGTGGGACCCTTTAACCTCCCTCACAAGAAGCGTAGACCATAGAAATGAGTATGCAATATATTTGTGTAGAAATCTGACTGCTATTGACTCTAGCATCAACGGCAATTACACAAAATCCTTGGAAGCTGTTATTCTCATATGCTCGATGGTCTTCCCATTGATAGCATTGCATATGAATCCCAATAATCCTATAAATCCAACCCATGTCGACTTCAAACTCTACTATTGTCCAACCCAGATAAATCCAAATATGCAGAACACGTGTTCTTCAAGCACCGAAATCATCCCTTACAATGATCGCGATTTCCATAGGCTACAATAGCATTGAGGAAAAGTGGCACCAATAATTATGGATATGAATCATTTCCAGGAGCCGTCCAGCATAGAAGTTATGATGGCATCATCAATAATTAATATTTCCAGAATATATAAGTCCGATATCCTATAGTCACCTCTTTTAGTGAATGATCCCATCCACAAAATCAACCACATATATGCCCATGCACCGAAATGATATTAGCGACTGAATGCAATCCCATCAGAATTCTGTTTAGAGCAGCGATGTCAATACTTAACAGTGAATATATAATCCCGATGAATGTTCCAGCACTGGGAAATATACACAAATATACCCGATATCAGGTCTCACAATGATCTAGTGCTGATAAGAAACTCATCCCACCATATCCACCACTTCAAATGAATTCATTCGGTCTCATCTGTCACTGTCATTTCTAAATGCTGAACTTGTATCTGAAACGCCAATACTCATCAAACAATCGCACCATTAGCCACACCGGGGTTTTCGTCCAAGCATGACTTCCAAATTCTGAGAGGTTTCGTTCTCAGACTTGTTATTGTCAAAATCAAACAACATTCAATTCTTCCCGTGATACCCATTCAGTCTACCAAAGACCCTTATATCTCGGCCATCTTTCAGTTGCTTCAATTGAAATATTATTCTATTAGAGACTTTATAAAAAATATAATATTTATTAATAATTCTATAAAGTCATATTAATTAATTAAATATTAAAAGGTCTTTTAAAGCAAATAAAGACATTTTAATATTTAAATAATTACTCAAGCGTATGAAAAAGTGGGGACATCACACGACATTTGGTTGCATGTTGTTTTTAGAAACGAGCGAGAATACCTAAATTCATGATCGAGAGCATAGGTGCACACCAAAGGCCAAGGCATCAAAGAAAAATTTTGCTTAAAAAGATGTCCTAATAGTGGTGTCCATGTAAACCCTAAGCATGCACCTAATTAAAGGAAATGAGGTTAGGGAGGAAAATGTGGAGAAAACTGCATTCTGATGTCACTTCGGGCATTTTGAGTTTTTGGTGATGCCTTTTGGGTTGACTAATGCACCGGCTACATTTCAGTCATGTATGAACAGGGTATTTAGAAGGCAGCTCCAGAAGTCAATTCTTATCTTCTTTGATGATATTTTCATCTTTAGTAAGTCTTGGGATGAGCATGTGAAACACCTTGAGGAGGTGTTGAGCATCCTAGAGGAAGAATCATTGTATGCCAGGGAGTCTCAGTGTGATTTCGATATGACTGAACTGCTTTACCTTGGCTATATTATTAGCTCTAAGGGTGTTAGAGTAGATCCAGATAAGATCAAAGCAATCATAGATTGGTCACCACCCACTAATCTTTCACAACTCAAAGGATTTTTTGAGTTATATGGTTTTTATAGGAGATTTGTTAAGTGTTTCTCACAAGTGGTAGCTCTACTCACATATTTAACTAAAAAGGGAGCTTTTGTTTGGTAAGATGTAGCACAACAATGCTTTGATCGCTCCAAACAAAATATGTGTACTTTCCAATGTTAGCTATTCCTGATTTCCCCAAGCCTTTTGAGTTGGAGTGTGATTCTTCTAAAGAGGGAATAGGTGTCGTGTTAATGCAGGATAAGCATCCAATTTCTTTTGAGAGCAAGAAGTTGAAGGGTGCTGAGAAGAGTTACTCGATATATGATAAGGATATGTTAGCCATTATGCATGCATTGGCCAAGTTCAAACCCAATCTTGTGGGAGGGAGAGTTGTCAAAACCAACCACAACAGTGTCAAATACTTCCTAGGTCAAAAGGATCTTAATGATAGGCAACAAAAATGGGTGAGTAGGTTGTAGGCTTATGACTTTGACATTGAGTATGTCAAAGGAAAGAAAAATGTTGTTGATGATGCGTTGTTCAAGAGACCTTATTTGTGTTTATTGGTTGAGATTTTTGTTGATTGGAGAGAGTTGATTACAACAAAATATGTTACAAATCCTTGGGCTACATGTATTCTTGATGGTACCACACAAGAGGACAGGTACAAGGTGACTAATGAGTTGATCTTCTGTAAGGAGAGGATTTACTTGGTACCTAATTTGGGACTTACAGCAAAGATTTTAAGAACTTTCCATGATGCACCTATGGTTGGTCACCTGGGGTTTTTCAAAACATATAGGCAAATCAAAGAGAGGTTTACCTGGAAAGAACTCCAAAAAGAGGTCCTTAAGTATGTTAAGAAATGTCCCACATGCTAGCAAAACAAAAATGAGCATACCTATCCAATTGGGTTGTTGCAGCCCCTGCCTATACGCAATCAGAAATGCGAATCTATCTCTATGGATTTTATCACCGAGCTACCGAAGGTTCAGGGCAGGGATTGTGTTTACATTGTTGTTGATAGGTTGACAAAATTTGCTCTTTTCTTTGCCTTTTCAGCTTCATATACAACAACACAAGTAACTGATTTATTTTTCAGAGAGATTTTTATGCTTCACGGAATGCCCAAGAGCATAGTGAGTGATAGGGACAGCAAGTTCCTAAGTCTTTTCTAGCAGGAGCTTTTCAGGTTGAGTAGGACGAAACTTACTCCTAGTACCAGTTATCACCCACAAACCGATGGGCAAACAGAAATAGTGAACAACTGGGTGGAAGGGTATCTTTGAAATTACATATCAGAGAAGCGGAAGGCGTGGGTAAAATGGTTGCACCTTGGTGAGTATTGTTATAATTCTACTTACCACATGCCTATTAGGATGTCACCGTTCATGGCACTGTACGGATATGAAGCTCCAAGTTTCATTGATTTGCTTTTCGAGGATAGTAAGGTGCCTAAGGACAAGGATTTGTTTCAAGAAAATCAAAATATAATGAAATCTCTAAAAGAAAACTTGCAACAGGCACAAAATCAGCAAAATTTGTATGTTGATCAACATCATACATAGCGCAATTTTGAGGTGGGTGACATGGTATATTTGAGATTACAGCCCTATAGGCAGTCCACACTTAAGAAAAGTGGATCAGAAAAGCTTAAGCCACAGTTCTATGGTCCTTTCAAAATCTCAAAACAGATTGGAGAAGTGGCTTATGAGTTGGAGCTACCAACAAGTAGTAGAGTATATAATGTATTTCATGTATCATGCCTCAAAAAGGCACTAGGTCACAATGTAGTTCCTTCCTTGGAGTTACCACGATTAGATGAGGAGAATAAGTTGATTTTGATTCCTAGGGCTATTATTTATGTTAGGGAACATACTCTATGGAAACAATCTATTAAAGAATATCTAGATAAATGGAAGAACCGACAAGTTAAGGATGTGACATGGGAGAGAGAACAAATATTATAGCATCCAAAGTTGCAATTGCTTGGGGACAAGCAATTTTGGGGAGGGAGGATTGCAATGTTCCCTTCCTAAGCAATTGTTTGTTGATGACAAATTAGCCTATTCCTTGAGTTCCCATAGACTAATGTGGTTTGATTAGGGGACTCCACAGTTCTTATTGACATTTCTTTGTGTGGCAGTGAGTTTAGGATTATAGAAGTTTCCTTTTGACACTTTTTGGAGCTCTTTGGAGCACTTAGACATATATTACTATTTTTAGTAAGCCACCCCCTCAACACCGACTTATCCCTTTCACGTCAGTTTATTCTTGGCATGATCAATTATGGAATTTAATGTTTATTTAGTGATATTTTATGGCTTGGGGAATTATTTTTAAATAACATTAAAATTATAAGTTAAATTAAATATTTAACTTAACGATATTTTTATTATTTCAAAAGTGACTTTATAAAAATGGTATTTAGGGAACATAAGGGATTATTTAAAAAGTTAAATTTAAGTTGCTTTGAAAAGTGGACGCCTACATGGGAGACATAAGGGGAAATCATTAAAAATAAATTTAATGTTTATTTCCCCAAGTTGGGCTTGGTTTGGCAGAGGAAATAAAAAGGTTGAGAGCTCATTTTGAAAACTAATGCTTGGAAATTTATTGAGAACCACTACAGGTTGAACAGCGTTCTTCCATGGCTTTGTAAGGACGAAAACCCTTACAAAGAACATCCATTTTGAAACTGCAAGATCTTTCCTAGTGGATATTACAAGTGTTTTCATTCAGGGATCACACAAGAGCTCTATTGTTTCAGATTTTGGTAAGATTGCCAAGGGTTTCAACAGAAAATTTGAAGGCAAATAATATCATCTTTTTACCCCCATTTGCTGGCCGTACCCTTTTCTAGGCTAGTCGTGCCACCCAAGGAGGGGCGTGGGAGTTGGAGAGTGACACCCAAGTTTGGGGCTGGAAATTGCAAAGGTTAGAGGCACCTAGCGGTGAAGAAGACTCGGCAACAAACTCGGAAGTGAACAGTGTGTTGAAGGAGAAATCAAGCTTTCATGGAATTCTAGTGTTGCTGGTCCAAGTTCAACTTTCAAACTTTTTGCAACAGCAATTAATGGGTATGCAATATTAAGTGAGGTGCAGTCATTTATATGTTGTTAAAACCCTATTGCAATGAATGTACTACTGCTATAATAGATCTGGAAAATATTTCAATTTGTGGGCATTCCTAAAATAGTGAGTTTACAACTCCATTTCAAATATTTGTATTCAATGTTATTGTTGTTGTTTTATCTATATTGCAAAAAACCAAACTACAAGAAACACATAAGAAAACAAACACAAAAAAAAAATATAGGGTGCATATTAAAACTATCAACTTGTAATAACCCGAGCTCCGGATCAATAGATTTTTTATTTATTTCTTATTGGATTGACAAAGGTTGTTATCCAATATGGTTAAGGTAAGCTAACTAAGTTTCTAGATTATAAATGAAATTAAACAAACTATTGTATATAACACATTATTATTAATTCCATCATAGTTCCATAATGGAAATTTGCCAAGACAATATAATGTCGTTTCTGATGTATTAAATTAAAATCATGCAATTACATGTGCAAGAGGTCAGACCTCTTATCAAATTGTTGTTTCTGATCTTTATATTTATGCAAGTCTTCCTGAGCGTTGTGTCTGAGTACAATCTCATTAATTATGCGTCCTTTAGCCTGGTAATTGGTGACTATGAGCCACCTTTTACTAGACCCATCAAAGCCTCTTGAAGAGCACTTTCTGATCTAAGCTTTGAATGTATAATTCTCCAAGTATTTGATGATTCCTTCTTCCCATTTCTCATTTTACTTATATCCTTATGCCTCTATGAAAAGAGGCACCACTTCATAATATCACTTGATAAGTGATGCATCTCTTCAATCGCCACCTTCTTTAAAATATCTTAATTAACTATCCTAAACCAGACTTAATTCCCATTAACCATGCCATTAAAGACCCTGATAGGATGCGTTGGATAAAGACTCACAATGGGTGAAAGACAAATATACTATGGGCCATCAACCATAAGAAAGCCCAATAACTCCAAAAGAAACAATATTGTCCTTGGTTTCTCACCCTTTTTTGACTCCAGAAACCCTCTACCACTATCAAAATACCTCCCCAATAAATTTGGGACCCTCCAAGAAGGATGGGGTTTTCCAAAGATGTTGAATGGACCAAAAATGGGACATTACACTACCACCCCTATTGAGAATATTCAAGATCTAGCAAATATTTGTGCCATATATCCTTTCACAATGTTGAGTGTTTCCTTGAAGTTGTTGGCCTATGTTTCAAAAGAAATGCACTTGATTTGTTCAAGGGTCTCACCCTAGGTTTAGTTACTAACTAGGATCCTTTCAGGAGATTACTTTACTATTGCTTTAAAGAAAAGAAAGTCTCTCCCTTGTGGAGGAACTTACGACAATCAATAGAGCCTCAATGGAGTATGTCCCAAACTTCAATATCAGATTCAAGAGGACTTGGGAAAGGATCTCCTTAGAGGTAACCCCTTACGAGGTATGAATTTTCTCTACTTCCTTAGGGCCTTATGCTTTAACCCATGGTGTACCCCAACTAAAACAACCACCCTATTCACCATTGCCATCATTTTCAATGTTATTTGTGTTGATATTGTGACTTACTAGTGTATGGAAGTGTCCATGTGATGCAAAATCTAATGATCAATGTCCAATTATAGAAAAAGGAAGAAATTGAGAAAATTGGGAAAAATAGGGAGGGATTGAAGAAGTTTGATGACTAAAATGGTTAAATAGTACAAAGTGCCAAAATAGTGGCCTAGCACACCAAACTACCAATATTTCTCTAAGTTGTCTAAATCTAGTAAAAATTCAGAGGAATAAAATGGAGTTCAAACCAAACACAATGATGTAAGCAGATTTCAAAAAAGTGAATATTGCTCAAAATGCTCTGCAAAGCACCTTTAGTAGTTAAATGAATGTATTAATGATTTTTTTACAATTTTGGCATATTTGGCACTTAAGAATGCTAACTAGTACATTTTGACAAATTGAAAAGGAGGTGAAAAGCACACATCAATGTGATTTTTCCAACCTACATGATGAAAAGTTGTAGACAAGCCTCAAAGGCACACCAACTACACCATCACGCCAAAATGGATATTTGTTGATTGAACAACATCCTAGGTTTGTGCAATCTTGCATCACCCAAAAAATTTCCTTTGATGTTGTTGTACCCAAAACCAAATTTTTTGCTTCATCAAGGCATTTTGCGTAAAATAGTCTAAACCTTGCTAAAATGATGTCAAATACAATTTTTGGGCAATGTCAAGCATGGAGTTTTGTCAATGTTTTGTCAGTCAAAGGCAGTATCCATTGATCAAAACCTGAGTCGGGGACTCAGAACGAGGTATTTCACGATGGAGGAGCATTTCACGGAAATTGTTATACTTTTTCATGATCATTTCAGTTGCTAAGGCGAAGTTTTCAGTGGTTAATTTTTGAAGATTTCTCAAGGAAAAGCAAAATTGTGCCCCTGTAGCTCAGGGGCGCCCTTCTTTTTGAAGGCCTAAATTTTGTGATAAATGCTCATGAATATAGTCAATCTCTTCAGAATTAGCCTGCCTATCCAATGAGCTATCTTGCGAGGTCATTCGAGACTCGTAACTCCGGTAACTGGCAATAGAAGTTGAAGATTGCAGAAGTTGCAATTTGCAGAAGCTTGTCACTTTTGAGCTTTTGCGCCTCTGGAGCTCAAGGGCGCACCTCTTTGAGGGGGGTTAGATCTTGATTTTTCTGCTTCTTGATGCGTTCAATCTCTTCACGGCTAGTCTGCCTATCCGACAAGCTACCGAATACAGTGATTTGAGGTCCGAAGCTCTGACAACTGAAGTCAGAAGATGAGATTATGAAGAGAGTTCATGTCACAAAACTTCCTCAGATGGTGAAATTGTGCCCCTGTAGCTCAGGGGCGCCCTTCAAAATGACCCCTAAGATGGTTGAAATTGCTAACAAGGTCTCCCTGGCATCTATACTACTCTAGTCCGGCTTCGCGATGCATCATCCTGCATGTCAATCCGACATTCCGATTGGTCGTGGCAGCATTTCTACTAGGCACGTAATTTAACGGGCGAACTAGCATAAAATATTCGCTGTACTTCTGTAGGCCAAGGGCGCCCAGCCTTCAGGCCTGTCAGATGAAGTTGTTTGCTTTCGAAGTCTTCACGAGACTTGTGCATAATTACTTCAACTATCCAACGAGCCCAGCCGTCAGCCTCCGGGATTTGGCAAATGCTCGTACGTGCGAGGTCTTTGGCAAAAACTGCAAAACGAAGAGAGTTCAGAAAATGGCTAAGTCTGGTCGTCTATTCCATTTTGGGAAAGGCCCATTTCTTTTTGAGGTCTTAGAAGCAGTTTTCTTGCTTTGTTGCCTCCAAAGACGTCTCTCGTAGGTCCTTCTGGCTACACGTCGAGATAGACGGTGCTTGAATCGGGTCACTCTAGCTCTAGATATCAGAGGTCAAAGTAGGGCCTCTGGTTGAGAGTTGCACTTTTGTCAAAATGGCATTTGAGCCTTTCCAGGCCAGGGGCGCCCTTACTTCTGGGGTCCTTAATGCAATTGTCAGATGCCTTGCATATATCCGTTGGATGCAGAATGCCTCTAGTCACGCACTGAGCCTGGTTGCTTGTCAGCAGGATTCACCATTCGTCGTCAACAGCTGTTTGAAGCGTCAGATGGCAGTTTGGGGAAATGGTTTAAGTCTGGTACCTGAAAATCAATTTAATCAAGGGCGCCTATTTTTGTGAGGTGTCAAATGATGGATTTTGCAGTGATGACTCCCAGCAGACATTTCTTCCTTGCTTTGAAGACTTCGTAATAAATACACCTGTTCAGTCTCAGCATCATTTGGTCACCCAGGAATCAGTGTCGAAAATGGCCAATCGTAACTTTATAGTTAGCTACAAAGTAGGAAGTTAATAAAAAATGTGATATCTTGAGCAAATGGACACCTATGAGGTCAAATGAGGACTTTTCGAAATCAGTGAAGTTCGCCGGTGAATCCAAGTGCTTTACTTGGTTTGTCAACTAATGTTAAATAATATTTAATATTTATTGTTGCATATTTAAGCATTAAATGGTGATTTTCTAAAATTAGTGCCTCTTTGTGCTATTGCATAATGAATATTTTATTATTATTTAAATTTCGAACTTCAAGATAGTGTCAGTGTAACTAGAGGGGGTCCAATCAAAATCATTCTATTTCAGTCGAGGGTTTTTAGTCTTGCAGTCACCTTTGAGGTGCAAATTTATTCTATTAATTCAAGCATGGCGTCATATTTCATTCACACAGCTTGAGCAAATTCGTAATTCTTCAGAGCAAAGGAAAATTTCTTTCAGAGTTGGGCGAATTTCTCATCAACAATCATTGGTGAAGACATCAAAACACTTTCTTTGTAGATACAAGTCAAAATTATCAGCGAATTTCAAGGCAGAGTGGCGATTTTGGCAGAGGAAAACATCAAAAAACATCTTCCTTCTCAATTTCTTCCATTTTCTCGTCTTAAATTCATTCGCATGTTTGAAGAATTGGCGACTTTTGATAAAACAAATCATCTGGGTTGATTCAGAATAGCTTCCTCAAGAAAACCCATGTGCCAGAATTTTTCAGGAAAATTTACTCTAGAGCATCAGTTCTCGAAGCTCTAATTTTCTCAACTGAAAATTCCTTGCATGGTCGAGTAGAAGTCAAATTTTCACATTTCTGACATTCTAGGTTGTCTTAGAATCTTTTTCTAGACAAAACCCATATCTCATATTTTTCCATGAAAATTGCTCTCCGATAAGCTATTTTTAGCCTCAGCAGGGTATTTTTAGCTTTCCAGAAAAGTTGTCAGAATATAGCCGTGTTCACAGTCAACGGGTGAGTTTTTCAGAGTGCAGTACACGCAAACTGAATTCAAGACGAAATTGGTCTTAATTCATGATTTCATCAAGAAAGCTGAGACCGATTTGTATCAAGTGCATTTAGAGGATTAACAGGCGTAGTCACTCAAGTCCACATGGTTTCATGCCTCGTATAGCTGATTGTCTTCCAAAGCCGGTTTAGAGGGTTGATACCGTTGGAATTTTGCATGTGCAGCAAGTTTGTTTACATTTCTCACAATCAGAGTGTGCGCAGTCAAACCTCGCAGTTTCGTCATGCAGACACTCTTTCATTAAGGAAAAGCGTTGGAGGCATCAAGCTACAGAAGAGATAATGGTCATCACTTCAGTTACGGAGCCGCCAAAGTATAAGTCAGTGAAATGTTGATTTGAATGTGAAAAGATTTCCAAGATTGCTCAAGTCGCTGACAAGCAGCAAATTGTCAGTTAAGGCATGTGATGATCCCCAGATGGTGACACAGTTAACAATCTTGTTGAGGGATTGGTTGCTTGAGATCACGGCTAGTAGTCTTCAGTTCCCACCTCTTAGGATAGACATTACACACAGGAGTTAAACTTGGTGTTATCTTTTCAAGTTAACTCACTGTCTCATCTCATGCATGTCTATTCTAGGATTTGATTTATTCACTTGGAGTTACATTTAGGTTTTACGTTAATTGATGGTAGTGTTCCAGTTAACTTGCTTTCAATAAGGACGCGCATGCTTGCACATTGTCCACATAGATTAGGGTTTTCGGTTAACTGATGGTAGTTTTCCAGTTAACTGTATAGTTTACTTTATTAGGGCTTAGCAATAAATCTTGCATGCATTGCAGGACTGTAGTTGACTCAAGGTGATTTTAGGGTTCCTTACACCTTTCGATGTCTATAAATAAGAGTTTTTGCTCATTTGTACATAACTTTTGCACGAGAGAGAAATATATGCTGTGACTACCTTGCCTATAATATTGCTCGTTCTGTATCTGTTCATGAGTATTTATTATGATAATGAATTGTTATGCCACTCGGGTTCCATGCAATTATTATGGTGAATGCTTGCCTTAGTTAGATATAGTGGCTAGTTTGATCGTAGATTGTATGTGTGTCTCGCCAATACAATTTATTATCCTAGTTGGCTATCCTTCATGTTATGTGTTCAATAAACTCGTTCAGATTGAGCTAATAGATGCGCCACCTTGCCTTCAAGTTGAGAATCTGTTCTTGGTTATCGTGTAATGTGTGTGAATAATAAACTGATTCAGATTGAGCTGATAGTTGTGCCACCTTGCCTTCAAGTTGAGAATTTGTACTTAGTTTATCGTATATTGTTGTTTCCAATAAGCCTATTCAGACAAGCAGATAGTTGTGCCACCTTGCCTTCACGTTGTGAGTCTATACCCAACTTATCATCAGATAATCATTCCTGCTCCATTTCCTCATGCTCTATTTTCTTTGAGGAAACTGGATAGATTTAAAGTAGTTAGCTTAGTTGTAGTTAATGATCTGTGAAACCAGAAAATCCTTAGCTGCAACGTTCTTGGTTTTCTTAACCTTGTGCCTCTTCCAGCTGAGAACAAAAAGATAGGACTTAGATTACTTTTCTTTTCCATGCATTCCAGCACTATGAAGGAGCTTCCCCTCCTAATTTGAAGAGCACTCATTACGCAGTGTGCATAGCTGTCCGTACAAACCTGCACTCCAGAGGTGTTAGTTTTTACGCCAACAGATGTTTGACTCACGCATTCTAGATTTGCACTTGCACTCATTATTTCTTTTAATGTTTCCTTTGTGTTTTGTGTTGTGGTTAGTTTGTTGCTCAAGAACCTTCCCAACCCAAGCTTGTAGAAAAGTGTTCCTTGCACAACTCTCTTGTGTGTGTTAACTTTGTGGACACTATGTGAAGGGTTTCTTTGTGTGTAGCTTTGTCATGCCACCTACATGCTAACACACTATCTCAATAAGACCTCTATTGCTTGTCTACAATGTCATGCAAGTAGATGGTTGATATTGGATCGATACACATGTTCCTATGCAACCTTTTGTTCATTGTGCCAAATATATGTCATGTTGTTTGATCACATGCAACCTCAGGCATGTTGCCATGTGTCACACCATTCCAAGATCTAGTTCCAAAGTAAACTAATGGATGGATTTGACATCTATTGAGTGTCTTTCTTGTGAATGGTGAAGAATTCATTGAAAGCTAATTTATTAGTGGTTGTTCACTTCATCAAGAATCTAGAACAACATAATTCACTCTTACTCTTTGTGGCCATAAATCAGCAATTAATTATGCTTATTGCCAATTGGAGAATTCATTTTCCAGTTTCAGCTTCTTCATGAAGGTAAAGACTCCATGCTTAACTTCTTAATTGTGTGCTTCCACAAAGAATAGGATAGCACTTGGATGAATTTCGGGTAGCATTTTACTAGTTGGGATAGGGGAGTTTGTGATGCAACATGTTTTCTTAGGTTGGGTATTTCATGTTGAGTAGTTTCAATGTTTTGTAAATGTAATAACCACCCTAGTTTTTTTTTTGAACTATTGCAACTAGAAATGATTGCAATCATCTTCCTTCCCACTTTCTAATCACCCAAATCCCAGAGTGGGCAGGGTGAGAGCATATGGTATTCAGGATTACAATTAAATTAAAAGCAGCAACTGAAAGGAAAGCATCAAACGACAAGCCATCCATTACCATTTTTCAATGGGATGCATAAACAATACTGAAGGAAGTAAACATCCACTTTCCAATGGGAAATACAAGGGCACATCCACCTATTCAATGGGAAACAAAGTTGCATGGACATGGATACAGATATGGCCATTTTTTAAGACCTCCAATATGGATACGGCTGGATACGACATTCATAAAAAAACATACATGTATATTTTCTAAGTTATTAAAGGAGATTTTCATTACTTTAAAAGAAAATTAAATAATATTAAAATTTAAACATTAATAATTTAGTAAAGAATAAACAATTAAATTTATATTAATAAATTTTATTTATATTTAAAGAATATATATATATTTTTTTTTAACTTCTAATGTTTAAACAACATAATATAAATATTAAATTATAAACAATTAAATTTTTTAAATCTATAAAAATTAAAATGCCAAAAAAATAGTAGAGTTGCACTGGTAGAAGACCTAGAAAAATGGGTCGCTAAAATAGAAAAACATTTCATTTGTCTTCCTCATTTGGTGTAGGTTTTGTTTATACAAAAACAAAAAGAGCACGATTGAAGTTTTTTAAGATTAAGTCTAGGAAGATTCATGTCAAATATTTTGAAAATAAAATCGCAAAGAATCTGACATGGCTGGAAAATCAAGATTCTTTGGGCATGTGTGGGTAAGGTATCCAACGTGTATCTGCAATGTATCGTACCCGTATCCGTATCGGATACGGGGATCTGTGCGTCGGGAGAGGGGCAGGGTGTCATGTCCCCTAAATTAGACATATTGTAATTTTGAATAATACAATCAAACAAATATTAAAATATAGATAATCTCAATATGGCTATCATAATTATAATTATCCAAGATAATATTATAATTATAATGCCAAATAAATTAACATTACTATGATAATTTTATATATATATGATAATTAATGTAAAATTAGAAATTAAATTCAAATGAAACCATCAGGATATAAATGATTACAATTTAAGTACTCCTTGGATAATAGGTTATCATAAAAATTATACAAACCAAACACAGCATAAAAATATATAATTATTCTAATTGTGACTTGAAGACATCTTCCGCCAACAAACAAATAATCGTGGCCCATAATATTCATCAGGGCCTTAAAGATATTCTTAAACTCTCTTTTATCGTTTATAAATCCGCCTATGGACGGAAGCATGGGTTGACGACTTTACGGAGGCCATGATAAATCTGAAGGGTAGTAATTAACGTAAAGGGAATATGAGAAAAGATGTAACTCCTCATTGCAATGATATGTGTAAGGAGTATATATAAAAGAGACGTAACCCCTCACTACCAGGCAAATAATATAAGGGGATAATCCAGGGGATAGAAGTAAGAAAATAAAAAGAGACATTCGACAGAGATAGCAAGAAGAGGAGTAGAAATGCCACAGTAGGTGAGACTTCACTTAGCATTAACATGGGATCCTGACATGTGATATTTCTGTCATTCAAATATATAAAACAATCTGATATGTTTTGTAAGACTATCTCCCTCTTAGAAAGCGATCTGATGTGTTTGCTTTGATCGTTTACTCCATATAGTAGCCAGCTGATATGACTGCCTGGGTTGATTCCTCTTTATAACGGCAGACTAATATAGTGGCAATATTCTTAATACTAGCATTCTGATATATTCGCACTGAATGATGATTCTATGTGGCATCGGAATAAAATTGATATCTTGATTTATTTTCTTCTATAACAGCAGATTGCGTAGATGTATTGATTCATCCCTTCTATATGCATTTATTGAATACATAGACCTGGTCATATGTAGTTTAGCTATCATTTCATGGGCCTGCTCTAACACCTACATACAATTGTTATTTAATGTGATTCTTTAAGTAATATTGTCCGTCCCTTAGGCCTAACTTAATCCTGCTCTTTATACATAGCCATAATATACCAGCACACATTGCATATTAAATTATTAAGGCTTAAGGATAAAGTCTTAATGTGTACAAATCAACTAATGCCACAATAACACTCTGATAATATGTAAATGATCTCCATAGTATGGTCATTATCACTTTAGGAATGGATTTGGATGTTGAATTGAAGAAATAAGGATATATGCTAGTATATGTTGATTGCCTAAAGATTGTCTGAGTGTCTAAAAACCTACTTGGAGGAAGGGCCTGAGAAAGGTGGTGCAGCCAAGAGGCCTCACTTAAGATCCGCCCAATCCTAAGATGAGGATGGGCCATGAATGAGTAGAGGTTCCACTCAAGTCCACTTGAATCCAACAAAGGAAGGAATGGGCCATGGAGGGGTAGAGGTTCCACTCAAGGCCATGGAGGGGGTCACTCAAGTCCGCCCGGTCAAAGGAAAGAATGGGCCATGGAGGGGTGTCACTCAAGTCCACCCAAACCAAGAAAGGATGGGCCATGGAGGAGTGGTAGGTCTAGCCCACTTATAAGCATTGTTGGCTTCCTCCAGTAGGCGAAGTGTCTTTTTGTACGTAATGATTATAGTTGTATATGATGCCATGATGTTAATGCTAACAAGATATGTGCGTGTATGTTGGATTGTGTGTCATGTATTGAGATGTCCCTTGCTAGATTTGACCTTAAACTTGCTGATTTGAACCTTGGGAATTTCATCAAAAACTTTCCAAGCAAAATATGTACTTGCTGATTGAAGTTCTTTTTGGTATTTTGCAATGTAAGAATGATTTTATGCATTCAATGGACACAAATGAAATGTGTAATTAACTAATATTAAAAGAGTATGCAAAGTAACTATTGTTATATGACTTTCCAATGCAACAAAATGATTGAAATATGCACCTACAGCCAAGGGACATTAATGCAAACACTTGGCAAGCAACCTAGATGACTAAATTCTTATGCAATAATGCAACTACAACAATGAGCATTATATCAAACACTTAGCATGCAATCCTAGAATGTAAATGATAAGCTACAACACTTAGTCATTATGTCAAACAGTTTGCAACCAAACTCCTTATATCTCCAATATGATATTGCAATAGAATGAAATGGTTACAAACTAAAAATGATGAGCAACTCCTACTTTATACTGACATATAAGCTGATTACAATAACCTACCAAGACTCTTGACTTACAATGTAAACATATGCAACTACAATGGCAGCGCCTATCTCAACCCAATATGGTAATGCAAACTATGCTAAATGACATGTAGAACCTGGTTTATATATGCTGACAAGGTTGGAGCTGAAGTAGCAAACTTGACCAGCAATGATGAAGCCCTCTAAATGCAAACTTGAACCTCCTATAAGTTGCCGCTCTTGTTCTTGATGTGCAAACTTGACATAAAATATTTGCAGACCTTAAACACATTCGAATGTCTCCAAAAAGTGACGCCTAGACCTCCAAAGTGGTGCGCTTCAGCACTCATATGAAATCGCAACTTCTATGATGATTTATAAATAAATTCGCCCTCCTCTAACATGTTGTTCGACCCCATAATAGCAGCAAAAAACTGTCTTGAAATGATAGACGAATTTCTTCTACAGATTGCTCCAAAATGCTACCAACAAACTCTTCCCAAAATTTGGCCAAAGGCTACAAAATTTTGACAATGAAGCACAATAGAAAGTCTGAAGTAACTTCCTCAAATTTCCAACTAGGGTTGATATTTCACAACCGAAACCAGTACCTTAGAGTCTTCAAACCCTCAAGCAATGAAAGCATTTGAGCTCTCTTTCTACCACGCAGGTATGTAAGAAGTAATCAAATCCAAGTGTGTTTGAATGACTAGCAATGAGCTTCTTATATACCTTTTCTAACCCATCTCCAAGAAGCTTCTAGAATATTTTATTATTTTATTATTTAAGTGACTTTATGATTTATTATTTTATTTAGTCACTTTATTAAATTAATTATAATAAAGTTACCTTTGAGATATTATTTTATTAAGATAACTTTATTAAATAATTAATTTAATACTCCACTTTAATTTAATTAAAATAATCAATTAGTCATCCTTATGAAATATCAATATTTAGACAACTTAATTAATTAATTTAATTAAATTACTTTGCCTCCAAATCGGGGACATGACAGTCCTCCCTTCCCAAAGATTGCTTGCCCTCAAACAATCCACATCTGCCAAACCATCCAACTGCCATAGTACCTGAAGCCCAAAATGGAGAATCACTTGCACCTGTCCACCAACCACTCGGATCCCAAGTGATCTTGAGAAGAACTCCAACCAACATCCTCTAAATATAGTTGAAGCTCCTGCCACTGTGAAGTCCTATCAATTTGTGAGGCCAACTATCCAACCAGAGAACTCCTGGATCCCAAACCTGTATATCTACCCCACCATACCAACTCCAAGTACTACAATAATCCTCATGCATCCAAACTCTCCAAAAACAATCTCTACTTGGATCACATGAATAAACTGAAAGTCCGTCCATCTCATCACCAATGGACTTCCGTTGTGCCACTCTGATAGCCCCTAGAGTCCAAGTCTCAAACTCCTGCTACTGGAAACTCTCCACTGGAGAACTCACCAAAGAACACCTAGTGACCTCAAGCTCTTGAGAGAGCTTAACAGCTTCCCCTTCTTTCCTCATCAAAGAATCTGAGTATATTTCAACAAGGTTAAGAAGGTGGTCACGATTTGATAGAAGGTTCAAATAATATGACTTCATTGTCCTCATACCTTCTTTGATAACCTGCAAATCATCACGAGAAGACTCTGTTCCAATCCCCTTTTGTCTTCTCTCTAACTGGACCACCCAAAGATGATCCTCAATCCGTTTGTGCATCCTGTCATGATGAAATAATGCTGCAATAATATCATCCTCATTCACCTTCAACTGAATCTCCAAGCTATGAAGTCTAATCTTATCCTCATTCACCTTCAATTGACACCCCTTATCAACCTCATCACCATCATTAGAACAATGTTCATTTTCAGATTTACCCTCTCTTTGAAGAAAGAGTCTTCTAATGCCATCTATCCTTTTTTGCCTTGCTATGTTGATGAGATTGATCTTTTCTTTGACTTCTTGAAGATGTTGTCTTGCACTGGCAGCCACTAATTTAGCCTCTTTGGCTTTTTGCATCCATTCTTCATTCATCTTTTTGGACCTCTTTAGCTCTTCCATGCCAAAATATACAAAATCAGTCATCTTATGTTTGATGTTTTCATGTCTATCAACTAGTGTAGGGATGCCATCAATGGGTGATGTCATATCATTGACTTTCTCATGATCAAAAACTCCTATCTCATGAGAATAATGGGACATAATGCTTTTGTCCTCAAACAAATTAGTAATGTGTTGGCATTTAAATTCGCACCTCTGGAATGCGTATTTGAAACAGACAGCTATGCACAGATAAACTGCTCTTCAAATTAGGAGGGGAAGCTCCCTCTTGCTGATGGTATTCAAGAAAGTAAACTAAAACTAAGTTGCCTATCTTTTTGATCAGCTAGAGCACAAGGTTTATAAAACACAAACACCGAAGCTGAGATTCTGTTTTAAGAACTCCAACTACGACTAACTTAAACTAAAGACGTTCCTAACCTCCCAAGTAATAGCAGAGCAAGAGAAGCTAGAAATTAACAAGGTTGATTCTCTGACAAAATACTTCAATAAACTCTATTCCAACAAACATCTACACACTTCAATGTAAGCTGAAATCTAGATCATAAAAGTAGAACGGAAATCTGAGATTTTGGATCAAGGCAAAGGAGGCACATGATTTTATTACTCAAACTTCTGAAACAAAGCTCACTTCTAACATGCCTTGAACAAGAAATTGCAGCTAAAGAGGCTTGCAAACTTATTCTTAACACAATAGAAAACAGCAATCACACTAACTCCTTGTTGGCTAAAGAGGCTCAACAATTTGCTTATCACAACACAAATGAACAATACTTGAGCAACAAATAGAAGGCACAATAGGCTCAGCGTTTTGTTCTCACTAGCACGGTTAAAGAAACTAAATGAGCAAAGGCTCTTATTTATAGAGAAGCAGAGGAGTAGGGAACCCTAAAATCTCCTTGCTTTCACAATCTAGGGCTTGCTCAGCAAGCAAGCTTTATTACTAAATCTAAAAAGAAGATAACAACTAAAACCCTAAAAAAGCAGAAAAACGGGAAACGCCGACTATTACATCTTATCTTCTTTCTCTTCTCAAAGAATGGATAAGAATCGTTCCAAGAATAGAAAGAAAGCGGGAAAGAAAGCTTCTAGAAGAAAGCTGCTTTAAAGCTCGATCACATCCGCTAGGAAATTAGAGATTGTGTCCCGGTTCGGTGCATCTATGCCTTTAAAGGCAATATTCTGATTCTCCAAGATCTCTTCGCCTTCTATGATCAAACTTAGAGAATCCTTCACTTTTTTGGCTGCTTTATGAGTTATGTTCTCGAAAAACATCGATGCCTCAAAAGATGACTCACAAATTTGATAACTTGGCGGCTCTACAACTTTATGCTTCTGACACTTCGCTTGATTTCCAACAAAAAGTATTGCACAACTCTTTTCTGATACCTTTCATTTTTCTCATATCACATCTTCTCTCATTCTTCAGCTGAGATGATGAAGTTTTGACATAGTGTTGATTTGGTCTTAATCTCGAGGGGAGTGTATTCCATATTGAAAACCTTGAAGAATGACTGTAAACTCGCCTATGTTTAGACAAGCTTTGAGCAACTTTCTATTTTTAGAATGCTGGTTTTTCAGCCTCAAACGGACAAATTTTTTGGAAATTTTTCTGAGATATGTGTTTTACTCAGAATTTCATTGCAAGACAACCCAGATTGTCCGTTTTTTAAAATCTTGAATTTTGACTAAAAAAGTAGCAAACCCTAATTTCTTCAATTTTTCACTGAAAAAGTTGGGACCTGGGTTTTGTTCATAATACAATTTGGAATGAACCCAGTTGATCAGATTTGAAAAATACTGATGGCTGATCGAAAAAGCAGCCAACCTAGGGTTTGAAATTTTCTTGAAAAAGCTGTGATATGGGTTTTCTTCAAAAGATTGTTTTGAGAGGACCCAGATGATCAAAATTTGCAAACTCTGAAGATTTCACTAACATGCAAGGAAAAAGCAGCTGCCGCAACTTGATGAATTTCCTTAAAAATTCTTCAGAAGAATGAGATGAAGAAACCCAGATGGCTGAAAATTAAAAAACTTTGACCTTCTCCTTCAAAAATTTGATCTTCTAGATGAAAAAGCATGAAAAAGCAAGGTCTTATGTAGCTGGTCTAAAAATTATTTATGAAAATTAACAACCTTGAGCTCTTGGATCTTGAAATAAAACTTCAAATTTGCTGCTCTATTCTTCTTCTTTGGATGCCACCTGCAAAAATGATGAAGATTGAATGGAAGAGATGTTTTAAATATACTTAGGGTTTGAAATAGGTTTGCTTTCTTTTGTTTTTATCTTCAAAACCCTAAAATTGGCCTGTTCAATGAACTTGGACATTCCCTTCCTCTTGCCATTTTGAAAAGTTTTGAAAATCTCAAAAAAAATTCTAAGGCATGAGAAGTTGGGCGTCCTTCTTCACCAGGGGCGCCCACTTCCTCCAGTGTTAAACCAAAATTTAGACATTTTCAACTTTTCACCATTTTGGCCTCCAACTTCGCCTCTGATTTCCCATTCGCAGATTGATCCGACAAGCGAGCTGAAAGATTCATCGCGGAGCCAGACTGATTCTGAGAAGGATGTTCTAGAGGAGCCTTTGGCTAAAAACTTGATCTTGACCTCTGAATTCATGGGAGCCTTTTCCTTCGAGGGGCTCCGAACTTTCACAGTGTTAGCCATTTTTCTGATCTTCAATTTCTTCATTAGCTCCTCTTCTACAGATGATTTCGTCGAATCTGGTGTTCTAGGCGTTGGATTGACTGACGGTTGTGCTCATCGCGAAGCTGACGAAGAATGAGAAGGGGTCTTCTGGAAGAGATTTTGTTGGAAAGTGAAATTTGACCCCTCAAAAGTTTGGGCGCCCTTCTTGACTGGGGGTGCCCAGTTTCACCAGACTTAGTTTATTTTTTGATTTTTCTGTGCTTGCTTTTGAACCTTGGTTTTTAGCCTTCGTCGGACCCTCTGTTTGGTGCTTCAGATCTAGCGACTGCGACATCCGATTGATGTGTTGAATATCTCGTTTGAAAGCTGGATCAATTGTGAAGAGATCTCTTTAGACACTCGTTTGCAAATTCATCTGTTGGGGCCCCTGAAAACTTGGGCGCCCTTCTTCACCAGGGGCGCCCACTTCCTCCATACTTAGCCATTTTTACTGATTTTCATCTTCGAGTCTGAAACCTTCATTTTGTATCTTTGACTTCGGTTTGAATCTGCTGGATGTTAAACAGTCGGACGTGCTGACGAAGACAGGCATCGCGAAGCTAGCAGGATACTGAAAAGATCAAACATATTCTTGAACCCTAACGGCTGAATTAGGCCCTTCAAAAAGTTGGGCGCCCTTCTTCACCAGGGGCGCCCAAAATCTCAACACTTAGTCAAATTTTGATATTTTCAACTTTTCCTCGTTCTGACTTCAATGCGGATCTCCCCTGTCCGTTGCTGAATTCCGGATGATTGAGCAATCTGATAACTACACCGCTGAATTCGTTGCGAAGCTGACAGAGAATTGAACAACATTGACTTGAGGCGCAAACCCTAATTTTGACATTTGGTGCCCTAAAAAGATGGGCGCCCTTCTTCAACAGGGGCGCCCAAACTTACCAGTGTTAGAAAATTTTCATCATTTCTTATTTTCTTCCTCGATCTTCGTGCATGTTCACCATTTCATCTTCTATCGTTGAATCTGACACCTGGCAGCCGACTGACCTCCATTGATGACCTTGGAGCTCCAGATATGCTTCTGAAAAGCAGAATAGACCCAGTAGGGCAAAACTGACCATTTTGAGATTCTGATTGCACCAGCTTGATACGAACGCATTTTGAGCCAATCAAAATCAGTTCGGACCCAGTTGGACCAACTTTCTATTTTTAGAAAATTTTGCCAGTATCCGTTTCGAAAGAAACCCAGAAAAACCCAGAAAACGTTACTAATTTTAGAAAATTTCTAAAAATAGCAGTTTTCCTAAAATTTAGGGATGAAAAACTGAGATCTAGGTTTTGTAGATTAAGCTGCTCTTAGCAGGCCCAGATCGTCAGATTTTGAAATTTTGCGTTTTAACCCCTCATGCAAGACATGCACACCCAAATTTTGACCTTTTTGACAGATTTAACAAGACTTTTACTCATTTCTTCAAAATGCCTAATTGTAACAAAAATTTTAATTTTGGGGTACAACATAATGGCATCATGCCATTGTATAGTATCTTCCTCATCATGTGTAGCCAAGACACCAGTGGCTACTCCACTAAGTAGATGATCCACCTTTATGTCTTCATGTAGCTGCACTAATGTAGCTGGTTTGTCTTCAACCATCACGTGTTCTTTAATCTTGGACTCATCATGAATTTTCATGTGCTCAACATCTTTCTCTATGCGAATCTGATTTTTGCTTTCCTTAGGATCAGTTGTATGCTAGTCACTAACTGTTGTAAATTCATCATAGAGGCTTCTAGATACTTCTCCTGTAGTTACCATGTGTTCCTCCTTTTTGTTTTGTGAGGTATACCATGACTCCAAAATTTTCTTCATAGAAATCTGTTGCTGAATCAATGGCTCCATCCAAGATTCCTTTGAATTGTTGAAGAAAGGAAGGTCATTTCTAATCTCTTACAAAAGTGCAAGGTACTTTTCATTAGCAGATATTATATCATCTCTGGAACCCACGACTCACACTGGTGCTCCCCAACAGGCTGGCAAGATCCAAGCTTTGATACAACTGAGATGTCCCTTGCTAGATTTGACCTTAAACTTGCCGATTTGAACCTTGGGAATTTTGACAAACACTTGCCAAACGAAATTTGTACTTGCCGATTGAAGTTCTTTTTGGTATTTTGCAATGTAAGAATGATTTTATGCATTCAATGGACTCAAACGAAATGTGTAATTGACTAATATTAAATGAGTCTGCAAAGTAACTATTGTTATATGAATTTCCAATGCAACTATATGATTGAAATATGCACCTACAGCCAAGGGACATTAATGCAAACACTTGGCAAGCAACCTAGATGACTGAATTCTTATGTAATATTGCAACTACAGCAATGAGCATTATATCAAACACTTAGCATGCAATCCTAGAATGTAAATGATAAGCTACAGCACTTAGTCATTATGTCAAACAGTTTGCAGCCAAACTCCTTATATCTCCAATATGATATTGCAATAGAATGAAATCGTTACAAACTGAAAATGATAGGCAACTCCTTCTACTTTATACTGACTTATAAGCTGATTACAATAACATGCCAAGACTCTTGACTTAGAATGTAAACATATGCAACTATGTTGTACCCAAACCAAAATTTTTGCTTCTTTAAGGCATTTTGCTTGAAAGAGTCTAAACCTTGTTAAAATGATGTCAGAAGCTTGTTTTTGAGCAATTCAAGTATGGACTTTGAGTCAATTTAATGTCGTGAAGATACTGGAGAATTTTGGAAAAATTCAAAATGGAGATAAAAATCATCGAATTTTTCTAACTCTAGAGCAAAGAGCACTTTTTGAAAAAGGCACCCTAGCTTTTGGAGGTCCAAGTTCTGTTTTTAAGGTTTATCACTTTCAAGGAGACTTGTCCGGGATCCTGTCAGCTTTGCGATGAGCTATCCAACCAGTTAGTAGGACATGTCTAGCTCCTGTTAAGGAAGATTCAGTGAGTAACGAGAGGAAGAAAAAAAAAAATGGCTAACACTAGAAGGAAAAGCGTGCCTCTATGCCAGGGGCGCCCACCTTTTGGAGGGATCAGATAAAGGATTTTGATCAAATGATACCTTTGAGGTTTGTTTCACGCCTTAGTCCAGCTTCGCGTTGCATTCATCAGCATGTCAATTAGAGTTCCTAAGAAGTTAGAAACACAAGACGAACTCAAGGTTAAATCTTGGTCGGAAGGTCAAGGGAAAAGCAAAGGAGCACATTTTTCAAAAGGTGCCTAAGCTTTTGGAGCCTTTAATGCCTTCTTTTTGGTGATCTCAAATGATCATTCTATCTGTGTTACGTCTAGTTCTCCGTTGCCTGTCTCCATCAGATTAGAAGATGACTCAGCAACCTGCAGCCGGAGGTTTAGTGATATTTTGGCCAGTTGAAAAAATGGTTCTCTGAAGTGAAAAGAGCACATTTTTCAAAACGCGCCCTTGATTTTCAACCCCTAGATGATGTTTTTTGATGAAGTGCTCTCTTGAAGTTATTGTGTGGAATGGAGCCAGCTCCACAGTGAGCCAATTATCTAGTCCTGAAACTTTGCTGAGCAAAAGTTACGAGGGAGTCAAGTTTACCTTCGTAAGGAACGAAATTGATAAAAATATGGCCAAGTTTGAGGAAAAGGGCAGCTTTTGCAAAGGGCGCTTGGATTTTTGAGGCCTCAAACCTTAATTTTATGGATTGCAGTCTCAAGGAGTGATTTGATTAGAATTGATCTTGCTCTGCAACGCAACTGTCAGCCAGCCATTGATTGGTGATGGTAGTCAATCAAAGTCAATGATTGAATAGAGGCTCCGGCGAGAGTTGAAAATCCAAATTTTCATCAAAAATGACAATCTGGAAAATCGCCTAAAGTCAAAGGTTGACTTTTTGAACTCAAGATGAAGTGGCGCCCATGAAAGGTGGGATTACAAATATTATTTTAATATTTAAATATTCGAATTTTGAGGGGATATTTTTAGTTGCTTAAACTGGACTATTTTTAGCATGCATGTTCAGTTAACTGAATTGCATGGTGAGTTAACTGGATTAATTAAAGGTGGTGCCCTTTTTAGGGATTATTCAATATTCAGTTACCTTTTTCAAAGCCCCAATCAGATGAGTCGGATTATTTTGTGGTCCAATCATGATTAAATTTAATATTTTATGAGGTGGCGCCTATTTGCATGAGGATGGATGATTTTTAGCTTGAACTTATTTATTTAAGTCTTGAAAGTTGCCATTATTCTCATATCAAAGTTCAGAGCAAAGGCAAATTTCTTGAGCAGTTGAAGCTTCGAAGGTGCTTTGGGTTCAATTTTTCAGTGCCGAGTCCAGATTGTTTAGAAGATTAATTTTCCAAAGTAAGAATTTCTAGTGCATGTAGGTTTCATCGAATCTCAGTCAAGCATAGGTGATTTTCTACATAAGCAGAATAAACAAAAACAAACTTCTATCTTATGTCTAATTTCTTCTATTCTCGTCTTAGGTATTCTTCGCATGTCAAAGAAAACGGCAAAATATTCAGAATCTGATCATCTGGGTTCACATACTTCAGCGATAGCAGCAAAACCCATGTCTTAGATTTTTTCAAGAAAATTGCCCTACAGCTTTATTCTAAAGCTCTGTGTGCTTTTTCCGAAAATTCCTTTGCATGTGGGTCAAAAACACTTTTTCAAAATCGAGCTATCAAGGTTGCCTTAGATTTCCATTCTACACAAAACCCATGTTCCAGATTTTCTCGGGAAAAATTGTCCTGAGCGAATTCTAGAACCCTTGCTTTTCTCAACTAAAAAACCTCTACATGCCTAGCTAAAACTCACTTTTTCGAATTTTTATTGATCTGGGTTTGCTTAGAATTCAGTTCTGCACAAAACCTAGATTTCAGAAAAATTCCAAAAAAATTTCCCACCATAAGCTATTTTTAGTCTTGTCCAAAGCTTTTTCAACCTTTCCAAAAAGTTGTCCGAACATACCCAACTTCACAGTCAAAAGTCCTCATTTTCCAAATGTAGTTCAATCTCATAGATTATAAGACCAAATTGATCCTGATACATGACTGTGAAAACTTCAAACACAGACTTAGATCATGTCTATCCAGTGGTTAATCTGAGTAGTTTGGAGGGCGTTAGCAGCAATACATTGAAGAATCTTGAATGTTCCGGGTTGCTAGCAACAACGTCTATTCTCGTCACAACTTTTGATCTCGAGTTTGTTCTTGCTTGCATCAAGCATTACAACTCGTCTACACGTCAAATTAGATCAACTGATGGGAGAGTCATCTGCAGCCTTAAGCCGAGGGACGTGGAAAAATGCTTCACTATTCCTCCTCGTTCAAACAATTTCACTATAGTCATTGAGGCTTGTGAAAAGATATGGTATGAAGATCAAGAGTGTTCACAAAGGAAAGTTGCTCAGAGATGGCTGAAAATATAGAAGACTATCATGCCTAAAAAGGTTGGTCGTGGCGAGTTCAAGGATGAAGTTGCTATTTTGATAACTCTACTCAATCGAGTTATAGGTCAAGAGGAGGCTAGTACTTTCCGACCATGGATGTTTTACATCATTTCTAGGATCCTTGATGGTACAGAGCACTATGACTAGGTCATGTTAATCAGTGAGTGCCTTCATCAGTAGATAACTAGATTCCTTAAAATCCACGAGTTTCATATGGTGTCTTACTTGGTCTATTTAGTTGCATCTCAAGGCAGTTTTAGACACCTGAAGACTAACAGGACTCTTGGTGTTCAACATATTCACGAGTATTACTCTCAGTTGGAGTTCTCTACGGTTGAACAAGATTTTAAGGCGATGAATGATCACTTTTTCAAGAAGACTATCAGGGATCTCAACAATGAAATGCACATCCGGATTTCACCAAAGGCCAGATCAGCGATGGAAAGTTGGGCGGATTGGTTCATTCAATTCCCCACTTTTACATATATCCGAGTTTATGATTATGTCGAAGAGCCTCTGATGTTACCTAGGTACCCGTCAGACAAAGTTCTTTCCATGGAGTTTCTCAAACAAGCTCAACATGTTCACTCTTTTCTTCGCAGTCGCCATAAGTCAACAGTTTCCTTTCCTTTCGGATGGGGTATTTACACATGCAGGACTGCGGTTGATTGCAAGTTTATGACGACCAAGCTTGAGAAATTCAACGTCAAGTACCATATCAAGAGGCGTTCTTATGATCCTTTGAGTCATTATGCAACCAAGTTAGAGCGAGGGATTGCACATAAGCCAACACTTGAGGATTTTTGGGCTAATTGAGAGGATGAATTTGAAGTCCATCGACATCATTACTATAGACTTACTATTGCTTAGATTGTTGATTACTTATCAGAAGATGTTGAGGGTCTGTCAGATGATGACAGAGAGGTTCTATTTAGCTCGTATGTCAAGGATCAAGTTGCTCGCCAACCACTTCGCTCACTAGATTGGTATGCCAGGGAGACTACTTCCATTGAGGAAATGTCTAAATCAGTTATCAAGACTAGCAAGTAGTTCTTGGAGAGTAAAAGAAAGTGCAAGGCAATGTCAGTAGCAGAGCCGCCAGTAGGATTTTCATCATTACCTTCTACCTTGAGGTCAAGACCTCGGGTTAAGGTTATCCTGAAGCCGCCTGAAGGGGTTAGCCTTAGTGGAAACACAGAGGGGGAGAACACTAGTAAACGAAAGCAAAAATAGGTAGAAAAGGCGCCTGAGATTCCAGTAGAGACAGTCATACAGGCTGAACCACATCTTTCACCTCCCAGTTCGCCATGTTCACCACATGTGCATCCTATTGATATAGACTCAAAGCCGGAGACACCAATTCAAGTAGCACCAGTGTTACATCCCGATTTTATAGCTACTATTGCATAGGGCAATTGATTGTAATGTTTGAATCTTTGTGATGAATAAAACATGGTTGATCTTGTTATTAAATGAATGAGTCCTGTTTAAATGATGGTTTCATTTGATTGTTACTTCTAAATGATTTAGTCTTGATTAAATGTTGCATACAATTATGGAATAATGTTATTCTAACTTGTGAGATGTTTTTACCTTGTTATGAGCATATGACTGCCGATGTCATGTCATGATGTGCAGGTATGAAGACTGTTCCTCCGGGTAGAGGAGAGACATCATTCGGGGAGGAGCTTGGTCGAGTAAACAGTAACAATTACCAAATTGAGCATACACACACATACTATAGATTGAGTAAGCCAAGTCTGTTTGTCGAGATAACGGTAAGTCATCCATAGGCTTGTTTATTGACATAAGGATTCTGAATTCACTTCTTTATGCTTTAGGGGATGTGATTGTTTAAACATCAGACTTGCTATACCATGACCCAAGTATGAATGATGTGAAAGTTATGTGTTAATGATTGATTGGGAATGCACGTACATCTATACATTGTGAACACGTATTTATATGTACAGATATATCAATACATGTGTATGTTAAGCAAACGGATATGCTCATACACGTGTCGACATGTATGTACGCATACATACGTATACACAGGTATATATGTATGAACACAGTCCGCCTGATGTCTGTAGTGAAAATAATATTTAATATTATTGCCTAGTAAATTTACATATACATTTATGTATAAATGTATATATTAACGATGTGATTATATTATGGATAAATACATAAATACATAAGTACCTATGTAAATATATTATATATTTATATATTTAAATATATGTATTAGTATTAAGGTAATATTTACATATATGTAAATATATATATATATATTTCACGATATAATGTCGGAAAATATATATATTTATATATTTAGAAATATTGCACTTAATTAAAATACATATACGATTAAATATATAAATGTGTGATATTGAAATGTGAAAAGTATAAATTTAAATGACACATAAAAATATTCAATAGAATAGAAAATTGAACACAAAGGATTTAAATCCTTTAACAATAGTGAAATATTTTGATTTTGATCTCATTATGATAATTGAGCCTTTTGTTTGAGATAATCAAATCAAAGTGAAGTCGAAATTTTTATAAAAGAACATTTGAAAAGAGGAAAATGCGTTTTTAACCTGGAAATCGCGTGAGAAAGTCGCGCGCATGAAGAAAAACGCGCCAGAAACACGGGGGCAAAGAACTAGTATCTGGAAATAACCCGCATACTGATCTCATGGCCCGAAATGGCGACGTGGGAACATTTTAACCTTGACCTTTTCATCTGGAAACGAACTTCCTGATTTATTGCAACAAAATAACCTAAAAATTGAAAACGCCTTGAGCTGTCAATCCGCCATGTGAGAGTTGAAAAATTCTTAATTGCTGGCTTAAAAGGAAGTCGATTCACCTCCTTTTTGATGATTAACAGTTTTGAAACTTGCCAAGTATCATTTTGACTAATTCTTGAGACTGGTTGTCAATCCACATGCCTTCTTAAGTGGAAAACTGTTGCAATTCGGGCCTATATATATACGCCCTTCCATTCATTGTAAATACGCACATTGAGCAATCTGAGTTTAGTAATTTTATTCCATATCCATTTCATTATATTGCTTGAGTTTACTGCATTGCTGAGTTTGACAAATACAGTGAATTATTACCAGCAAATTACCAGTCACAGTGAATTAAATCATTTTGAGTTCAGGGTGTGGTATTTGTGAATTACAGCTGAGTAGGAATTTGGAGTTGAGTTCATCATTTGTGAGTGAGTTTAAATCTGCTGAGAGAAGCTTTTCTTATTTTCTGAGAGCATATTTCACCATTTGCCGAGAGACATCCCCTATTATTATCTTCATCACTTCTAAGTTCACAGTAAGATGTTGAGATTACTTTTCAGCTGTAGAAAGTGATTAATTTCTGAGGAAGAGTTTGAGACTGGTTTGAGAGTGCTAGAAGTCTTTTGTCCGTGGTCTGAGGAGCTGCAAACCCATTCAAGGTCATCCCCTAAAGGGAAAAGGCATATACCAGGCATGCTGTTTCATCCTTCATGTTGTAGAGCATATTTCTTGATAAATAACTAAAAGAGTAAAATGCTGAATGTGCATAGTTAGGGAATTGCATTGAGTTCAATACTTCAGTTAAGATATACAAGGAATGGTTCTATCTTGCACCATGTAAGTAAATTACCTTAAGGAATAGCTATACATGTTTTCTGAAGTGTATACCTGATAGCATAAGTGTGTGCTTGCGTTCAAGTGTGAACTATGTATGAACTCCATATGAGAAGTATATAGGGATTCAATGTTTAATGGATTGTGAAAAAGGAATATATGAGTAAAGAGCTTAGGGGATTAATTTACTTATCTTCATTAAAAGAAATAATGGAAAAAGATAAAAGGGAGGGAATTATTGCATTTTGAATGACTTTTGCATGTTGTGTATGGTCTCTATATATGGAGAATACGTAGATGTACTTATTATCTACTAGGATCGGGATGATGGCAGAATCAAGTAAAGTCTTTTAGCTTAAGTTATTAGGATAACTGAGACAAGTTAAGTACTCCTAAGATAAAGAATTCCTAGTTAGGAGGATTGATACAAGACACTTGAATACTGTTTTCATTTCTAGTAGGTTCGTATGATTGTAGGATGTCTGGGATGACGGATTCACCCATTGAAGGACAAACCTATGCGTAGAGTAAGGAAGCCTTAAGTCAAATCGGCCCTGAGTAGTGTTTATGATAGATGACCTTCATTCGAAGTACTGAATGAGAATACTTTGGCCAAAGTAGTGAAAGGTACGACATCCACCTAGATGTGAGATGGTTGAGACTACACTGTCAGTTCATTGTGATCCGAGTACTAGTTTGAGATTGTGAAATAGCAAGGTTCTAGTTGTGTAGGACACATCACTATGCTCAGTTGGTATCGTTAAAGGATACCCTACCAATCTCTTCCTCGAAGGGAGGGCCATCTATCTAATGATAGGTGTGTGGGGGACCGCATTATAAGTCCGTGGTTGGCGGAAAAGCGCCCGAGTGATGTTTCTCCTCCACAGCAAGAGGCCGATGTACCAAGATTTGAAAGGACGAACTCCTGGACCTTCTTACTTCTATTTGTGCAAAAGCTTACGAGCTATGTATGTAACTGTATTACTTTTGAACTCTGATTTGTAATGAAAATGATATTCATGTGGAAACATAATGTAACTTGTACGTATTTTCAATAAAGAAAGGAAAAATTTTATTGTATTGTCTTTGTTACTTGTTACCTTTACATGTATAAAGTGAGAATCGGCAAGTTTTAATTTACGCAAGGAATAGGTCGTTACAACCAGAGACAATTGACCCTCCACAGGTTGATACATCAGGGACAGTCTCTCCTCGAGTTGATAATATTGTTCACTCTTGTTGGCTTGAAAGATCTTTGGGAAGACAAAGGCGAGAGCCTTCATATCACCTTGATTTATCTGAGTTTGGTGACCCTTATTAGAGTAGGTCAAACAAGAAAATCAAGAAGCAGGTGCATGTTGAGAAGACTCCAGAATCAGAGATTGTAATAGAGGTTGCTACGCCACTAGAGGGTAAGAGCCTGAACGAGGTTGAGGTAGGTGATTTCACCTTCGTCAAAGCGAATCTTGGTAGGACCACTCGAGAGACAAAAGTGAGCCTTTTCAAGATTGTCACAAATAATCTTGAAGAACACGTCATGAAGGACAAAGAAGATAAAGCACTTCTTAAGGCTGAGATCGGGCAACTTCGACAGTATATCTATGATCTTGTTCATGGAAATCCGAGTAGACCACCTGTTCTTCCACAAAGTACACCTGCAGAGCAACAAAAGTTGGATCAGTTAGTCAATCATGGCAAACTTCTAGACAATTGGGTTGAAAACTTCGTTGTTACAGGTCGACATCTTCTTGCAGAGTTATATCAGTTGAGGAGTGATGCGCATGGACTTCGGCAGGGAATCCAATTGCTCGAGATTGCAACAGCGGAAGGCATGGCGAAGGATGGAATTCTCATATCTCAGTTAGCAGTCGCATATGATGCCATGGAAGAAGATGAAGAGAAAAGGAAAATCTTTGCTTGGAGAGAGCAGCATCTTTTTAGGATGGAGACATACGAGAGGATCTCTACCAAGTTGAATACAATCAAAGAGAACGTTATCGGAGCTCTCGCACTCATCAGCGGCTTTGTCACTTAGATCCCGTGTCATTATCTTCTTGAGGATGGCACATATGTTGAACTTGATGCAATACAAGCCAAGTTTGAGAAGCTGATTCGTGATAATCTTGAGGGAGATCCTGTTGTGTCTAAGTTGGATCACATCTCAGTGATGACAGCTAGTTTTAAAAAGGCAACTGGGGATGTAAAAGAATGCATGCAAACGATCAAGGATGGTGACAAAGAGTTGAAAAGGCAGGTTATCATCGTAGACAGCGTCAAGTACCAAAGGATGGGGCAATGGACCAGTTTTTGGACGAGGTGATAGACCATGATGAATGGGAGTGATCAGTCAGTTATGACATGCAGTTAGTTTTAAGGATAGAGTTAAGAGTAGTAGTTAACTCGACTTTCAGTCTTGAGTTCTTCTTGCTGATTTCATGCATGCACATCTCTTCCTTGGGATTATCTTCGCAGGATTTAGACTTTCATTTAGGGTTTTTGTTAACTGATGGTAGTATTCCAGTTAACTTGCTTTCAATAAGGACGTGCATGCTTGCACGTTGTCCATTTAGATTAAATGTACCGTTAACTAATGGTAGCTTTCCAATTAACAATATAGTTTGCTTTATTAGGGTTTAGCAATAAAATCTTGCATGCTTGCAAGACTGTAGTTGACTCAAGGTGATTTTAGGGTTCCCTACACCTTTCGATGTCTATAAATAAGAGTTTTTGCTCATTTGTAATTAACTTTTGCACATGATAGTAATATATGTTGAGCCAGATTTTCCTATAATATTGCTATTCTGTATCTGTTCACTATGGTTGGATGATCATTGTTTTGTGTTCTTGTGTTTATAAGCTTTGTTTCATATGTACACCTCGGATAGGTGCCATCACCTCCTTCGGAATTTAGAATTAAGGCTTATTGTTTATTGTTATTGTGTTAATGAGTTTTGTTTCATGTCTACACCTCGGATAGGTGTCGTCACCTCCTTGGGAATTCAGAAGTAGAGTTCATTGTTTGATGTCATCGCCAATAACCTTTCTTTTAGCCTATGCCTCGGATAGGGGTTGTCACCTCCTTGGAAATCCTGTCTTAGAGGTTATCGTATAAATCATTCCCACTCCGTTTCCTCATGCTCTGATTTCTTGAGGAGATTGGATAGTATAAGCTAGTTAGTTTTGAGTTGTAGTTAAGATCTGCGAAACCCGAAAATCCTTGGCTACAACATTCGAAGTTTCTCGAAAACCTTGTGCCTCTTTTAGCTAAGACAAAAATATAGAAATTAGTTTAGTTTACTTTTTTCAAGCATTTGTCCGCACAACGACGGAGCTTCCCCTCCTAATTTGAAGAGCACTCATCACACAGTGTGCATAGTTGTTCGTACCAACTAGCACTCCAGAGGTGCTAATTGTTACAACAACAAACTACAATGGTAGCGCCTATCTCAACCCAATATGGTAATGCAAACTATGCTAAATGACATGTAGAACCTGGTTTATATATGCTGACAAGGCTGGAGCTGAAGTAGCAAACTTGACCAGCAATGATGAAGCCCTCTAAATGCAAATTCGAACCTCCTACAAGCTGTCGCCCCTGTTCTTGATGTGCAGACTTGACAAAATATTTGTAGACCTTAAACACCTTCGAATGTCTCCAAAAAGTGACGCCTAGACCTCCAAAGTGGTGCACTTCAGCACTCATATGAAATCGCAACTTCTATGATGATTTATAAATAAATTTTCCCTCCTCTAACATGTTGTTCAACCCCATAATAACAGCAAAAAACTGTCTTGAAATGATAGACGAATTTCTTCTACAGATTGCTCAAAAATGCTACCAACAAACTTTTCCCAAAATTTGGCCAAAGGCCACAAAATTTTGACAATGCGGCACAATAGAAAGTCTAAAGTAACTTCCTCAAATTTCCAGCTAGGGTTGATATTTCACAACCGAAACCGGTACCTTAGAGTCTTCAAACCCTCAGGCAATGAAAGCATTCAAGCTCTCTTTCTACCACGCAGGTATGTAAGAAGTAATAGAATCCAAGTGTGTTTGAATGATTAGCAATGAGCTTCTTATATACTTTTTCTAACCCATCTCCAAGAAGCTTTTAGAATATTTTATTATTTAAGTGATTTTATGATTTATTATTTTATTGAGTCACTTTATTAAATTAATTATAGTAAAGTTACCTTTGAGATATTATTTTATTAAGATAACTTTATTAAATAATTAATTTAATACTCCACTTTAATTTAATTAAAATAATCAATTAGTCATCCTTTTGAAATATCAATATTTGGACTACTTAATTAATTAATTTAATTTAATTACTCTGCCTCCAAATCAGGGACATGACATGTATGCAGATTCTAATCCTGAATAACTTCATTGAAGGAGATATTTAATTGAGAATTTGGAACCCTAATCTTAATTGGAAAAAATTAAGAGAAGGCTAGGGCAAATTGGGACAAGAGACATTACACAGGGGCGTATCTGGGTACTTTGGTGGGAAAGTTTATACAATACTGGAAGATAAGAACAAGCTTCTACCACTTATCTACTGGGAGCAATTACAATAAACCACTTATTCAGCAGGGTAATATCAACAATATCAAAACTCACTGACAATGTTACCATCCAATGTTACAAAAGAATTGCATAGAAGGTAAAGCTTTTGGTGGTATAACAATCCGAAGCATTACATTGTTATTACATATGCAATATTATCACTGATTAACTACTTATAAAGTTGCTGTTACAAAATGCTAAAAAAAGTACTGTTGAAAACACCCCCCAAATGATGCCAAATATTAGAGGCAACCCACCCAGTTTGTAACAACAATAGTATGCCTTAGAAAATGATGGGAAATACACTGCTACAGTTCTGGAAATGAACTGAAACTTGCTGCAACAGGTCTGTACAGCCACAATAATCACCCAGGAAACTGAAATAACTCACACCCAGCACACCAGAGATGACCATAACAGAGAACTTCACCTCAAAGGCTTCCAAATTTCACCACCGTAACTTGGGAAAGTTTATAAATCTAGAAACTCAAAAATAAAATTGCAAGTCTGAAATGAGGGTTTAAATGTCTATTATAACAGGGACAACAGGAATAAATTTCATCAAAACTCACAAAATCCTATGAAGTTCACTTTGAATTTGCTTGGAGTGACATTGGAGACTATAGGTGCCACCCAACAAGGAGAAATCAAGCCACCAAACTGCATGCTTGGCCCAGCAAGTTCGCACACCTCCCGTATGACATGGTATGACCAGCAATGAGTACGGCCCAATTTGAAATTCAGAAAAAAAATTCCAAATCAATTGTACAGCTAGATAGGATTGAATCATTCATAATCTCCTTGATATTTTTAGCAACAATAGTATGGCCCAGTTGGGAGTGGTACGACTTTCCTACAAGGAAATGGCCTTGTCACAAAACTCACAATATGTAATCAAAATATTGGAAGTTATTTGCATACAGTCGCCCAAATGAATAGCTACCAACAAACTCATCAAAACACATCAAAATGATCATATCTGCAACTCCAACTGAAACTTCAATCTATAGCACAATGGTGATCCCTGGGTAGAATCACATCGATCTAGCTAGGGATTATCTTTCAAATCCAAAACTAGAAATCTTGAGAAGGTTTTCATCCTTAGAAGATTGTGGAAGAACCCAAGTTCATTCCGGAAGCATAACAATATCATTCACAAAATCTCCCTTCAAAGTGAACCCCAACACCTCCTTATATAGCCTTTTGGAGGGAATTATACAATTTAAAAATATAATAATTCATTTTATTTCCCCACACAAAGACCTTTTCTGAAATAATAATAGAATGTGCAAAGGCCCCCTTATTTGGGCGTCCAACTTTTAAAACACTTAATCACCTTTCCAACAAGCTATTACACTAAGTTGTCCCTTTTATTATTTTTCAACATTAGACAACATTATTGAAATATTAATTACCAACTCAATAACTCACTAAAGTTGCAAAAAGCACTGAAATTGCATCGGAATCAAACTCTGATCATACCAACATGATTTTGAAGACTTAGGATGATGATTGGAGCCAACCAAGTGACTTACTAAAAATAGACGATCTTTTCAAGAAGTTTGGAGAAGCCACCAAGAGTCGGAATTCACTTCTAAAAGTGCCATACTAATTCATACTGCCTACTAAGCTCATTTTCAAGAACCAAAGTCATTGCTAACCAACCCAAAGCACTCCAAGAAGTTTGGAGTTCTTCCCAACATACACCAAGCTGCTTATGGGAGAACTCAGAAATTGGACAAAATATTACAAAACAATATTGCTAAAAATGGGGACATTATAGTAAAGGACCCAACATGTGTCAATTATCTTTAACTAAAAAAATTCTATTGTTTCTATATCTCCATTGACATCTTCCTTGTGTGTTTATTTTGACTTTGCATGCCAATCATTGGTTGTTCATTAAATTTCATTTGACCCACTCATAGTGCTACATCAATTGGTTTTAGCATGTGTTTTGAGGTCCCAATAGTGAGAGTTGTGTGATCTCCATAACAATGTGTATGATTGTTGCATTGTAGGTGGTATACATGGTCTAGAGAAAGCAATGGGCCATTGATTGGTAAGAGCTACAAAAATTAGAGCAACTAGAGGGTCACGCTTGTTGGACCTTGTTTATATGATGAGATCCCTCCAAGTAAGTCTTGATGTTATAGATACCATGCAGAGAGGAGTAGTACAAAAAAGGATATTAGTAAGGATGAGAAAGACAATGAACCTACACAAGGGAACATAGATGTCAACTTTGTTGAGGAATTTTCCACAAAAGATTAGTATGTGTGAGCTCTAGTGAGAGCCAATAACAAACTAAGGTTTGATTTCTAGCTATTTAGCAAGCTTAAATCAAGAAATATTGTTGGACTAAGTCACTGAGCTTGAGAAATACTTTGGTTTTGAGTCAATCAAAGAACCCAAGAAGATGAAGTACATTGCAACGAAGTTGAAAGGGCACATTGTCTTGTGGTGGGAATATGTACAAAGAGACATTGTTCAAAAGAATAAGAGGAAGATCTCATAGTGGGGTTGCATGGTCACTGAGCTCAAGGGAATATTCATGCGAGCCAACTACACATTGGATTTGTTTAAGAAACTCCAAAAATTGCACTTAAGGGTGTTGGCGTAACAACTAGCACCTCTAGAGTAAGAGTTGGTATGGACAGCTATGCACACTACGCAATGAGTGCTCTTCAAATTAGGAGGGGAAGCTCCCTCGTTGTGCTTGACAAAAGTACTTGCAAATGGAAATAAACTAAACTAAATCCTGTCTTTTTGTTTCAGCTGTAGAGGTACAAGGCTTTCTCGAAAACTAATATGTTGCAGCTGAGTTTTCTCTGGTTTTGCAGATCTACTAACTACAACTTAAATTCTATCCAGTTCCCTCAAGAAAACAGAGCATGAGGAAACGGAGCAAGGTTTTGACTATCGGACGATAAACGAGTTTAGATTCTCTACTTGAAGGCAAGGTGGCGCAACTATCATCTCAATCTAGACAAGCTTATTGGGCACAAAACAGATTTAAGAATTTACCATGACAATCTTATGAAACCCTATGTGGCATAACACTTGATCATAATAGTAAAGAATCACAAAACAGTTTTATCATCACAATCTCACGAAACCCTATGTGGCATAACACTTGATTGAAATGATAAAAGATTCACAAGACAGATTTATCTAAACTATGGGAGGAATTTACCACGCCAATCTTATGAAACCCTATGCAGCATAACACTTGATCAAAGTAGTAAAGGCTTCACAAAACGATTTTATCATCACAATCTCACGAAACCCTATGTGGCATAACACTTGATTGAAATGATAAAAGATTCACAAGACAGATTTATCTAAACTATGGAAAGAATTTACCATGCCAATCTTATGAAACCCTATGTGGCATAACACTTGATCAAAGTAGTAAAGACTTCACAAAACGATTTTATCATCACAATCTCACGAAACCCTATGTGGCATAACACTTGATTGAAATGATAAAAGATTCACAAGACAGATTTATCTAAACTATGGAAAGAATTTACCATGCCAATCTTATGAAACCCTATGTGGCATAACAGTGTCGTAATAAAGACACATGAACAAATACCAAAAGAGCAATATTGAGGGGCAAGGTAAAGGGCATATGTTCTCTCTCAAGCAAAAGTTATTTACAAATGAGCAAAAGCTCTTATTTATATACATCAAGGTGTAGGGAACCCTAAAATCACCTTGAGTCATCTGATTCTTGCAATGCATGCAAGATTAAGCTAAAACCCTAATGAAGTAAACTATACAGTTAAGCTGGAAAGCTACCATCAGTTAACCGAAACATCTATTCTAAAATGGACAATTGTCGCGAGCATGCGCGTCCTTATTGAAAGCAGTTAACTGGAAGACTACCATCAGTTAACGTAAAAACCCTAAATAAAACTCCAAGTAAAACAAGGTGAATCTCATAATAGATATGCATGAGGTGAGACAGCCAGTTAACTTGAAAGGGTAACCAAGTTAACTCCTGTGTGTAATGTCTATCCTGAGAGGTGGAAACTGAAGTCTACTAGTCGTGATCTCGAGCAATCAATCCCTCAATGAGATTGTTAACTGTATCACTATCTGGAGCTATGAGACTCTGACGAAGAATACTATGTCGATGCAGCATATCCTCACCAGCTGTGATCTGAGACTGAAGTTCACCTCTGCTCCTCCTTGCCTCGTCGAACAATCTTGCGACATGTTGTAAGGCGAGCGGGTATACGTAGATGAATGGAGTGCACGGAGCTCGTGAACATCGGTAAGCTCCGTGGCTCCCCACCCTGGAATCGATACCCGACGCGATGGCGAGATACTAGAGTCCTCACAAACCCAGTGCACTAGTGGCGTGCTCTCTACTCGGCCAACTCGTGCTAAAGTCTCTTCTATCTTAGCTCACGAAAAACCAATTGTGTTTTCCAAAGGCGGATAAAGCTCATCCTCTACATGCGTGATTGTATCAAAGCCACACTTCGGTGAGACAATCAATCTCATCTCGAGGGTTTGTTAATTGCCATATCTCTTTCCTCATCCTGAAGACGAAGACGGAGCGCTCGTGCATTGTACCGCAACTGATATAACTCTGTAAGCATAGTACGGCCTCTAGCAACGAACTCCTCCTCCCATTCCTCCAAACGCTTGCCATATGCAACCAAGTGATTGAGTTGACTTTGCTCTGCTGGAGGCTCAAACATCGGCGGGAGTGTGTTAATGGCATCAGGTCTATGCACAAGGCTAGAAATATACTGACGAAGGCGTCACGATTTCAGCCTTGAGGGCTGCTGCTTATCCTCTCCATCCGCCGATTATTCCTATCAACAGCAGCATGCAGCTAGCAACTTGTAGGAGATCAACACGAATACGTGTCGCTGCGGCAGGGTTGGCTATTGATATTCTCAAAATCCACGAGACCTCTAATTCCAGCCAAGCTCTTCCCGTAGATGCTGCCGGATCTCAATGACAATCTCCATGTCGGTGTTTCTCTCACGTGAACCATGTTCTTAACTCTCTTATCAGTGCATCACAGTAAATGTCATCGAAATCAGAATGATTGAGAACATAAGATGGCTACCTCCTCTTCCTTCCTAGGTGAGCTTCAATCCAAGATTGGTCTCGGCTAATGCTACTAGAAGGGTTTGCACTAGTCATAGGAGGTACTGATGAGAGTGAGTGTGTAGAAGACCCACTGCGAGGTGGAGAGTCTAAGTCCAATTCAATGAGAATTGGGGTAGGTATTTACTTCTGGGCCCGGTGTAGGAACGAGAATTTGAACCTTCTCGGGTACTAGCGAGACTCTGGTAGTCTTTAGGCCCGATTACGTGACCGGCCTATCTATCGAGCTCGTTATTATTGTAGAGTAGCAAAGCCTTGCCCTTTGAATTGTTTAGTAGCTTGTACTCTTGGAGGGTTACTCCTCTTCTTTTGTTTAGAGTTTTAACGAAGAAGGTAGCGAAGGATTCACCACTACGCTCACGGGGAACACTTACCCTCCTTGTCTTCTTCAGCGTCGAGGGAGGTAAGTATCTTGTTTGAATAACTCTATGACCTCTCCTTGACCATTAAGTATTCCTTGGCGTACCAATCAGCCTCATTATGATTTATTATGTCGACTTTGCTCTGCGAGGAAGAACTTCTCCCTCATCAGAGTAACCTCCATCTAATAAGAAAGCAAAATGCGTAGAGAAAAGCGTAAGCTGCGTCTACTTGAACCATAGAAGTCCGCCGCACAATTGCCCGGTAATCCTCATAGAAGGCTCATGATATATATACCTCGACAAAAGTGAGTTGTGTAATGTCTGAAAGGTCATAGGTACGATGCTTGACAAGATACCAAGATGATATCTCAAGCTCTTGTCCGCAATCTTAGCATCAATTGCCCGACTTGCACCAATACATTTCAAGCTGGAAAGGAAAAATTGAGAGATGGTGCATTGCTGCGGTAGAAGGCGATGAACATCATGCATCTGTCCTAAGGAACTCTGAAGATTGTTTTATCCAGGATAGCGTGGAAACATAGCTAGATTTCTGTGAAGCCGTTATACTTTCGGATGTAGGTGTATGTTGGGAACTGAATAAACCAATCCGCCCATCCATCCATTGCTGCCCTAGCAACTGCCGAGATACGAACGTGCAACTCCCAGTCCAAGTTTCTCACTATATAAGTCAGAAAAGCCTCATGAACACGCTTGAAATGACGTTCATTTCTAGTGAACTCAAAGGCTGATCATAATACTGGTAGACTTTCTGAACACTGAGAATGCCCACGGTGTTTAGTCCTCGGAACTGACCCTGATAAGCGATCAAGTACACGAGATATGAACACATGTGAAACTCATGGGCAACCAGAAAACCGGTAATCTGCCTGTGAAGAACATCGCTGATGAAGGATGCCCAATCATAATGCTCCTGCCCAGAAATGATGCGACCAATAATGTAATACATCCAAGGCTGGAAAACATTTGCATGTTCTTGACCTGAGACACGATTCAGGAGTGTGATTAGAATCGCGTACTCATCCTTATATTCACCACAACCCACATTGTTTGGCAATCTGTTCTTTGCTTGTTTTAACCATCTTTCTGCCATCTTCTTCTGACATTTGTCCACATCAGCATCAAACGCCTGCTCACACTGCTCCATAGAAATAACTAGGCTGTTAGGGTGTTGAGGAATACCAAAACTCCTTTCGATGTCTAGAGGCTTGAGACTGCAAATGACTCGTCCGTCAACTGACACTATCGCACGAGTAGTAGAATTGTAATGCTTAATACAAGCCATCACGAATTCAACACAGTGAACGGAGATAGGTATGGAAGCGGCCTCTAATAAACCAAATTGCTCAATATTCTGAATGATTGTAGCTCTGATCTTAACAGGATCAAGAACTGCTTCTGGCAACACCTTGTGAAGATCTGTCTCAACCAACCTGCGAAAATCATGAGTAAGGACTGTTTTCGTCCTGTATTCGAGCTGAGTGAACTGCATTATGAAAAACTTGCCTATTGACTGTGAACTTGACTATATTCTGACAAGATTTCTGGAAGCTAAAAATAGCCTCCGAGAGTTAAAAATAGCCTTTCGAAGAATTATTTTCGGCGAAAAATTTGAAATATGGGTTTTGTCCAGAAAAGAATTCTAAGACAACCCAGAACGTCATTTTTGCAAAAATTCAACTTCTACTCAATTGTACAAAGATTTTTCACTTGAGAAAATTAGCAATTCGAGAACGAATGTTCTGAAGCTAAAAATTCGTGAAAAATCAAACGCACAATTTCAACTCGAGGAAATTATATGAGAATGATCCAGATACTGAGACTTGTAGAATTCGCCAATTTCAGGAACATGCAAATTGTAATTTGTGAGAAATCTGAGATTGAAGGATGAAAAAGACGTTTTTTGTACTGCTCTTCTTCTGTGAAAATCGCCTTAGATTTCTTTAAATTGCTAATAACTTGTGAACTTGAATCTGCAAAAAGATTAGTTAGGTAAAATCGCCTCTGGAAATTGATAAAGATTTTGCCTTAGAACTAGAAGAATTCGCCTTGTTTTGAAAACCACGAATTTTCTTCTTGAAATTTGCGCCTTGAAGAAATTTGAATTTCTTTGAATTTGTCTTGAGAAAATACGAATTTATCTGGAGTTTGAGAATTCGCCTTTAACCTCTGAAGGAATTTGCGAATTGATATGAAGTTATAAATACGCCTTAGATCTTGAGGAATTTGCGAATTGCTTTGAAGTTGTAAATGGCTTTGAAGATGCGCACCCCTATCTCTTCTTGAAGAAATACGAATTCCTTTAAGCTTGCTTTGAAATTAATAAACTTCGATTTCCCTTTGAAGATATGAATTAGCTTTGAAAAACACGAATTTCACTTAAGATTGAATTTTCTCTTAATGAAAAACGAATTTCAATTGAAAGCTCTGTGAATAATAATGAAGATGGCGCCATGTTTAAATAAGAAGAAATTCGCACCAATTGGTAACTGCAAGAATTCAAAACCCTGACAATAATAGAAGTCCTCTGATTGGCTGCCTTTCAGTTCCACTGCCACTGACTGGAAGTTCGAATTTGAAAATAATAATAAAATATTTATTATCATGCAATTAGCATAGGCGCCAAAAATAGAAAATCGCCATTTTAAATGCCAATATTGCAAAATAAATATTAAATATTTTGAACTTCAGTTGACAATCCGGAATGAAGCTTTAGAATTCAACGTTAGACTTCAACGTTTCCGAAAAGTCATCTCTTGAGCTCATAGGCATCCATTTGCTCAAGATACTTCACTTTTTACTAACTTCCTATTTTATAGCTGACAAAACGTCACGACTGGCCATCTTTGACACTGAATTCTGAGTGAATGGGTGATGCTGAGACTGAACTAAGATATTCATCGGAAAGCCTACTAAACAAGGAAGAAATGTCTACTGGGAGACACTACTGCAAAATCCATCATTTAACCCCCTGAAAAATTAGGCGCCCCTGATTAAATTGCTTTTACGGGTTCCAGACTTAGCCATTTCCCGAAACTGCCATCTGGCACTTCAAACGGCTGCTGACGGTGAACGGTGAACCCTGCTGACAGAAAACGAAACTCACTGCGTGCCTGACGACATTCTGCATCCAACGGATATATGCATGACATCTGAAAGCTGTGTTAAGGGCCTCAAAAGTAAAAGCGCCCCTGGCTCTTAGTTGCACTGATGTCATTTTGACGAAAGTTGAACTTTCATCCAAGTACCCTATTTTGACGTCTGATATCTGGAGCTGGGATGACCCGATTCAGGCACTATCTGTTTTAACAGACAGCCGAAGGGCCCACAAGAGAAGTCTCTAGAGGTGAAGAAGCAAGAAAACTGCTTCTAAGACCTCAAAAACTCCAGTGCGTATTTTATTTAAAATTACCGCTCCAGACTTGGCCATTTTCCGGACATCTTCACTTTGCAATATTACACCAAAGACCTCGCACGTACGAGCGTTTTCCAAATCCCGAAGGCTGATGGCTAGGTTCGTTGGATAGATAAAATGATTACGCTCAAAAGCCGTGAAGACTTCGAACGCGAACGGGCTCATCTGACAGGCCTAAAGGCTAGGCGCCTCTAGACTGTAGAAATACACTGAAAATCGTATGTTGTTCCGCCCCTGAAATTACGTGCTTGGTAGAACCCCTGCCACGATCACCTAGAACATCGGATCGACAAGCTGAATGATGCATCGCGGAGCTGGGCTAGATTAGCACTGATGTCAGGAAGACTTTATCTGCAAATATTGGCATCTTGAGGATCCTTTAAACTAGCGCCCCTGGGCTGTACTTGCACTGGGAACAAACGGAGAAGCTCAAAAACTTGAAAACTCCATTATAAGCTGATCTTCAGATGACTACTGCCGGAATTCTGGGATTCAGATGACTATGTTTGATATCTCGTTGGATAAGCAGACTAATCGAGAACAGATTGCCTGTATCTACCATCGAAAATACTGAGATTTACCCCCTCTTTTAGATGGGCGCCCTCAGACTAGAGGCGCGCTTTTGCCTGAAAAAGACAAATTTCCTCCTTCTGAAACTTTGGGAATTTCTTCTTTTGTCGCTGTTTGCCAGAGCTCTGGATCTCGAAAAGCTTCCCTGGATAGCTCAATGGATAGCCAAACTGATTCTGAAGAGATTGACTGGATTCTTGAACACTTTCAACAAAATCTTGACCTTCAACAAGTTGGGCGCCCCTAGGCTATACTTGCACTTTTTGGCTTTTCCTCTAAGAAATCTTCATAATTAACCACTGAAAACTCCGTTTCGATCACTGGAATGACCGTGTGCAATGTGAAACACCGTCGTGAGATGCCCCTCCATCGTGAAAAGTTCCATTCTGAGTCTCTGCCTCAGGTTCTGTTCAATAAAACTGACTTTGACTGACAAAATATTGACAAAAAAAATCCATGCTTGATATTGCCCAAAACTGTATTTTACATCATTTTAGCAAGATTTAGACTTTTAAATGCAAAATGCCTTGATGAAGCAAAAAATTTGGTTTGGGTACAACAAAGGGCAATGTCTATGGAGTACGCAAAGGAATTCTATAGATTCAATATCTAGGTTGGTCACATAGAAAAGAGCAAAGAGAGTCTCCAATTATGTAAATGGTTTGTGCACTTCCATTCAAGATTAAAAAAAAATTGTTGAATATACATTCCAAGGAGGATTCCTATCAACTTGCACTTAAAGAAGAGAAGTCGTCTCAAAGACAACAAAGTGTGTGAAGCCAGGGCAGAAAGGCCACAAAAGGAGATTGCAGAATTTTCAGGTATCATACAAAGCTCCAAGGGTAAGCAACCCCTCACCAAAGGCAAAGGAAACAGAAAAAGAAGTCATGTCAAAGGCTTCAATAGCACTTGTTGTAGATGTGGGAAAGCAAGTCATTGAGATTTTGAGTACTCAAAAGGTGTGTGTGAGTAGGGTCATCCAGAGAAATGCAGCATGTCGTTCAAGGAGAGGATGAAGAATGTGAAGTAGAAAGCACAACCCTAAGACTTGGGAGAATTCAATGACATTCAAAGTCTTTCTCAAAGCTATGAAAGCGGAGAATGAACCATGGTTAAGGAAGAGAATCTTTTGCACTAAGTGCAAGTTAGGTGATAAGTGCTGCAAATTGATTATTAATGGGTGGAGTACAAATAATTTAGGATCCACCAAAATGGTTCAAAAATGGGGGTTGAAATTTTTTGCACACCCCATGCCAAACCAATTGTCTTGATTTTAGAAAGGGCAACTTAGTGACATAACATTGTCTAGTTGCATACCACATTGAAGGGTATGCTTATAAAGTATGGTGCGACATGATTCACATGGATGCTTGTCATGTGTTGTTAGTAAAACCATGGAAATATGATAATTGCACCACCCATAGTAGGAGAAAGAATACCTTCACCATCACAAAGGCTTGTAAGAAGTATAAGTTATTTCCCATGAGGGTAGAAGAAGAGTGCACAAGAGGAAAAGAATTGCTATCAGCTAAAGAGTTTCCCAAGTAGGTGAGACACATGCAAGATTGCTATGCATTAGTGGTCAAGCTCATACAAAAGATGATGATTCATGCAACTTAAAAAGAGTCAAAGATTGAGGTGTTACTCAAAGAATTCATAGATGTGATTGGTAGTGGGATGCTTGAAGGATCGCCACTAATGCATAGCATCTCACATTGCAATGCTTTGGTAACCAATTCTAGTGTACGAACAATGCATTGCATAGAATTAGTTCAAACATGAGTGGAATTAAATAAGCACATTGAGGAATTTTTGGGAGGAGTTTTGATAGAGAAAAGTGTGAACCCTTGCCAAATGTTTGTAGTACCTGTACCAAATAAGGATGTGGAGAGTGGAGAATGTGTATAGACTCCCACACCATAAACAAGATCGCCATCAAATATCAATTTCCATTACCATGCATGTATGATGTCATGAATTGTTTTAGTGTCACACATTATTTTTTCATAGATCTCAAGGGGAGTTATCATCAAATACAAATCAAAGAAGGGGATGAGTGGAAGACCACATTCAAAATGAAAGAAGGCTTATATGAATGGATGGTGATACCATTTGGGCTGACAAATGCTCCAAGCATGTGCATGAGGTTGATGAACAAGGTTTTGAAGCCATTCTTGGACAAATTTGTGGTCGTGTATTTGGATGATATCTCTTCATGTTTAGAATCATTTGTCGCATGGCCTTTATTTTGCAACAAATAACCAAGAACCTCCTCAATGAGAATTTACAAATAGGGGTTATATATGTTTCTTGAGTAGTAACTTCTATACTAATTATCAGATAGGAGGTGGCTCACATTAAAGCAATTTGACTTTCTCAATCCTCTTCTATGTAGCTCAAAAAAAGTAGCTACCTAGAGAGCATGTGGATAATCAATACTTTTACTAGTTCTAATTAATTCTAGAAAATGATAAAGCATAAAGACCCTAGATTTTTTAGGCCAATGGTCAATGTCAAGACATTAGCAATAAGTCCTAAGAATTAAAGATGGAGTGAAATATGCCCCTTAGTTTTTTCTTGGAAATTCACACACAACAATGCACCCGTTAAGGTTAGCACCAAGGATAATCAACTTGAAAGTAACCTTCACCAAGAATGTTCACCAAGATCTCGTTGAAGGCGAAGTGATAGCATATGGTGATAGGGATCGTTAGCAATAAACTAAACTCAATTACAATGCTGGAAATGAAGTGCAAGTGGTGATCCAACCATGAAATTCCGCACTACCACTTATTCAGTGGAGGGAAATTATTACAATGAAAGAGCAATCATTTGCTAATAGCAGGCATCCACTTAAGCAGTGGGGATACTCCACTTATTCAATGGGTGAAATAAGAAAGATACAATGGAATATAAGAGGCTGATTCAGTACTACTGAAACCAACAATTGTAATGAGCTTGTTACAATGATTTTTTCTATTAAGTCCTGCTCCAATCTTCAATACAATGATTCCACAACACTTCTGATTACAATTATGAATTGGAAGATCAAATAAATAGAGCATAAGATAGAAATACTAAGGTCTGATATGAAAACAAGCAAATTAAAGTTCAGACCAGCAAGCTACGACTTCAACAAAATGCTCATATCTTCAACTACAAACCACCAATTTCACATAGAACTGAAAATGAACCTTCTCTAAGGCTAGATGACCATGTAAGAACATCAAGGCCCAAACAACTTCGAAATTTTCCCAGCACACAATCCAAAGCCAAAATGACAAGGAACAACCTAGGAAGGAGGTCGACCTTGTCTAATAAATTGAATACTTGCTCATAAAATCTGCAAATGTGCAATTAGAGGCGCCTCAAGCATAGAAATCATTAAAGCAAATACCCACAAGCAGCAAAAAATCACATAACCAGCTATGATTGAAAATCACCTACAGCCATACAAGAACCAGCAACCTCAAAATCAGATTATACAACAACAATCTGAATTTGGAAATCAAAATAGACTCAATCTGCACTCCGGGATGAAGCACAATCTTCAGAATCCAACTAGGTACTATCTTGCAAGTACGAAACTGAATGGATGGAGCTAGGAGGTATGCTTTCCTTGAAGCGAGAGCTCTAAATTCATTTCAGCAGTATTTCGATATAATCAACAATCATGAATATCCAATGAAAGAGAAAAGGCCTGCTTATAAAGAACTTAAGGTGACCATTCAGCTTCCAACATTTCCCTCCAAAAGGGACACCCCATTTCACCTTTGAAATATTTTAATTTTTAAAACCTTTAATTCACCTCTTCCCTAGGTGTCCAAGTCTTAAGAAGACATAATAATCATTAAAATATTCAATCTCCTCATAATGTGGCATCCACCCTCCAATACCACATTTTAAAACAACATTAAGTCATAACCTCTAGGCCAAGGGGGGCAACATGGAAATGGAATGTTTAATAACTTAAAATAACTTATTTCTCCAAAATGCACCTCGAAAAGTCAAAACCAAATATACTCAACGGCTATGCCCAAAGAAGAAAGCACACTGGGCTGCTGCCAACTAAAGCGCTGCTAGAAATGAAACTTACTAAAAATAGTAAATTCAGAAAAGTTACCCAATGCATTTGCATGTCATATCACTACGCCAACCGGACTGCTACTAGAAATGGAACTTACTAAAAATAGTAAATTCAGAAAAGTTACCCAATGCATTTGCATGTCATATCACTGCGCCAACCGGAGCGCTATCAGAAATGGAACTTACTAAAAATATTAAATTCAGAAAAGTTACCCAATGCATTTGCATGTCATATCACTGCGAAGCTCTTTGAAAACCCAGAAAGAATCCGCAAACCAAATCTCGAAACTCCAACATACAACCCTCCGAAAAACCAAAAATAGAAAGATGGCTGGAGATGGCAATGCCATAAATAGAACTTACTAAAAATAGTAAGTTATTCCAAACTCATTTTGAACACAAACCGAGCAATCGTCGTGACTTACTAAAAATAGTAAATGCCGAGAAAGGTTGTTAGATGGAGATGCATGTTACACTGTTCTGAAGCTCTCCAAAAACCCAGAAAGCTCCACCAAACATGCATCAAAAACTCTCACATGCAAACCTTCAAAAATACATCAAAAACCTCATATAAAATAGGAAACCCTAATTTGCACTTCTGATCAGCCTACAAATTTCCGGAAATAGGCTATCAGTCACAGAAGAGCATATGGCCAAAATGGGGACATTACATGTAGTCAATAACATTTGCTACAACAATATTTCCTCTCTAGGAAGTTGGTATATTGTCAATTATTTCTAGTGCAGCTTCTTAAGCTAGTTTTTATAATAAATACATGCAAAGACAAAGAATGATGTTCAAAAATAAGCAATTCAGATGGATTTTGTTCAAATCTGACTGGATGAAATGTTTTTAGACTGGCTAGATTTGTTCGAATTAATCTAGACTTCTCAATTAGTATAGAAATTATGCCTTTTTTTCCAAAATCCCAGATTTCCAAATATATTGACCTCTAAAATGAATCAATTGCTTCGAACTTGGAAACTATGTTGATGTTGTATCCAAGGCATGTAAAAAAGGGAAAGAAGAAATTAACAATTGAAACACATTTTGCTTGTAGTAAAAATAAAGAATTTATGTCATCCACTTGTATTGGAGGTTAACTTCCTACAAATTAAGAAAATCTTCATACGATCTCTACGCAAAAAACACTTCAATGAAGTGCACCATACTTTCTTTAGAAAAGAGATTTTTAATGTCCTTGTTGCTCAAGTTCTTTTATATTCAATTCAGACAGATGACTTTGAGTTTTACCATAATACTAGGTTTGAAATAACCAATTTGAAGATAATAAATACCTGGAATTTCTTTCTATAAACATCCACGGAAACTGCATGTGCCAAAAGTTGATGATGTGCAGCCAAAAATGGTTCTGTGGATGAATCACCAACAGGGCTCATTGATCGATCTGAACATCTCCCAGGAGCAAATATACCAGTAGCATAACCATTAACTGCTGTCTGCAAAGGCTCATTGAATGTGATCCAATGCTTTACTCGATCTCCAAATGCACTAAAGCAAGTTTCTGCATAGTTTTTAAAGTGGTTTCTGGAAATAAAAAATGCAAAAACTCAATAATGGGAAAACAGCGTCAACAGTCAAAATTTCAAGAATAATCAGCCAAGGAATTTTATCTATAGCCATTCTGAACTGAATTTTGACAGTCCAGAGAAATTTCCAGCATAAATTAATAGCAAATAATGACGTGATTTACAGGAAATAGTTTGTTTTCAGTACATTGTAGAATTTTCTACTTGGTATGTACTATGTATATCATCTATGTTTGCCAATTCTATGCTTTCTCATAACCAAAGCATAAATACTAATGTGTAAGAAAATATGCAGACATGTTGCATTGATTATTGCTCTCTGACTTTATGATTGCAAAATTACAACACAGATTAATAAACATTTTTGTCTGAAAATTAAAATCTTAGAAAATGCAAGGTCTTACACAATTTCCCGACTAAGCCATCCACCTATTGAGTCATGAAGCTTTTGAGGAAGATCCCAATGGTAAAGTGTTACAGAAGGTTGGATACCTGAAAGTTAGAGCAAATATAAAGATAACAATAACATTAATATGCAGCATCTAACAGAATTGGTATCAACAAAAGTAAATACCTTTTTCTAGGAGAGCATCAATAAGATTATTATAATATGCTATCCCTTCCTGGTTCACTTCAGCTCCAAATCCATCTGTCAATAAAAGCTAACAAACTATAAGAACAAAAAACGTCATAAATGACAAAGTCTACTGATAAAAACTAGCAGTTGTCTAATTATAATTTGGACATTGAATCCAATAAATGAATCTGTCTGTGAATCCAGTATCAGATGTTTTGCTGGTTGAGACAGCGACACTTGATTCCCAAACAATACATACAAAAAAGAAAACTTCAAAACTGACCAAGAGTTTTATTTTTCATGCATTCCAATGGCAATAACCATAAGTTTTCATTTCAACATCCAATAACCATACATTAGAAAAGAAGTTGAGGTTTGTTAAACCTAATTAAAAAAACAACCACTAAACAAATGAGTCACACATGAGCATAACAAATTGATTACTTGCTTAGAAACAAAGCCCATCATATAATTTCATAAACTACACACTTATGAACATGTTTCGCTATGAGAACCTCAAAAGTGGAGTAAGCATGGACGAGACAAAACTGGCCTTTTATAAGCAACTCTATGGTGGAAATATTATGCATGGATGAAAGAATTTCCTGCCAATTGAATGCAAATTCAATTCCAGAAAATGAAATAATCAAGAAAAACTGGGTGAGCATGTCCAAGTCTAACAGCCCAAAGTGGACAAACAAAATCAGGTGTATACATCGAATTTAAAATTTTCCACCAATTTTTAAAACTTTGACATGGGGAATCATGCCTTTACACCACGAGCAAGGGCCCAAATGTCCCTTGACCCAATTTATTACCCAAACTCCTCTAGAAGTGAAACCACTATAATCAGCAGTGAGAACCACCCTTTTTTCTAAGAAAACAGATTTTAGTGATATGGAGATAGCCACCCAAGACCTAAAGAACTATGGAAAGCACAAAATACTCAGAAGATCAATATGACGAACAAATTGTATTCCTATCAAAGAATGCAAATAGAATGGATGTACAATATAAAAGAGACCCTTGGTTATATAGCCAAGGTGAGACATAGGATTAAACAAGAACATGACAAGTGTCTTAATCCTATGACACGAGACAACTAATATTTAATCACCTAGGATACTAAATAAAAGTCAACATAAGATTATGACAAGTGCCTTAATCTTTTTATATGACACATAAAGTGATAAGATTATGTCAATCCTAAGTAAAGTTAAGTGATAAGATGTGAAAGGGACCAAATAGTGCAGCTAGTTACAAAATATCCCCATTCACATCAACACCCCCCCTTCAGTGCAACATAGGGGGGACAACAAACATGCACACATGCAAGGATGGGTCCCGGCACCTAGGCCTAATGAGGTACCCATGTACAAATTCAATCTCTCAGAGATGGAGAAAAGGAGAAAACCCGATGGGACAAAACTCCTCCCCAAAAGAGAGAAAAAACAAGAAACTGCTCTCAAAAGGATGAGAAGGACAAAACCTTGTGTGAGGAAAAAGTCCCCCCATAAAAGAAAATGAAGAAGGCCAAGTGACCCCCTAAAGAAACATCTCTCACCCCCAAGAGAGCTCACAAATGGTTATACTTACTCTCAATGAAGGATTTGGTGAAGATATCTGCAACTTGCTCTTCTCTAGGACAATACTGCAAATCAATGACCTGCTCCTGTATCAACTCCCCAATGTAGTGCGTTTGGATCTCAATATGTCTGGTCTGCTGATGTTGAACCGGGTTCTTCAAGATCTAGATGGCACTTTGATTGTCACAATACAGGACAATGGGTCGTGGAATGGTGAAGCCAAACTTAGTCAAAATATCCTAAAGCCAAATAGCCTCAGTAGCAACATTAACAACTCCTTGATACTCAATCTTAGTCGAAGAGAGAGCAACGACATGCTGCTTCTTACTCTACCAACAAATGGGGCCAGAACCAAGATGAAAGTTGTAGATAAAAGTGGACTTACAATCATCAAGATCACCATCCCAATCAAAATTTGTATATCCAACCAAGTTGAGTCCTATACCTATTGCATAGTGAATCCCATAATGTTGAGTACCTTGTATGTAATGCAAGATGTGTAAAATGCCTTGCAATTTTTTTGCTTTAAAATTCAGTATTAACCTACTTGGAATTTTGTCAAACACCTGGTTTGCGATCTGCTTTTAGGCTGTCATAATTTTCTGACTGTTTTGTTTGGTTTGAGGGGAGCTCGTTTGAATGTCAATTCAGTTAAACCACGAGTATTACTTGCACACACAAATCAAATGATATGGTGACCTGTATAATGCCCTGGCTGGGGTATATAACCATGCAGGTATTTTGCTTGAATTGCTAGTTTGTGGTATGCATTTTCAGTCATAACAGATACAGTGCTTGCATACAGTGAAGACAGTCATTGCTGAAAGAAGATAAGCAGATGCACTAATACACACAACAGATATAAGAGGCTGAATCCTTCAATTAGCAGCAATTACCACAATTCTCTAGAGACATGTTGCAGACTTATCCCAGCAGTTACATTTTCAGAATTATCACCATGCTCTAACAATCGTTTATTAAACTATTTCTGGTGTTACAGTCTTACAAAATCTACCAGCAGTTCCACATATTTTATCTGGTGATATATGGTCCCTTCCCTAAGCGTAGGTAAGCTCATTAAACAGTTTGCAGCAGTTACAAAGACAATTTCTGAGTCTACTTCCTTTATAATGGTGAGCAACTTAAAAACAGATTACAGTTCAGTATATACGACTGTATGTAATATAAATTCTGAGATTTTCATGGTCTGAGAAAGTCATGTGACACCCACTAAACACAAGTTACAAAGCAAGAAACTCAGACCTGGGAATAAAGTCGGCCCCCACTCAAAGTGTGAAGAAGACGTCTTTAGAGACTTCCAGCCAAAAAACGTGCAGCAGATATACCCATTTTTCTCAGTCGAATCTACTGAAATATAACTCGTCCAGCCTCCTTGCAGCCACGTATTCCCTGTAGAAGTTTCACCTTCAACCTACACCAAGCAGCTGGACCCTGGTTCGATTTCTTCAAGAATAAACTCTTCTACGTCTTTCTTCAGTCCCAAAAAACCACGAGCTTAACTTGCTGAGGTATTTCCATGGAGTGCGTCCAAGATATAACAAGAGGAGCCACGCCTTCAAAGAACATAGAATAATCCCCAAAGTCGACTCCAATACTGCAACCAAAAATCAGAAAATGGTGGCACGAGAATGTGAAGAACTTAAAATCTCAGTCCAATCTCCCGCCACAATGACTTCCCAAACGATTTTACCCTGATAAAATGTCTTCCTCAAAAATCTGAAACGTCCAGCTAGGAGATGATGTCTCACATTCGAAACTGGATCTGCTAAGCCTTCAAACCCTAAGGCGTGAGCTCGAGCTTCCTTGGAGATGTATGCATTTCAAAAAGTTCATAAAAGTTGAAAAGTGCGAATGAACTCTCTATCCTTTTCTTTTCAATTCTTTCCTTCCAAAGAGGCCCGACAAAATACACTTTCTTCATTTGATTTTCTCACATTTCATAAATTCGCCTTTTGCACCCATTTAAAGTGATTTTTATAAAGTCCCTTAAAATAAATAATTCATTGACTCATTTTTTTTGTCCCATTCACATAGTCACTTTAAATGAAGATAATTTAATTAATTATTTAATATCACATTAAAAGAGTAGTTTTGAACCCATGTGATAATTAAACAATTAAATAAATGATTCCCTTTGACTTCGACACTCGCCCTTGGGAATTAGGAAGGCAAGGCGACACCCTGCTAGCTAGCAAGAAGGGGACATTACAAGATGCATTTGGCAACTTTCCAATGAAGCTCATGTGGTTCCTATATGAAGCGTGAAACCATGCCAACCACAAAAGAAATGTCAGGGTGGGTGTGAGTCAAATAGATGAGGCTCCCAACAAGCTGACAATACAAAGTGGCATCAACTAGTGGAGTAGAACAATTGGCCTCAAGCTTGACTCCAGATAGAAAGGGAGTTGGTGTAGGCTTACAATCAACCATGTGGAACTGAGGTAGAAGATCAAGAGTATACTTGGGCTGACCAAAGTGATCCCAAAAGAAGACTGTGAGATCAATCTCAAGAAAGTAATGCAAAGGGCCCAAGTCAATAATAGCAAATCTATCATGTAGAGAGGATTTGACTCTACCAATGATGGATAATGAACTCACAATAATGATCACGTCTCTTGCACAGACAGTTGCAATTGCACAAAAAGATTGACCTGTTAATGCCCAATACAACCACCAAAGTTAATGAATCCACGGGAGGCAGTTAAGCCATGTCATGAACCCAAGCGCTGCATTGCACACCACAAGGAGACCAAGGGCACACACCTTTCAACAATCCCCTTCAGCGCAAGCGAGGGGTTCGAACCCGTGACCTAGGCTCTGATACTAGTTGTTGGACAGACAATTGTCATTGCACCAAAAGATCGACCTATTAATGCCCGATACAATTGCCAAAGTTAATGAATCCATGAGAGGCAGTTAAGCCATGTCACGAACCCGAGCCCTATGTTGCACAACACAAGGAGACCAAGCGCGCACACCTTGCAACACAAGTCATCAACATAGAGAACAAGAAACAAGTGAGAGCCATCCTGTCGCAAAATGTAGACATTCAAATCCAAGTGGCACCTAGGGAATCATGTTGAGAGAAGGAGTCCATCTTCAAATACCAAGACTGAGGGGCTTGTTTGAGGCCATAGATAGACTTGCTTAACCTACAAACCAAAGAAAAATCCTGAACAAATCCACATGGTTGCTTCATGTAAGTCTCCTCTACAAGATCACTATGAAGAAATGCACTCTTCACATCTATTCGATGTACAACCCATCCATGAGCTATAGCAATGGCAAGGGTCAAGAAAATGGAGTTCATTTTGGCAACAGAGGCAAAGGTTTCCATGTAATCAATACTAGGAACCTATGAGAAACCATTGGTCACATGCCGTGCTTTGAACTTGTCCATAGTTCCATCCACTGCATATTTGGTCCATCTAAATCATTCCATTTTTCTTCCCTTAGGAGGACGAACTAAATCCCATGTGTGGTTCCTCATCAAGGAACTACACCCGTCCTCATTGTTGTATCCCACTAAGGAATTCCTGATGCTTCCTTAAATGACTGTGGATCTGAAGCAGTGGCAATGTAGACATGTGGAAGATGTTGATGTTGTGACCGAGCCCTTTGAGTATCTAAAGAATCCACAACAAGATTGTTTGCTAACTTGAGAGTCTATCAAGCCCAGCAAGGGCATGAAGAACATGGGGATGAAGGACGAGAATCCTCAACCTCAAAATGTGAACCCTACGAAGGTGTTACCTTATGAGTTGGAGGTGAGGTAGAATCATTTGAGTCACTATCACCTTAGTCCACTATGGAGGAAGGATGAGGAGGATTAGAGGTCACACTAGGAGAGATTTCCTCAAAGTGAACACTCCTCTCAACGAAGAGCTCATGTGTCTCTATATCCAAGAGCCAATACCCCTTGACACCATTTGGATATCCAACAAAGATGAAATATTCCCCTTACTTTTTCCCCCAAAATTAGACACACAAACCAGCATTAAACCATTGATTAGCGTTAGCTCCAAAAGCAAATCATCATGGAAAGTAACTCTAACCAAGAATGTTCACCAAGATCCCAATGTGGGAGAGGTGATAGCATATGGTCAGAGGATCATTAGGTATAAACGGAACTGAAATTATGAAATATTCCAACCAATTTTTTTCAATTTTTGATTACAATAAGCAATGTAACACACATTCGTTAGGGTTAGCACTAAAACCAAAATGATGCAAAATTCAACTCTAACCAAGGATGTACACCAGGATCCCGAGATGGGCAAGGTGTTAGCATATGGTCAGAGGATCTCAATGCAATGCTGAACTGAATAACTCTAACCAAGAATGCGCCAGATGATGGCGAGCATATGGTCAGAGGATCCCTACCAACTATTATACTGAAAGTAAACTCGACGCCAAGAATGTGCTTTCCAACCCAAGATGGGAATGAAGCTACCATATGGCGGAGATTCTAATGAGCTACAATGCAATACTCAAAATGCAAGATAGGCGGCAAGCCAGCCTCTTCCACTTATTCAGTGGGGATTACAATAAAATAAAGAGGAGTGAGAATGCTGACAGTACTACTGTTCAGCTTACAATTTGATAGAAAGTGCTTGCCATGACAAAGATTAGAAACTCTCCAGTGCTGCAATAATGAACAATGTCTCCTCAAAGCTTAATAAGATGTTCTAGTCACCAACCCATCAACATAATGCAATTTCCTGAATCTGATATGACAGACCAGCAAGTTAAAATGCATAACCAGCAACCTAGTATCTCACCAAAATGCACGTATCTCTCTCAAAACTCACTCAAAATGCATAAGACCAAATGTAGAATGCTTCTAGAATGAAGGCGCCCAAATTAGAACCCCTAAACCCAACCAAAATCTAACATATGTTTTTTGCACAAACTTCAATGTAAGCCCAAAAAGGTACGGCTGCAAGAGAGGGGCGATTTTGAGTTATAAAAAAAGACATCATTAAAAATTCTCAAACTTCACTGAGAGGGGTGCCCTTAGCTAGCAAATGCATGGGTAAACTACCTCGAACCAAAATAAATTCGCCCAAATACTTATGAGTCAAAACATCAATCTGCAACACAAACCAGCAACTCCAAATTTTTGATTAATTTGGAAGAAACTGAATTACAACTGCATAAACAACAACTACAATGCAAAAACTCACTACAAAGCTCACTCATCTATAACTAACTCATCACTAGTCGCTATCTTTCAAGCGAGAAGCAATGCCAAGGCTAGGAGGCATACATTCCTCAAAGCAATCCTAGTACCATTCCGGCAACATAACATTACTGTAGACATAAGATGATCAAATGAAGAGGAGTGGTCTCCTTTTATAAGCCCAGCAAGGAAACTCTAAATGCTTCTAGAAAGTGCGCCCTAATTCAAATTTGAGTTTGACTTCTTTTCCCTCCAGTATAGGCGTCCCCTTTCAAAGCTAATTTTGTCTTCATTTTAAAATCATCTCTCCATAAAATAGGCGTCCCCCTTCAAGCAAGCATTAACCTTTTAAAAATATTCAATTACCTCCTATGAGGCGTCCCCACATGAAAAGCCACCATTTAGAACAACTTGAACTGAAGCACTAGGCCAAGGGGGGGTCAACACTAAAATATAACATTATTTAAATAAATTGAACTTATCTCTCCAAAACGCATCCCGAGGCCAAAAGTGAAGAAACCAACTGAACCAGCTGAAGAAGAGAACCAACTGTGCCGAAAACAACAGGACCATTGCCAGAAATAGAATTTACAAAAAATAGTAAATTCCAGAAAGTGCTCGCAACGCAACGCAAAGTCACACCACAGCGAAGCTCTCTGAAAACCCAGAGAGAATTCGCAATACAATCTCCAAATTACGAGCAACAAAAACCTTTGAAACAGGAAACCCTAATTTCACCTTCTAAGTAGCCTACAGGTCTCCGGAATAGGCCAACGGTCAACTGAAATGATCATGCTCGAGAAGGAGACATTACAAATTACAATTCATCTACTAATGCAAGCATCCACAAGCAGTGGGAATACTCCACTTATTCAGTGGGTGAGATTATTACATTATTAAGGCGGCAAACCAACCATTAAATCCTCTCTTCCACTTATTTCGTGGGGGGAAAACAGTCCACACAACCAATTATTTTGTGGGGGGAATTTACAAACAAGAAAGATGTTTATTCTAAAGACTCAACCACTCAATTGTGGGAGTGTAATCAAGTATAAATTGCAGCAATAAAATTAAATAGCCGTTAGTACTACTAACTAGCTTTACAATGAATAGAAATAGCTGCAAATAACAGAGATAAGCTTCCAGAATGTTCTTTAATACAATAGAATCAAAGCACAATTGATAGAAGATGATCACCACAATAAATTATCTCTCAAATGCTGGAAACATAACCAAAATCTGAACTTCTAGAGGTCTGATAATAATAACCAGCAAACTGAAAATGATCAACCAACAAACTATAAATTAATGAAATGCTCACAACTACTTCAAAATACCTTCAAATGGAATAAAATGAATTGCAATGACTCTCTAGAGGATAGGCGCCCAATATGCAATGGCAAAATTGCATCAAAACTCCATCAATAATTTATCATGAACTTCAATGCCCTCTTGAAATGGTACGGCCTAATGAAAGGGGTAATTTTGCAAGATAAAATAAAATACTTCGAATTAAATTCCAATCTTCTGTGGAAAGGGTTGCCCTTGGTATAGAATCATTTTGCAAACACACCCAGAATGATATTTAATTTGCTCAAAAAACTGTTAACAAAAAACACCTTGAGTTGTAGTAATATCAGCAACACCAAAACTGAGAAAAACTCCAAAATCTTCAACAATTGAGCTCCATCTGCTAGTCTGAATGAGAAGCAGCAATAAAAACCAATTAGGTGTTGTCTCTCAAACACGAAATTGATTGGAATCTAGGAGGTAAGCATCCCTCGAAGAAATAATCACAATGTCATTTCGACAGCATAACTTTAGCAATTAATGAATGGATCACAAAGGCTAGAGTAAAACTTCTCTTTTATAGAAAAAGAGGTGACTTCCCAAAACTCCTCCAAGAATGGGACGCCAAAAGTCCCCTTTGAAATATTTTAAAATTCAAAATATTAAATCCTCCTTTAGAATGGCATCCACTTCAAGGCACAATAAAACTTTATTAAATATTGAATATCTCCTTCATGAGGGCATCCCCCTTCATGGCCACCTTTTAAACACAACTTAAAGTTAATGAACTAGGCCAAGGGGTCAACTTGGAATTAAAACATTAATGCCTTGAAATATATTATTTCACCAAATAATGCTTTTTTAAAGCCAAAATCAAACCCAAGCAACTGCTCCAACTGAAAATGACTTACTGAAGGCTGACAACTAAACCACTGTCAAAATTAGTATTTACTAAAAATAGTAAATACCTAGAAATGCCACAAACCTCCAAGCAAGGAAACCCTAATTTCACTTCTGATCAACCTACGGATTTCTGGAAATAGGCTATCAGTCAAAGAAGAGTGTATGGCCAAAATGGGAACATTACAATCCACCCTTCCCAAAATTGCTTGTCCTCAAGCAATGCCACAACACTCCAAACTGATCCCACCAAACATGTAGGATCTCGGGGTCCCAAGTCCATCTCGGAAAGGTCCCATCATGCTGATGCTGCTCTACTCTGATCACACGAATGAAATCACTGCACCAGAACTGCATAAACTATCCCTGCAACCTCAAGGAGATAACATGCTTGAAATTCAAACTGAAAAACATGGAAGGAATGGAATCAAAATCTAGCAGCATCTCATGCCCAATAAATTCTGAGGAATTAACATCTGCGATGTTAATGTCAATCACCATCCTGAGAATAAAGAAGATTACTCTAAACAACTCAAAGATATTCTCATCAACATCACTCCTCAAAGCATCAAACCAAATCACAACAACAAATGTGACTCCATCATAGCTATTTGCAAAAGAATAAACAACCCTTTGCATGTTCATAACAGCCGCATCATCAAAGCTCCTCAAGGATGTATAATGCCTCTTCTGAGTAATTCTGACATATGCAAGAAATTTTTTGAAAACTCCCACTAATCTCTCAAAAGTCTCAAAAAGTTGAACCCAAACAAGCAAGGGTTCACTGCCCCAAACACTCGTGCAAGAAGTATAGAGTAAATCACTATAAAGGAACTTAAACACCATCCAAATCTGGCCCAAATCACTATGGAACATCATTTCCCACTTTTGAGGCCATAAACCATTACTAAAAAAAGATTGAGAAGAGGAAGAATGAATGTACCAACTGCCTATGAAAACTGAAATGAACCTCTCAAAATCTGATTTTAGGAAAATCATCATGCAATGAACTGAACAACTGCTGCAATATTGAAAATCAGCATCCATAATAGAACAATTGCTCTTGACCAAGGCTGGAAACATCTTCTCAAGAAACTCCAAACCAACATTAAACCATCCTTTGTTCGAAATATCTCTCCAATTCACCAATTTATGAGCAAAAAGAACCTTCGAATGATTGGCGAAGATGGGGACATCATCAGAGGATCTAAAAATTAAATTCTTATCTCTCCAAAGATTCCTCTTTCTACTTGTAACAATCTCCATCAAGCCATGTTGAGGATTCCAAACAAGGTTCGGTTGTGCAAGATCAACCCTAGCTGGAGATTGTTGAGGAATCCATCCAGGGTTTCTACAGGTGCTTCATTGGCAAATTTAATGGTCACTTTTAGCGACCAAATTTGGAGAAAAGTGATTGTATTCAGCTTGTCTGAGAAGCTAAGTATTTGAGGATTTGAAAAATTGCAATAGCTGATGTATTATTGCAATTCTAAATAAGAATTTCTATAAATGCAATAGCTAATTTATTATTGCATACTATTGACGTATCTGGCTATCCATATGATAAAATTATTATTCATAAATTCTTAATTATTTTCAAGATGTGCAATTTTGGAATAATACTTTGGTAAGGGCAAAGTAATACCTTTTGAGTAATATCGAGGAAATCAATTACATGTTGCCGGAAATATTTATTTCTTTTTTGAGCAATAAAGTCTAAAGGAAATATTGCTTGGAGTGATTTATTTAAGGGAAGATCGATTCTATTTAAGCCGGGGTCAAAGGTTAAGAATATTTGTCTTTTCCAGGTCATGGATTACAAGGAGAAATCGGCTTGAATAAAGTAATCGAAAGAGCATTAATATACATGTGGCACCCAGCTCTTTCTTCATAATCAACAAAGGCAGATAGGACAGAAGAAATTGAGAGCTGCTTAGAGAAAAACAAAGGCATTATCAATTCTTGAAGAGAGTCAAAGGTGACCTATTAGGAGCTCTCTGTTTGTGCGCTGCTTTAATAAGGAGACTCTATAGAGGTTGAGACCTGCTAGGTTGACTGCTCAACATCACAAAAGCAATCTTCTTACTACCTCACTAGCCACCAATACCTATAAGAGACGAATCTGACAATTTCCAAAGGCATTTAGAAAGACGTGGGAGCTTATATCCCTGGCTGTGTCGATATTTGAGGAGGTATCTGTTGTGTAAAGAGATCAGGTGAAGCAAATTTCGGAGATGGCTGCTCAGTTGGAGAGTTCTAGGCAAGTTCCTAGCAGCCATGAGTTTATTGCTGTCTTTGGTGATCTCTCACAATAGCTCAGGACTCTACTTCTATTACTGTTACACTCAGACCAGCTACCATCGCCAGTTTCCCCTTTATTTCTGAGTTTTTGTAACTGCTGTCATTAAATTTGAGCATTGCTTTTTGTGATTCTGGGCATTGTACAAGGTTATTTTGTTAACAGCATTGCTCAAAGAGATGAATCAGTAGTGCATAATGATTCTAGTTAGCTCATATTGCTTTGCTGGGAATTGGAGGCAGACGGGTCTGCTTTAAATTTCTAAGTCTAATCTAAGTCCAATACGCTGTCTCAGAATTACTGTTATCAATGTAATGCTTGTAAGATTGCTAGAACATTGAGTTCTGAGTAATTAGTATAACATTGTATCACTATTCTAACAATTAGACAACATTTGCATTGTCCATATGTACTGCTGTCATTAAAATGCAATATCTATGGATTATCCAGTTGTTCTTCTTATATGTATATGTTCATTTCCATTTCATGCACATTTCATTGCAAAATACACATGCTTGTTTGAAAAAACGAAGTCTATCAAACTGAGCAAATCGAAAGTATCGATCAATCTGATTACGGGATTTTACACACTTTGGATGCCGATATGGGGTGGTGATGACGGGCTTGGCACCCCCTCCAACTCTATCATGTGCTCAATCCCCCTTTCAGGTGATCTTCTAGGTGGTATGCCACTGAAAAAATTGCTTCGCTTGCAAAGCTCAGACATTAGGATGGCAATCCCTCTTTCCTTCTTGAGGAATGGTGGGCATGATAACACAATTTTCTGCCCACTCCACTTAGTCATGGTGAAACAATGTTTCCATTCACTTGAAAAAGACAATGTGAGGGCCTCCATTAGACATCCTTCTCAACACAACCTTCTTCCCATCTGATTGGAATTTCACCTCCATGATTTGTAAATTCAGTGTGATCTCCCCCAAAGAACATATCCATTGGATGCCAAGAACTGCATCTATGTTACCAATACTAACAACATAGACGTCATTGTTGACTTCATAGTTTCCCAAACTGAATACTCATTTGAGGTATCTTCTTTGTGCATGTGAGTGTAAAACCATCAGCCACCATCACCTTAAAGCCTTCAAATTCTTCGGTTTTTAGTCCTCTTTTGGCAACAATACATTCATCAATAAAAGTATGCGTGGCTCCAATATCAATGAGAGCAACTATTCGCTGTCCACATAAGACTCCACGAACCTTGAAAAATTTTGTTTTTGTGAAAGCTAGAATGTTGTGCAAGAGTGTCCTCACTCTCCTTGTCTTTTTTTGACTCTTCAAATGACTCTTCTTCTTCTTTATCTTCCAAATCAGACAGTTGTTTTGATTTTTCTGATACTGATTCATCAACTAAGTAGACCTCTAAATGATTAACTTTTCCCCTTTCAAAGCATTCATGGCCTGCGGCCCATGGTTCTTTGCAAGTGAAGCACAGTTTTTTCCTTCTAAGCTCATTACAAAGGTCATCATCTGTAGTGCACTACCCTAAACTGAGAGCAAATTTTTTCCCTTCTAGTTTACCAAATTTGCAGCTCAGGCAGACAATTTCTCAAACAGTTTATGATCTACAATTCAAAGAGTAACTTTTCAATTTATTTCCTGACCATAATGAATGATTATGCTGCATGTAATGTCCCTTGCTGAATCTGACTTATGTTGGTGTAACAACTAGCACCTCTGGAGTAAGAGTTGGTACGAACAGCCTATGCACACTACGCAATGAGTGCTCTTCAAATTAGGAGGGGAAGCTCCCTCGTTGTGCTTTGAAAAAAATACTTGCAAAGGGAAATAAACTAAACTATATCCTATCTTTTTGTTTCAGTTGTAGAGGTACAAGGCTTTCTCGAAAAACTATACGTTGCAGCTGAGTATTTTCTGGTTTTGCAGATCTACTAACTACAACTAAACTTAAATACTTTAAATTCTATCCAATCTCCTCAAGAAAACAGAGCATGAGGAAACGGAGCAAGGTTTGACTATCAGACGATAAACGAGTATAGATTCTCAACTTGAAGGCAAGGTGGCACATATATCTGCTCAATCTAAACAAGTTTATTATTCACAACACCACACGATAAACTGAACACGGATTCTCTACTTAAAGGCAAGGTGGCACAACTATCAGCTCAATCCGAATGAGTTTATTATTCACAACAACATACGATAAACTAGTGCAGATTCTCTACTTGAGGGCAAGGTGGCACAACTATCATCTCAATCTGAACGAGTTTATTGAGCACAAAACAGATTTATCTAAACTATGGAAAGAATCCACCATTATAATTGCATGAAACCCTATGTGGCATAACAATTAATCATAATAGTAAAGACGCATGAACAAATACCAAAAGAGCAATATTGAGGGCAAGGTAGGCACAACATATATTTCTCTCTCAAGCAAAAGTTATTTACAAATGAGCAAAAGCTCTTATTTATATACATCAAGGTGTAGGGAACCCTAAAATCACCTTGAGTCAACTACAGTCTTGCAATGCATGCAAGATTTATTGCTAAGCCCTAATAAAGCAAACTATACAGTTAACTGGAAAACTACCATCAATTAACCGAAACATCTATTCTAAAAATGGACAATGTGCAAGCATGCACGTCCTTATTGAAAGTGAGTTAACTGAAAGACTACCATCAGTTAACGAAAAACCCTAAATGAAACTCCAAGTGTGTAAAGCTAATCTCAGAATAGATATGCATGAGACAAGACAGAGAGTTAACTTGAGAAGGTAACGCCAAGTTTAACTCCTGTGTGTAATGTCTATCCTGAGAGGTGGAAACTGAAGTATACTGAGTGCAATCTAGAGCAACCAATCCCTCAACGAGATTGTTAACTGCATCACTATCTAGAGCTATGAGACTCTGTCGAAGAATGCTATGTCGATGCAGCATATCCTCACCAGCTGTGATCTGAGACTGAAGTTCACCTCTGCTCCTCGTTGCTTTGTCAAACAATGCTGACATGACTGTAAGCTGAGTAACCTTACAGCCAACGATCTCCCCATTGAAAATGGTATGAATGAGTGCCTGGAGCTCTGACTGAACATCGGTAAGCTCAACGTAGGCACCACCCTCGATCTAATATCGGCACGGTAAGCGAGATACTAGAGTCCTCACAAACCGGAGTGCACTAGTGACGTGCTCTCTACTCTCAGCCACCTCTGATGCCAAAGTGTCTTCTATCTTTGCTCTGAAAACCAATTGTGTTTTCCAAGAGTAGATAGCTTCTCTATCCTCTGCATCTGTGACTGCATCATATGCCACACTCAAGTGAGCAATCATAATCTCATCCCGGGGTTTATTAATCACCATATCTCGCTCCTCATCCTGAAGACGAAGACAAAGCTCTCGTGCATTGTGCCGCAACTGATATAACTCTGTGAGCATAGCACGGCCTCTAGCAATGAACTCCTCCTCCCATTCATCCAAACGCTTGCCATATGCAACTAAGTGATTAAGTTGACTTTGATCTGCTGGAGGCTCAAGCATCGGTGGGAGTGTGTTAATGGCATCTGGTCTACGTACAAGACTAGAAATATACTGACAAAGCTGTCTGATTTCAGCCTTGAGGGCTGCCTTATCCTCTCCGTCCTTCAATATCCTATCCCTGGCACTGTCTGTAGCAACTTGTAGGAGATCAACCTGAGTTTGGCGTGTGCTACGACCAAGGTTGACGGTGATAACCTCAAAATCCTAAGATTCCAATTCAGCCAAGCTCTTCCCTTGTGGAGGTACAGCAATCTTGACAACAATCTCCATGTCAGTGTTTCTCTCTACGTGAACCATGTTCTTGACCCTCTTGTCTGGCACATCCTGGTAAATCTCATCAAAATCAGAATGATTAAGAACATAGGATGGCTGCCTCCTCTTCCTTCCTAGCTGAGCTTCGATCCAAGATTGGTCTCGGCTAATGCTACTAGAAGGGTCTGTACTAGCAACAGGAGGTTGCGATGAGAGTGAATGAGTAGAGGACCCACTGCGAGGTGGATAGTCTAAATCCAATTCAATGAGAATTGGGGTTGGTGACGGCTCTGAAACTGGTGTAGGAACTTGAGGCTGAACCTCAGGCACTGGCAAACTATGAACTGGCCTCTGAACTGGCTCTGTGACCAGCTGTCTGTCAGGCTCTGTGTGTGTAACAGTGGCAAGCGCCTTGCCTTTTGAATTATTTGGCGCTTATACTTTCTTGGGAGGATTACTCCTCTTCTTTTGTTTAGGTTTTGATGAGGAAGGTAGCGAAGGATTCACACCACTGGCAGCTCTGCTCTAGGAACACTTACCCTCCTTGTCTTCTTGCTGTCGAGGTAAAGTATACTGTTCTGAATAACTCTACTTGACCTCTCTTTGACCATGCGTATTCCTTGGCATACCAATCAATCAGGCAACGGTTGTGTATCAACCTGCTCTCGAAAACTAAGGAAGAACTTCTCCTCATCATCTGATAAACCTCCCACATCTTGACAAGAAAACAAATCAGAGAGAGAAGCGGCCGTAACTACGTCTGCGAACCTCGAAGTCATCTGCGCAATTTGCCCAGTAATCCTCCATAGAAGGCTCATGATATGTTCCTCCAGCAAGGCGAGTTGTATAATGACCTGAAAGATCATAGGCACGTGCTTCAACAAGATACTTAAGATGATATCTCTCAAGCTCTTGTCCTGCAATTTTAGCATCAATTGCCGACTTGCACCAATACATTCCAAACTGAAAAGGAAAGTTGATAGATGGTTTGTGCCTGCAGCGTAAAAGACGATGAACATCATGCATCTGTCTCAGGAACTCCTGAAAGATTGTCTTATCCTAAGGATAACGTGGAAGCATAGCTGGATTTCCTATAAACCCGTATACTCGGATGTAGGTGTATGTTGGGAATTGAATAAACCAATCTGCCCATCCATCCATCGCTGCCCTAGCAACTGCCGAGATACGAACGTGCAACTCCCGGTCCAAGTTTCTCACTGTATAAGTCAAAAAAGCCTCATGAACACGCTTGAAATGACGTTCAGCCCTAGTGAACTCAAGCTGATCATAATACTGGTAGACTTTCTGAACACTGAGAATACCCACGGTGTTTAGTCCTCGGAACTGCCCTAATAAGCGATCAAGTACACGAGATATGAACACATGTGAAACTCATGGGCAACTAGGAAACCGGTGATCTGCCTGTGGAGAACATCGCTGATGAAGGATGCCCAGTCATAATGCTCCTGCCCAGAAATGATGCGACCAATAATGCAATACATCCAAGGCTGGAAAACATTCGCATGTGCTTGACCTGAGACACGATTCAGGAGTGTGATTAGAATGGCGTTCTCATCCTTGTATTCACCACGACCCACATTGTTTGGCAATTTGTTCTTTGCTTGTTTTAACCATCTTTCTGCCATCTTCTTCTGACACTTGTCCACATCAACATCAAATGCCTGCTCACACTGCTCCATGGAAATGACTAGACTGTTCGGGTGTTGAGGAATGCCAAAACTCCTTTCAATATCTAGAGGCTTGAGACTGCAAATGACTCGTCCATCAACTGACACTATCTCACGAGTAGTAGAATTGTAATGCTTAATACAAGCCATCACGAATTCAACACAATGAAGGAGATAGGTATGGAAGCAACCTCTAGTAAGCCAGACTGCTCAATATTTTGAATAATCGAAGCTCTGATCTTAGCGGATCTAGAAGCTGCTAGCAACACTTTGTGAAGATCTGTCTCAACCAACGAAAGTCATGAGTAAGGACTGTTTGGTCACGTATTCGGCTAAGTGTCTTGCATTTTGAAAAACTTCGCCTATTATTTTGTGAACTTGACTATGTTCGACAAGATTTACGGGAAAGCTAAAAATAGCTGCGAGAGTTAAAATAGCCTTTCGAAGAATTATTTTCAGCGAAAAATCGGAGATATGGGTTTTGTCCAGAAAAGGATTCTAAGACAACCCAGAACGTCAGATATGTGAAAATATGACTTCTACTCGATTGTACAAAGACTTTTCAGTTGAGAAAATTAGTAACTCGAGAACGAATGTTCTGAAGTTAAAAATTCCTAAAAAATCAAGCGTACAATTTTAATTTTTAACTCGAGGAAATTATGTAGAAATGATCCAGATGTTGAGACTTGTCAAATTCGCCAATTTCAGGAACATGCAAATTGTATTTTGAGAGAAATCTGAAATTCAAGGAGGAAAAAGACGTTTTTATGATGTTGTTCTTCAATGAAAATCGCCCTTGATTTCTTCAAATTACTGACAATTGTGAACTTTGATCCTGCAAAAAGATATGTTAGATAAAATCGCCCTTAGAAATAGATGAGGAATTCGCCTTTGATCTTGAGGAATTCGCCTTTGCAAACTGAAAACCACGAATTTTCCTTTGAAGATGCGCCTTTGCTTCTTGAAGAAATTCGAATTTCTCTTGAAGAATACGAATTTATATGAAGTTTGAGAATTCGCCTTTGATCTTACTGAAGGATTTGCGAATTTACTTTAAGCCTTTGTTCTTTAAGAATTACACCTTCGTTTCAAAATATGAATTTCCCTTGAAGATGCGCCTTTGCTTCTTGAAGAAATACGAACTTCTCTTGAAGATATGAATTTCTCTTGATGAATTCGATTTCTCTTGAAGACATGAATTTTCTCTTGAGAAATACGAATTTCTTTTGAAAGCTTTGTGAATAATAAATGAAGGCGCCATACTTTAAATAAGAAGAAATTCGCATCAACTTAGCAACTGCAAGATTTCAAAACCCTGATTGAAATGGAAGACCTCTGATTGGACCCCTTTTAGTTCCACTGCCACTGACTGGAAGTTTGAATTTAAATAAATAATAAAATATTCATCATGCAAATAGCAAAGGCGCCAAAAATAGAAAATCGCCACTTAATGCTAAAATTGCAAAATATTTTGAACTTCAGTTGACAATTCGAATGAAGCTTTAGGATTCACCGTTAGACTTCACCGATTCCGAAAAGTCATCTCTCGAGCTCATAGGCGTCCATATGCTCAAGTTATTCCACTTTTTATTAACTTCCTATTTTATAGCTGACGACAAAGTTACGACTGGCCATCTTCAATACTGATTTCTGAGTGATCAGGAGATGCTGAGACTGGGCTGTAGAATTCATCGGAAAGCCTACTGAACAAGGAAGAAATGTCTGCTGAGAGACACTACTGCAAAAACCATCATTTAACCCCCTGAAAAATTAGGCGCCCTTGATTAAATTCATTTACGAGTTCCAGACTTACCCATTTTCCTAAACTGCCATCTGACACTTCAAACGGCTGCTGACGACGAACGGTGAACCCTGCTGACAGGCAACCAAGCTCACTGCGTGACTGGAGACATTCTGCATCCAACAGATATACGCATGACATTTGAAAGTTGTGTTAAGGGCCTCAAAAGTAAAAGCGCCCCTGGCTCTCAGTTGCACTGGCACCATTTTGACGAAAGTTGAATTCTCAACCAAATACCCTATTTTGACTTCTGATATCTGGAACTGGGATTACCCGATTCGAGCCACATTTGTTTTAACAGACAGCCAGAAGAACTTACAAGAGAAGTCTCTAGAGGTGACGAAGCAAGAAAACTGCTTCTAAGACCTCAAAAACGCCAGTGCGTATTTTATTTAAAATATCCGCTCCAGACTTGGCCATTTTCCGGATGTCTTCACTCTTTAGCATTTCGCCAAAGACCTCGCACGTACAAGCGTTTGCCAAATCCCGAAGGCTGACGGCTAGGCTCGTTGAATAGATAAAGTAATTACGCTCAAGTCTCGTGAAGACTTCGAACGCGAACGACCTCATCTGACAGGCCTAAAGGCTAGGCGCCTCTGGACTGTAGAAATATAATGAAAATTTTGTTGGTCCGCCCGTGAAATTACGTGCTTGGTAGAATCTCTGCCACGATCATTTGGAATGTCGGATTGACAAGCAGGATGGTGCATCGCGAAGCCAGACTAGAGTAGTACTGATGTCAGGAAGACTTCGCAAATTTTGCCATCTGAGGGCTCATTTAAACCAGCGCCCCTGAGCTATAGTTGCACTGGAAATGCGATGAAGAGGCTCCGGAACGTGAAATATCCATTATAAGCTCATCTTCAGACGACTGCTGCCGGAGCTTTGGTACTCGGATGACTACGTTTGATAGCTCGTTGGACGAGCAAACTAGTCGAGAAGAGATCGACTGCATCAGCTACCAGAAATACCATAATCTACCCCTCCTTTAAGAAGGGCGCCCTCAAGCTACAGGCGCGCTTTTGCCTGAAAAAGGACACTTTTCTCATATCAGGAACTTTGGGAATTTCAACTTTTGTCGCCAGTTGCCGAAGCTGCAGGTCTCGAAAAGCTTCGCTGGATAGCTCATCGGATAGCCAGACCAATTCACGGGAACATTTGTATGTGACATCTTCAATAAGATGGTACGACGCTTCAAAGAAGAGCCAGGGTTATAGTTGCGTTTTCTTGCTTTTCCTCTGAGAAATCTTCATATTTTAACGAAGCTACGTCTCGATCGCGAAATGACCGTGTTAGCAGCGTGGAAATGTTATTAGGTGAGATGCTCCTCCATCGTGAAAAGCTCCGATGCGAGTGCCTTCGGGTTAGATCAATAAAACTGACTTTGGTGACAAAATATTGACAAAACTCATGCTTGATATTGCCCAAAGCATGTTTTACACCATTTTAGCAAAAGTTTGAGCTATTTTAAGCAAAATGCCTTGATGAAGCAAAAATTTGGTTTGGGTACAACTTATGTAATGAGCCAGGACCAATTTTTTTTGATTTTCACAAATGATTACAATGCAACCGCGCAGATTAAGGTTAGCATAAACCAAGCGATGCGGAAAGTAACTCTAACGAATGTACACGGGATCCCGGAATGTGGGCAAGGTGTGAAACGTGGTGAGGAGGATCTCCCGAGGGGAAAATGCTGAACAAGACTCTAACCAAGAATCTTGGCCAGGTGAGCGGCAGTATCACGGTCCGAGGAGGATCCCTATCTATTGCAATACTGAAAATTAGCTCAACACCAAGTATGTGCTACTCAATCCGTGAAGGATAGGAGGCGACCATATGGCGGAGACTTAGGAAATTACAATGCAAAACAAGTAAATAGGCGGCAAGCCAGCCTCTTCCACTTATTCAGTGGGAAGTACATGTAAATTCAAAAATGAGAGAAGAGAAATGCTGACAGTACTACTGTTCAGCTTACAATAATCAGAGAGCTTGTCAATATCATGAGATAATAAACTTCCAAAGCTATAACAAGTTAAGAGACCTCTCCAACACTATCAATCTCTTTGAATAACAATCCCTCACTCAACTGCTGTTTTTCTCAAATCTGTTATGACTGATTTTTTGACAGAAAATGCATAAGCAGCAACACAGAAAATTACTAAATAGCTCACAACATGCTCAAAACTCACTCAAATGACCTGAAATCAAATGCATATTATTCTACTAATGATGGCGCCCAAGATGCATCCCTAAGACTTCCCAAAATACCCTTAATTTAATTTGCACGAATTTCAATGCACTCTAGAATGGTACGGCCCAGCTGCAAGGGCGATTTTACTTCATAAATTCAAAGACACTAAAATAAAATCTGCAAATGGGCTTGAATGGTCGCCCCTCATAGACAATTTGATTGATGCAATACCCAGAACAATATCATTTTCATTTCTAGAGCTAAGAACAATTCTTACATTCTATTGAAGTATTCAGCAACTTCAGAAATGAGACATAAATGTAAACTAGAACTCCAAAATGCAAAAACTCAACTGAAAATGCAAATCAAACCTATTACAAGCTAACCTCTCAACTAGTTGCTATCTTTCAAGCAAGAAGATGAGCCCATGCTAGGAGGTGTGCTTTCCTCGAAGCGAGTGCCTGAAGACAATTCAGCAACATAACGGTGTAGTAGACAAAAGATCCCAAATGAAGAGCTAAGGCCTGATTAAATAGACAAGAGAGAAACATCTAGAAGCTTCCAGAAGGTGCCCAAACCCTAATTTCAAATTCACCTTTTCCCTCCAAAGAATGGCGCCCCATTTCACCTTTGAAATATTTCACTTTTTAGAAATAAAGTTAAATCTCACAAAAGGGCGTCCCTTTTCCTTAAGCTCAAATTTTGACATTAAAATATAATTTATCTCCTTATGACGCCTTGACCCTCAAAAGTCCCCTTTTTTAAAAACACTTAAAG